>JARHVA010001606.1:450000-1050000 GCA_037957365.1 Torreya grandis | reverse complement strand
ACTAATGATGCTCAACCTTCTATCAACACTTCTTTTAATCTATCTCAAACCAAATTTGCATCAACTAAGCCATCTTCTCAAAACAATCAAAAAACATGTCCTCTAATTAAACCTTCCACCTCTTATAAACATAAATTCACATGCACTTTTTCTCCTCCTTTCGAGGACCTCTTTCAACACTATGCACCTCTTTTCAACAATCCTCTTATGGGTTATGATGAGTGGGATCCTATCACAGAGCTTACTAATATCCCATCTCAAATCCCATTTATCTAGCTTATACAAACCTCTCCATGACATCGTAATCATCTTATGCATATTTTATTTGAAATGAACATCCCTTGTCCTCCCCTAGGAATATGCGAAGCCACCTTATTTGGATCAAAAGATAGCATTTTATAATAGCATGAAGAGATGTTCATACATATTAATGAAATAATGGACACTTCTCTTTCCCTCGAATTCCCCATCACTTCTATGATCCCCAATGAGATTTTGTTTCATGTGGATGATCCTCCTCTATTTATTAGTATCCAAATTGGTGATGTCCAAGTCAAGCATGCCTTGATTATTGAGGGTTCTAGACCCTGTGTTACCTCTCTCAATTTTATAAAAACCCTTAGATATTTTGATTATAATATTAAATCCACATGCATCACGTGTCAAGGATATAACCAAAGTCAAATACCTCCTTTAGGTTGTGTGTGGCTCCCCATTACCATCCCACCTATCATCATTCATGTGAAGGTGATGATATTCAAATTTCCTCTATCCTATAACATTTTTCTTGGTAGGTCATGGACTGATCGCATGAAAGAAGTTATCTCTTCCACTTATTAATGTGTCAAATTTCCTCACAATATATCCATCTATAGGATTCAAGGTGATACTAATCCTTGGAATTTTGAACAATTTCAAGACTATGGTGTATTTAAGATTCCTACCCTTGAACCCTTCCCAAGCATTCCATTTTGTGAATCCCAACGGTTTAAATTTATTTTCAATTCCACCTGAGGCTACAATGGTCACCCCAAAATCATCAAGAATATACCTCCTAACCTCCAAAATTTTTATGATGATGAGCCTGATGAGATCAATCTCAAGATTAAAACCTCAAATCTCTCACCTCAACTCATTTATCAGTTTCTCCCTTCTTTGTAAACTCATTCCTATCAACCAAATTATGGTGATATACCTATTTTCTTAACTAAGACTTAGCATTCCATTCATCACACCATATCAGATGACCAAATGATCCCTACCTATGCCATTAATCTTCATACACTTGATTATGATGATGGATATGCCTTAAATGATCTATTCGTAGAAGGTTTTGTTCAGGCCTGAGATGCTGAAATTATTTATTATCATTCTTATTTGCTTTAGTCTTTCAGTATATCTTCTATCATTCCATCCTATATCATTCTTAATTTTATCATTTTCCCTCTTTATCATAAGATAAATATGGTGTGCACACCTCTAGTTTTTGAAGAACCTCATAGGAGTATGCTTATGAATCATGTTATGACTAGTCCCTATCACTTTGCTAAATACCAAGACCTATTTAGCTAACTTATTTCTAAGATGCTTGTGACTATCCTTCAACCTTGTGTGAATCCTACCCCTCCCTTAGTTGAGATTAGTTTGTATCCTATTCCCACTCCCTTTATAGCTGAGTCTCTTCTTATTTTATATCTTATTACTCCTTCAATCGAACCTTACCTAATCTCTCCATGATCCCCACATTATCTTGGTGATGGTTTTCTTCTTTTACTATAATTTTATCTTTTGCCCACCAAATGGGCATATTGTGATATTTACAACATTACCAATCATTAGAATAGCAACTGTTCATTATACCAACCTTCCTTTTCATCTATTTCTACTCCTCCTATGAGTACACCTACCAAGTCTACTCACAATTTTATATGTTACTTCCATGACATAGGTCATCATTCATCTACATTTTATCATAAGTTATAGTAATATAGCGACAACTTGCATCCCACCACTCTTCAACCCATATACAAGGTTATACCTCTATTGAAAGTATTATCTAATTATGTTCCCAAATATGGTGAGGTTTATTATCTCTAAAACCAATATGGTACACATCACACTGATTGATGTCACATCCTTCATCGGCATCTCAAATATCACCTCATAAAAATTCATGCACCTACTATCCTTCTTCCTATACGTTACCCTCATAAGAAGGTGCCCCTTCTTCCCTTATGGCCCCACCACCTGTGGTCTCTTTTCCAACTATTGTTTCTCCACCTTTAAGTCCCTCACCTATGGATATTCCTTCCTTGATGGTACCTTCTCTACTAGTAACCCCTTCATCTCCTATATAATATATTCCCATGCATTCTCCTGAGCATCCCTTACATGATATCCCTCACAATCATGATCCTTTAGGAATTCATACATTTTCTATCAAGGAGATTTGATGCAAAGTATTTTCTCAACTTTCCTTGAATATTGATGAGACTTTAGTTATAGTCTAAGTTCAACTTCATAGAGACTTATCAGATGTTATGGATAATATGTGTGGACAAATATATTAGTAATTATGAACACAATCATGGTGTTATTACATTCATTTCTTTATTTGGATTGGATGTGTTCTCTAACTTTATATTTATCTATTTTATATCATTTGGCACGTTGTCAAATTCTTATCTATCTTATATGGCAACTTTTGTTTTGCACTAGATATTGCTTATGATGTCATTATTATTATTTTGTTCTCTTATGGATTGTTTTTTTATAATGACATACTTGTTATTCTTGAGTTCCTTTTCAATGGTTCCCTTGTTTTTTTGCATGATTATTTGTTATCTTATCTCTATAAACATGGATAATTGTTATTGTGACTTGGTTATAAAAATATTGCTCCCTTTAATTACCATATTATCAATTAGTAAAAAATTCATCTCATTACAATCTCCTTTTATTGATCCACTTTGGATATCCCCTTCTTCCCCTTTATTCCCTTTTTCAAACTAAGCATACACATAGTTCAAACTTGAGAAAACATGTTGGTTCATCATTAAGCCTAAGTGTTCTAGTCAATCATATATTTGGATACTTAGCTTCATTTATCCAAAGCCTAAATCTCATTCATCTATATCACTCTATCTCTGATGATTGGTCATTCCAAGTCTATATGGAGGAGGAATCTTAAAAGTAATAAAATTTTCAAAATTCAAATGACACTAAAAGATGTGATTCTAAGCACATCTCCTTTCTCTAATCAAATATAAAACTCCATAGTTAGCCTCATAATAGAGTTGAGGTCTATTGGGGTACGGTATGTCGGTATATTAGAAAAGGAGAATAAATAATATTTTAGTGCTACCTAATTTCTCACATAAATACCTAATATTCACAGTAGACCAATAGCTTTGTAAGGGGTTTTAAGGAATGGGGAACACATCATAGGAAGGTAGGCCCATTTTATTTTCTTGTTCAAAACTACCAACATGAGTTGATCTTGGTACCACACTTATTTGCCTACACAGTTTTGTGTCTATAGTGAATAGGTATCTTGTCTATATTGATGGTCACTAGTCACTTACTATCTTCTTGCATCCTTAGTGTGCCTTATATCTCTTAAGTTATTCTCATAATATGCCTACGTTATGCTTCTTACATCCCCTTTTTCACTCTCTATAATCCTAATATTTTCCCTTGAGAATTTTTTTTTTCATTGATCACTCCCTTAGGGATTCCATTTCTGAGTTATAGTTTAAGACCATGGATAGGACCAATCCTTCCTCACAAATTACCAAAACTTTTACATTACCATTTCAAATATCCCCTTTTTCCATATTTTAACATTATTTCCACCTCATTGGTGTTCCCTTTGTGAGTTACAATGTAAGGCCATGGATAGGACCTAGCCTTCCTCATAAAATTTTCTAATATCTAAGTCATAACAAAATTACATGTGTCAAATATGAGATAAAATGTGATTGAATATGTGTTACACAGAATTGGCATGCTTCCCATCTTTATTTAGTATATTTTATACTTGATTAATTAATCTTTCACTTTTATCTTTTTATTTTCCCATTGCATGTAAGAATCAAACCATTTTCCTTGAATTTTTCATACTTCCCAACTTGAATTAGTGTGATTAATTTAAGACCATTTTACCAATTTTGTTTTTCTTTTATGCTTCCCAATGTGATTTATTATGATTGACTGACTCAATTGATTTATTTTTATATCATTATTATTTCATGTTCTTTCCATTTTATTACATTATTTTCATACTTCCCAACATGATTTAGTTTGATTTTACTTGTTTTAATTTGGTGTCACACTTTTTCATGGTTTAAAAACATTTGTTTCCTCTTGTTTAATTTGATGTCACTCTTTTTCATAGTTTAAAAACATTTTTTCCCTCTTTTTTACCATATTTTTGGTTTATTATACTTAGTCATCTTTTGTTATTACACATTTCACATCATGATATAGTGTGTAGTGCATTTTTTTTTATTAATTATATTGTTTCAAGCCTTTTCACCTATTTATTTTTAACCATGCATGTGTCATACATAATGCTAGAAAATAAAAAACCATACATATTTAATATAACATATAAAAGAAAAGAAAAATACATGTGCTAGAAATAAATATATCCATGCATCCAAAACCATAACCAAAATATAACACATAAATATCAACATACAACTATCAAAATAGAGAGAGAGAGAGAGAGAGAGAGAGAGAGAGAGAGTAACATAAAAGGATGTTTGAGATCTCAAACAACCTCATTATAGTGTACTATTTAGAGGGGACAACCCAAGGCATCTATGGGTAGCATGGATAGGACATGTTATAGACATGATGGAGCCTAGCCTTAGAGCAGGAGTGATGTGTATTTATATGTTTTGTATTTAAAATATATATACATCATGTAATTTAAATATAAAACATATAAATACACATCACTCTAGCTCTAAGGCTGGGCTCCATCATGTCTATCTCGTGTCCTATCCATGCTACCCATAGATGCCTTGGGTTGTCCCCTCTAAATAGTACACTATAATGAGGTTGTTTAAGATCTCAAACTTGTTACATATCCTTTTAGGTTGGCCACCTGGGCCTAAACCTATCCCAACTAGATAGTGGTATCCATTTGTGTGGCTCTCTCTTGGCCTATCATGTCTATGCCTCCCCCTCTCCCACCCCTATCAGTGGTTTTATCCCATCTCTATGTTCTTATAACTATCTTGTGGCCTCCCCCACTAGTTTGAACTAGCCTACCTAAGCTAGGGTAGATGGTACCATAGGATCATCTAAAGTGGTTGGGTCATATGGTGCCAACACCCCATCCATAATATCATAGTGTGTTCTTATAACTTGGGATCCCTATTTAACCTCCTCATCAACAAGATCTATAAAATTTAAACTAGATAGATATCAGATTACATATATATCTCAAAATATATCTATCTATAATCATATATAGCTAGTATTTTATCTCAAAGATTAAAAATCATGAACATTTATTACCTATCCTTATGTCACTAATCACCATCTCCCCATCTACTCATATATCAATCATAGTCTCTCTATCATCCCATGCCCTAAGTACCTCATATGTGGGATTCCTCCCAATCAAATAAAAACATAGAGTCACAACCTATGCACATCTCATTCCTCTCCTCAATGGTGCCTCTATATACCATCTTTACCCCAAGCCAATTGATAGGTCATCCTAGATAACCACCCACTGTACTCAATCCCACCATTGGCATCTCCATTGATGGTGAGACCAAGGTGGTTTCTACTCCTATTTTTATTCTAGTTGTGGTACCTATTGTACCCCTACATACACATCTATGTCTTCCCCCATTGTTGGTTGTTGTGCTTGACTAGTTCATAGTCTCACATGTCATGGTCTGATCTTTAGTCTCTCAACTAGTGTTCTTCCTAATCCTTTCCCCCTCAGCTCTCTCATATGTCATAACCAAAATGTGGGAACTAATATAAGATTCATCAGGTGAGGAATTTCAAATTGACCTGATAAGTGTACCATTAATTGTGTCTCTACCCACCAGGTATAATGCCCCATGATCCACACTTGTGTTAAACCTAGCACCATGGTTACCCAATTTGGATAAACAATCATAATATGTGCATAAGGATAACACATAATCTCTCCTAGTGTGACCATATACATTACTAGAACATGGGGCATGGCTCACACCACTTGATCTTATCTCCACCTCATAACTCTAGGTAACTGATCATTAACCACATGGAGCAACCTAGTTACACAATACATTAGGAACCTCTCATATATCTAGGCACTTAATAGTACCACTAGTCCCATGGTCTTCTACCCTCTGGATAGCATCCCGTATATATCATGCATGATCTAAACTCAAATGATAGAACCCAAGTTATAGAGTGGCCCCAAATCTAATATGGACTGACACAAGGCTATCGCATATAGTGGTACCTTGTCATCTGACTTATGACACAACACTCATGCTATCATAAGTCCTATCAAAACCTTTTAGATATCTATAATCTATGAAATATAAGTGTCAAACAAGCTCACCCTCAGTCATAAGTAGATCATATCTAAGCATGTCACCCATTGGGCTAGTGCTCATCTCTCCTCTTGGTCATCTAGTGTCCCTGTGATCACCAATGTACCCCCTATTAGTAGTCCAAGAAATTAATGGACATCCTCTAATGTGATACCAACCTATATGGTATCCCCATCCACCACCCATCTAAATTTGTTGGTCAAATTCTCCTAGGTTCTTATGAACATGACCATGAGATCAACACTCAGTAGGATCCACCTCATCTCCATGATTCCTCCCAATCCCAACGTGACTAATCTAGCTCTGCCTACATCCATAAATTAATCCAATAGAATAGGTAATCACGAAGCATTAACCAAACACTAAAATCTTTGGCATCTCTACAAAAATCAAGTAATAAAGGATGTATTAGACCTCCATGTCACTCATAATCAAAGTACATACTTTTAAATTTCACATAAATAAACTAACTTTCATTAAATTATTCATTTTACACCCAAATTGACCTATTTTTCAACTACATCAACCCTTTTAGTACTAATTCAACCACCCTATGGCTTAATAATACTATATCAGCCACTTAGAAAATAACTAAGTCAGCCATATATTACTAATTCATCCACCCATTAACTTAACAAACTAAGTCAGACTTGTTTTCACTCAGTAATACTATATCGGTGACTTAAGAAATAACTAAGTCATCCATATAGTATTGAATCATCCCATTTCTCAACCAACTAAGTCAGACATGTACTACTAAGTCATCCCACTCAAATTTTTATCTTATACAAACTATGTCGACCCAATTGACCTTGTTCTTTCATTGTGATGACTTTTTGACCAATTGTCATAAATGCCTTGGGTATTTATTACTCTAGCCCCTTCCTACCTAGTACCCCATTTGACCCTTTCCTAGTGTTTATTCCAATATCTATATTTTGCCTAATTTTCAAATTTCTATAAAACATTTAATTTTAATTAAAATGCTCAAAAATTTTAAATTTTTAGTTACTTACCTATGTTACACTTACTACAACCATTATGCATCCTCCTCATATCAACTATCATCTCCTCACCATCCTAGCTCTATGGGCTTTCACTAGGTCTCTTAGAGCTCTATTTTTCTCAAAATAGTAAATAATAGCAAATGAATTCTTTTTCACCTTATTTTTGTTTACTATTAAAAATTATTTACCCTTCAAAAATTTACCATCAGATTCCTTATTTTGATCGTATCTTTGTTTCTACTAACTCTTTTTCCAAACCATAAAAAGTTATGGAATAATGATGTCATAAAGAATATTTATAACAATTATATCAATTGGTTACAAATTTTTTTATTTTTTTCTCTTTTTTGCTCTTTTTTGCTAATCTCTACAGGTTCACTTATTATTTTTCACATTGGACAACTTCACATTTCCCACATCTCGTTCATTATCTATAGCACTAAGGTAAGTAAATGTATGTGTTTATTAATTATGTCCATTCATTTATCTTATTTTTTCCTTATTTTACTTTATTTAACATCAACATTATGTGTCATCATGTTCTTTTCCTAAAGCACCATCCCCTATTGCACTTACATGACACGTGGTGAGCTTCAAGTGGGGCATATGTATACACATAATATTTTCAAACTTTTATCAGTTACTGACACTCTCTATCTTGCAAGAACCCATTGAGTCTCAATCTCTCTGAGTACATGACCTAAGGGGTGCACCAAGAAAGGTGTGGGTAGACCATTGGTACTTTTTAAGATTGTTGTCCCTTTTACCACTTGTTATCTACATACTTGTCTTCTAAAAACTAGTCCTATAAGTTTTGCCTTGTATTTTACACACTCCTCTAGTCTTTTACCACCTTCATTATCCCTTCCCCTAACCTAAACCTCTTTTTGATAGTTTACATGACTATGCCAACTGCATCAACCTTATATTTTTATTAACAAAACTTATTAAGGGTCTAGGTCTGCCCTTGGCTGACCTATTTCGTGACCTAGTGAGTTTTTATCAATTACAATATTAGGTCAATCAGGTCAACCTTATCAACTAAAATTTTTTAAATGGTTTATGGTTAGATCCACCTATATAAACATAATCATTTTTCTAATACTAAGAGAATAAAATAAGTAAGATATATTACACATCTTTTTATCCACCATTCTACTTAAGGATCAATCTTCAAGTTTCATACTTTCTTTGGAGATACAAATATTGTCTTATGGAGAAGTCTTTGGATGAATTGATAGGTTATGTATCCTAGAACTAATTTATACTTATCATCCTTACATACCACAACCTCTTGTGAAGCACTTGGGATAAGGGAGAGATTGAGGCTTGTTGGGTTCATCTTCAAAGGTAAGTATTCCTAACTTTATTCTTCCTTTATAAGAGTAGATAGATATGCATTTGTACTTCTCTTTCATGCATTGGATTATGTATACATTGATGTCATTATATGTCTTCTATGCATGTTTAATTTTATTATTTATTACCCCACTTTGTGCCACAAACTTTGGTAAGCACTAGACTAGATTTTGCTTTACTTGTTATTAGTTTAGTGAATATGAAAACATAGAACCTAGTTAGGGTTATTGCATAGTTTTACTTAACTAGAGGCTTTGGAACCCTCCCTAGTGATATTATTTTGATAATATATACCTTGATTAGGTTTATTGGATCCATATTGGTTATGACCTTGATTATCTAATGTATTTCCAATCAAAAGTATAAGTAGGATCTATCTTCTTTGAGATAGGATTGATTTGTAGAAAATGTTACATTTCCCATTACATACACACTACCTCCAAATTTGGTTAGCTCCTTAGATAAGTCTTTCTTGACCTTAATTAGTTCAAATATTTAAGGTTGAATTGGGAGCACTTGTGTTTGTTCTGATGTTGAGGTAGGTAGTTGTTCCTCCTCACCTTAATCTTCTTCCTCTTATTCTTCCTTCTCATTTCCACTGAGTGGTACCTCAGTTACCAACTATTATTGGCTCTAAGGCTAGATTTGATCTTATTGGGGATCAAACCCCTCTAATTTCAGCTATGATGATGGCCTCCCATTCCATAAATCTAAGGATCTCCATCTTTTAGGAGGTAAAATTTGGAACATTGCTTCATCGAGTGTCAAATATGGTTTTAATTTAATTACTCTTAGTAAGTCCTCATTTACCCTTGTTTTATCCCTTTATCTAACCTCATTATCATCTTTGGTATTCAATAAAATAAATTCATGATCAATTAGCTCATGCTCATAGTCAAGGCCAAGAGTGTGAATTTTCTTTTGGACCTTACCATGAGGGTCCCAATTTTTATGAAGGGTGGGAAATGCATAGACATTCTTGGCATTACCAACCTCTCTAAACTATCTACGAATGGTTTACTACATTCACCTAATGGTTACATGAGACCCATGGAAGGTGGTCTTCTTATTTTTCATCATATCTTCACGTATGTTGTTTCAAATTTGATGAGCAATTTCTTTCTCATCCACCTTGTTCATAATTAACTTTGGAAGATGAAGAGGATCTACTTTATGCCTTACTACCATGATCACTATGAAATTTGGATATATCCAGTAGTCTCTAATGTTATTGGCCAACATCAAGGCTATGCTTTGGGAAACTCTCAATAATGGATCATTATGAATAGCCATCCATACCTAAGGATAAATGTCCTCAACAATCTTAAATATGTTCTTTTCATATGAATATATATTCATAAAGCTATAGTAGTCACATATCCTATTTTTTATGACTTTAGTGTTGGCCTCCCACAAGACTCCATTATGTCTATATACATCATCCATAACTATGTCTATCAAATAGGAAATCATATATAAATTTCCTCCCAATAGCCACTTGTCCTTCTATAGAATCTAGTCTTGGATATGCAAGTTAATGATTTCCCCTAATGCGTAGGTATGCTTAGAGGTAGTCATAAGGTCTAGAAGGGGAACCCATTCTAGGTGCATGAATTAATTACTCACATGATTAAAGAGCTTATTCAATAGTGCCATCCCTACGTAGATTCCCATTCTAAAATTGGTAATGGGGATATGAATCTTGGCATGGTCCTTCAATGTGAACTTCTCCCCAGGTAGCATCCATTTTAAAAGAGCTCATTTTAGATTATTAGCATTTTTCCATGTGATTAAAGTATGCAAATCATAGGTAACATTTGCAATAGGCAAGCTTAAGTACCTATTGAATGTTTATATATATATATATATATATATATATATATATATATACAATAATAGTTTTATTATCTACATAATGATAATAACCTCAATCCATGATTATTCATTCAAAGAATAAACCCTGTAGCAAATCGATATATGACATCACTTTTGGTTATGCTATGGTATAGTGTATGGCCCAGTGCTTGAATGAGAGTAGGTCTTTCATTAGTTGTTTATATTTAGCTATTATATCTTTTTCAATTGTAAATAAATTGACATTCTTGACTGCTTCTCATAATGTTGAATAATTTGAATAATGCCCCTTGAATTCATTAGGCTCAAACATAGTATCGAGGTATTCTTTAGAGTCTTTGATCAAGAACTTAGATGGTGTCAAGGATCCTTTGTAAGTATTGGATGATGATGTCATGGTAATTGTACTAAATACTGGTATATCACAATCTTTTGATAATGGTATTTTTTCACTTAGTTGAATCTCTCAAGTTGCAATTCATTGTGATGGTAATTAAGGATCATGGGATTACTTGAATCTAATTTTTACTCAAGCTTAAATGATTGAATGATGTGAACTCAATTAGGGGCTAAATGTAAATAGATCTCATGTATTGATTTTTGATTCATGCATAATTACTTGTTAATGTCTATGAAATCATCACCTCCAATCAACTCTAATTTGACCACCTTGTCCTATTGTGCATGTCATTTAGGATGCCTTATCATTCAAGGTTCCATGATGTAACCTTACACTCTTTCCATATGTCATTGTATATCATAGTCAATAAAATTCAAATTTTACTTTGGGTTCCAAAGACTTTGAAGCATAGAATGCCTTTTGAAAGTATTTGCTTTCAAATTTTCCAAAACAAATTTTTTGAAAGGAATCCTTTCGATGAAAAGTATCCAAAATGAAAGATTTCGATACAAATTCTTTGATGTGTAAATGCTTGACATAAAAGCCTCTGATAATAATATTCTTGAGAAGAATGTTTCCAAAGCAAAAGTTTTTGATACAATCTTTCTGAAATGAAATTTCCCAAAGTATAAATTTTTTTAATGAAATATCTAATGTGAAATTTTCTAATACAAAATATCTTGAATAATAATACTCCAAAGAAATATAGCATTTGAAAAACCTAACAAATTAATTATTACCACCATAAAAATTCCAAAAGGAAGTTGTTGAAGTAAATCTCCTGACGTAAAACTTCCCAAAGTAAAACTTCCTGAAATGAAACTTTTTAAAATAAAACTTTCCATAAGGTAAGTTCCTAATACAAATCTACCAATGAGAAACTTTCCATAGATAATCTTTTTGACATGAAAGTTTATGAAGTGAAATTTTTTGACGTGAAAGTTTTTTATGCAAAATTTTCCAAAGAGAATGTTTCCAAACTATCATTTTACTAAATTAATTATCCCTATTAAAAGAGTATTCATACCTATCATGTAAATCTACTCTTTTCATCCTTTTAATTAACTGGTTAGTCCAAGAAATTGCATCAAAAATTATATCATCACATGATTTTACATTAAAAACATTGATTTTGTACAAGTATCACAAGTATTATAACCTTAGAACTCACAACTACCCCTTCAAGATATCCATTATTTTCAAAAGACAAAGGGGGTCACCACTTTCCAAATAAAAATAAACAAAAACAAATTACTTTGTCTTGGTTTTTACTATTATTTGATTGTTAACTGTAGATTTGTTATTAAACATGTGTAGGTCATTTTTATAGATTCTATTAACAACCAGAATAACTTTTACAATATATGTTTTAACTAGATGATTAAAATGAAAACATTCCCTCTCTATTTAAAGAACATTAATCAAATTCATAGTTCAAAAATTAGCAAATATAGAATAGTCATTAATAATTATTAAGGAGATATTAATTCTTTTTTGGTACCTCTATAATTTCACTATAGAAATAATCACATTTCTATAGGTTTATTAATGCAAGTGAAGTGATTTGAAGTAACAAATATTGCATGAGGAAGGGATTGTGAAAAAAATCCAATTGTGGAAGAGACCACTCAAGAGGATTGTGGTAAACATATTATCCGTTAGTTATATCTAATTTTTCATCTTGTGTTACATTATAAACCATAAGAAACATTACAGTTCTATTTTTTTCTATCTCTATTTCTGATTTTAGTTAGTTCAATTTCAAAATTGTGTGAGAAATATTACAAGATAACATTAGCTTAACTTTTCTATCATTTACTTTCTTATTTATAAATTTACATGCAATAATTTTAATTTTATTTATGCAAGTGTGTTTCCCTATAGGCAAATTTAGCACCTCAACCTTCGAATGAAACTAGTGTTGAACATATAGTTCTAACATCATGCCAAAATATATGCCATGGGTTGATAATTAGTGAAATCAGCATAATAAATAAGTAAAATAGTTTTTCCTTAAATTATCATGTTTGTTTGTAGGCAAACTTATCTACATCAAGTTAATTAATGGTTTGATTATGCTTTTCAAGATGCTTCTCTCACAACTTCTCTTCAAAATTTTCACAAGTCAATGTTTCCATTATGTACCCATTTTTGGCACTATTGTTTTCCCACCATAACAAATATTATTCATATAATTGGAATATTCCCATGCAAACTCTCTCATTTGATCTTATTTATTGAATTCCAAAATACTTCTTGAGTTTGATGAGCCACTTTAGATATGTCACTGGCATTTTTTTAGTAAACCTCAAATGTGGCTAATTTTTGAGATCATGAATGAAGGGTGATAGTTCAACCCCCCTTCATGCCCAAACACCATTTACCCATACATTTACATCCTCTCTTTTTATACATTTATTTCCTTAATTTTAAAGGCCTCTTTCATTGTTTCCCCTTGTTTCCCATTATTCTAATTTTTGTTTTAATTTTGATTTCCTCCTAGGAGGAAAATTTGGGCTGCATAGTCCTCCAAGTAGGTCTAGATAGTTTTAAAAACACTCAATATTCCATGGAAATTGATTATTCATTATTTTGAGTTTATAGTGAATTATTTTAGTTGGGCCCACAACCTAGTCTTCCACCCCAACCACCTCTTTCCCTTGACCTTATTCTCACCATCCTAAAACAAGAGATGGATATAGTAATAAAAATTCTTAACTTCTCTAGATTTCCCTAGTTTATACTAATACTAGCTATAATACCAAGTTCAATATTCTCAAAAACTTAACATAATGTTTTTATAAACTTCCAAAATGGATCCATATAACCTTACTAACTTTAATTAAGGTTAGCTTACTCCGAGAATGATATATTTTTCCAATATTATTATTATCCGAGTTAGTATTAATACATAATTAAATAGATATTAATTGATTAACTTTCAACCTTATGATTCATTCAATCAGAGTTAGAGTATCAAAGGCTAAGACACAAGATGTTGTGATAATATTACCTTGATACATAGTTGAAAAGGTACTTAACTTTTAAGTGCACTTTTTAAAGGTTATATTATAAGATTCTCTAGTATCTCCTTAGGTAAAACCTCATGTTGAATATTTGTTATAATTTCATAGGTATTTTCTTGGAATTAAGCAGTTTATTATCTTGGATAAATTTTAAGCATTGATGTAATGTTGACGAGATTGATTTCATTTGATTAATCCATAATCATCCAATAAATATGTCATATGTCCCACTATCTAGCATTATATTAAATTAAAAATATATAATATTATTAACCATGGTGACAATCAAATTAATTCTTCCAAGTCGTGTCATATCCGTTCTATCATATCTCTTAATAATCATGTTTATACTAGCTAGATCTCTCTATATGTATCCAAAGCTAATGAACTTTTTCATTATGCACACATTTGTAATTGAAAAATTTTCAATCATAATACCATTTTATAACCTTGAATATGTAATGATTAATTATTTAATGAAGAGTGTCTCTCTATATGTATCCAATACTAATGAAAATTTTCATTATGCACACATTTATAAATGAACAAGTTTCAATCATAATTCCATTTTCTAACCTTGAATATGCATTGATGAATTATTGAATGAAGAGTGGTCCATTATTAGAGTCATACTAATGAATTTCATGATCATATAACATAATTATAGGAAATTATTTATGAATTTCATTGATGGCACATACAAATCCATCAAATGGATGAAGGTTATAACTTTTTGATGGTTTATTTTGAGATATCATATGCACATTGTCTTGGTATTCAGATTGAATAGTATGACTTATTAGGAGATTGATAAACATTTTAAATTATTATTTTGGTTATACAACTAACTCATTCAAAGTATTTTTGTGACCCTTGGATTTGATTATTTTCAATTAGGTCTTAAATTTTATGTTTCAAATTTTTGCATAAGTTTTTGGATTATACGATGACTCTATGATAATCGTTGTATGCATTAATATCATGGATTCAAGGAAAAGAACTTGATGAGATAATATCTCACTTGGGATATAAAGTGATCATATTACATTAAAGCAATCACTTAAGCACATTTTGACAAATTTCAACTATTCATGTATATTTTATTTAATTTATTTATTTTGATAGTACTAGAATCTTAAATGATTAGTCTACCATATTTACTACATTATTGACTTAATTCTTGGATTAGAAATTATTATCATTACTCTTAGGTATAAATGTTTATTTACCTTGGAATTTAGCACCATAATAGGTAGAGGCATTGGTCTCATATTTAAGTATGTTGGCCTCTCAAATATTGATCTCATAGTTTCTAACCATATGAAAAAGCTCATCAAATGATTATTAAGTGTTGAATAAAACTTAGTCTTTGATGGGTAGGAGTAAACTGTAAGAGAATATGATTTATAATTCTCTATAATGTAACTAGTAAGACATCTTTATAACTATATTTTTTAATCATAACATATATTCAGTAACATTTTCATTAGGTATTTATTTAAGTTGAGAAATCAATGAAAAAGTGAGATAAGAAATAATTGGCCAAGGAATTAAGAGCATGTACAAATCTGGATGGAAAATCATTAAAAAATCAATAACATAGTCCTTAAGGCTTCCAAGAAATAGATTTGTCAAAAAATGATTACTATGAGTAAAGTCAAGAAAAGAAGCATAGAAATATTTGATGTGATGATAAGTATTACCTTTCCCATTAAATAATTCAAGATTTGTAAGGAAAAAATAACATAGGAAAAGGGTAGGAAAGGGCACCATAAGCCAAAGGGTTAAATAATATATCATGTGAATTACACTTAAGACTTTAGTTTTGAGACCTTTGAAATAGCAACTATATTTCTTATTGCATAGCACACGTGGTTTACATAGGAGTGGTAACCTTGGGATTTGGAATAGAAGTGGTAGTGGTATAAGTAGGGATGGAAACATTCTATACTTTAGAAACATTATGAGGAAAGGGTGAAGGTTAGGAAACATGTTGAAATAGTGGAGGATATTTTGGAGAACAAAATGATTCTTGAAGACCAATTTGAGAATGTGAACAAAACATGAATATGAATATAATAAATGGGAGGAGGAATAACATCAAAAAAAAATTGATAAATAACAACATTATTAGGCATGAAATGGGAACCAATAGAAGGTTGATCTACATTAGAAGCATTAAAATATCCATGATTCACCCTATGAGTTATTTCTTCAACCAAGGGATATTAATCTAGAGATTTTATTTAAACATGTATATATAACATTGCATAAATTTATTTACAGTAATTTGGGATATGTTTTCTAAATATATCAAACCTTTCGACCCTATCATTCTCTTCCTCATAAATATAAACATTTTGAGATTCAATCACATAGTTATAATTCACATCACAATCATTCATATCATTGGAATTAAAATCATTTTCATTAACATTATAATCCACATTTGTATCATAAGAATGAACATTATTATTATTGAGAGAGATTGTTTTATTTTTCAAATAAGCATGAGTATTAACCAAAATAATTTCAACAAAATCAACATGTTTGAAATTTAATCTACAACATTTCATATTATGAGTCTTATATATTTTTTATTTAAGTTATATAATATGGACATGTATCATGAAAATTTACCCTCATATTTGAATGATAACACAACAAAAAAACTAAAATTTATAATAACACACAAGGGGCTAGAGTTAATGGTTTGACATGAAACAATTACCCTTAAAAATTATATCCAACATTAAATATAATCACAATATAAACCTAATGAATTTAAGATGGCATATGTTTTACAAAATATGAAACCCTAGGCAAGGAAACACTAAGAACATGCAAGGAGTAACCCTAATAGGAGGGAAAAAATAAATAAGGGTTTGGAAACACTAGACAAAATCACATATATGATAAGGAAATCACAATATGACCCTAAAATAAAAAGGATAATGTAATGTGATGTGGGTTCACCAATATTTTTATATGGATAAATTTATCTAGGTCAAAACATAGTGTTTTTAATCATATAGTGTGTTGAAATTTAACTCTAAGCAGATTACAACAATACAATGTAATAAAAATAGACCTCATTGCAATAAAGAAAAGTATTGAAATTGTTAAAATTGATAAAGAGATATTTTTAAGATAAATACAAAATTACATTAAAAAATTATACCTTCAAAAGATAAAATAAAGTATAAATAGGTCTAGAAAATGATGTGAAGATGACCCAAAAAATAGAATAAATTAAAAAATATGAAATTTTGACAAAGAATGGGCTAGTATGTTATTCTCAATTGATTAGGATAATTTTGGTATACTATTGTTAATACAGTGTACACTCTTATGAAGTGTGATTTTTTTGAAATAAAATTTATGGATGTGTTCATCTACCTATATACTCTAAAAACCTCTCTCACTTTGTCAAAATTTATTATAGATCACCTAAAAATCCTTATCTTTTCTCAAAACCCTAATTTCCCTTCAAAATCATGAAAAAAAAGTTTAAAATAGGTGTAATTATGGGGGCATGCCTCCATCAAACCTTATCCTTAGAAAAGTTGAAAACCAAAACTCTATGCAATTCAACAAGTAATCATGATAATGCAAGTCCTAATCCTTGTATGTTATTTTACAATGTGATCAAAGGCAATGATGTAATATGAATAATTGGAATAGAAATTTGAGCAAATCCTTAAAAAAAAATTCTTTATCACTATAGATCTTATTTATAATTTTGATAACTCTTTTTCACCTTTAATTTAATATCTATATGCATTAATGTACCTATATATATAGGCTTCTCAAATTCAAATTAGAATCCTATTAGTACACAAGATGACACACAAAAGGTAGGAAAGTAGACAAATAAGGCAAAAAAACCAAATAAATACAAGGGGTCAAAGGACCCATAAAAATAGCATAATTGAAGCATATTAATACGCCCATCATAAAAATCTCATAAAAACCTATAAATAATGTTTTTGACATTTTTGGAGTATCATGGGTCATACAAGGCAAACAAATAGTTTTTTTGTGGGATTTTGGGTGTTTTGAATTGATTGGTGGTATCATAAAGGGCTTATGATAAACAAAAAATGAGATTGTAAAGAAAATAATTAGTAGGTGAATTTAATGGGGCCTAGAACATGAGGAAGTGCCAATACGAGCCTAATATGAATCAAGATTTAATAAAGACACAAGTACAATAAATCAATATAATGTAACATATAAAACTACTCTAGACTAAAATTAGGTGTCGACAGTTGTAATAATTTATTAAACAATATTATTATTTTGAACTTGTATTATGATATATAATTAAATTTTAATTAATCTTATTGAATTCAATTATTTTCTCTTATCCACACTATAAAATATAAATACTCTTAATATTATGTTATGCATGCTATAAATACTATTAATACTCTTAATAAGGAAGTATTTAGATAAAAACAAAGCTGACCATTTTTAGGGGTGTGTTGGGTGAATATTTTGTCAATCAGCTAACTGATGAGCAAAATAGGTCGTATCAACCACATCAAGGGAGATTGGTCAGCCAAATGTGTATGTTTACTACATCAAAAGGGGAAAAATCTCTCCTCTCATCAAGGGGAGGTTCCCTATTAAATATGAGGGGCTAAAAACTATATCTATAAGCAGAATATAACACTTAGGGGTAGAATAATGCCATCCATCTCTCTTTTTTCAGAGATAATGTTAACAAATAGAGGAGAAGACCCTGTTGAAAACACTAAAGGTAGTTCTCTTCTTTCAAAAGTGATCTTGCAAGAAATAATAGGAGTTCTTTCAGGTAGTGACAAGAAACTAGTAACAAAGTGTAGTAACCAGCAGAATGAACTGTAACACAAAGTCTACACCTCAACTGCCCAAAGAGTGAAAAATAAATGATAATGGGGGAACAAAGTCATCCCAAGATCCTTCACATAGAAATATAAAATAGATAAAAAACACTTAAAGGCAACTGCAGACATCACAAAGTCTTTCTCACAGTTGGCTTCAGGACACCTTCGTGATTACTTCCACTAGTTCTGCTTATTTCATTAACTGGACAAGAACACATTCAGAAGATATACATAAGAACAATATCCTAAAATGATACAAACTATAATAGCACAAAGTCTGAAAGTAACTTGCTTCTCATTTAAAACAAAGAAATATGATGGACAATCTAATCTCAAAGTCTCTTAAAAATTGCCTCTCAATTTTGGTAGAGTTTCGCTTTTATAATGGAAAAGTCTCTCCTTTCATGATCCTAGAGATTACAATGTATATTAACCAAGAAAGGCTTGGCACTTTTTCCTATGGGATGGCCCATGTTGCATTCAATGTCTTGAATGCATTTTCAGTTCTATCTAGGGGGCCATGCTAGGAATAGTGCATTGCCTTAACTATGGCATGCCCATTCATCTTATATGTCTCCTCCTTAGCATGAGTTGTCTGGTCCTTTTCTTGATGTCTGTGTAGCTATCCATTTTGCCTTTATTTTTTGGAAAAAAATAGGCCACATCCTTGATTTGGTGTGCTCAGATGACAACTTGATCAACTATTCCACCTACTAGAAATAACTCCCTTGAAGATATTTTTGATCTTTTTATAATATTCTCTCTTCCCTATAGCAATTGAAGCTCTTAGGATATCTTCTTCATCTGGTCACTTGGTTCATTTTTCAAGTTCTGTGCCATATTCAAAAACTAACAGATAATACATTACCTTAAATTTGATGTCTGCAGGGCTGTCAATGGTGGTTGGTTATTTCAACCATGTTGAACCATGAACCTTTGAGCTTGTTAAAGTTCATTGGTTCAATAGTTCAATGATTTAGGTCATCTTTTTTAGCTCCCTAGTTCAATCACTTCCTTGTTCTTTGCTTGAACCATCCCTTTGAACCGTCTTTGGAATCTTCCATTTGTTTCTTTCCTTTTGTCTAGAGCTTCCTTTGAACTGTTGAACCTGTAAACCATTGAACTTTGAAATCTTTCAGTTCAAGGTTCAATCAGTTCATTGGTTCATCCTTTGTCCCGTTGTTTCCTTTATCCTTCCAAGTCCCTTTGAGGCCTTGAAAATCCTTTGGCCTTTGTCTTTGGAATTCCCCGAAAGGAAGGTGTCCCTTCAGGCTTTGAGAAAGGTCCTTTTTGTTAGTGCCGAGATCCCCCGGCAAGGGCACCTACCCTTCGGGGTGTTTCGAGTAGCCTTCAGGCTTCATTCTTTCAGAGAGTGTTCAAGCTTCAATTCCTTCAAATAAAAAGTTTGAAGTAATTCCTTCAGACATTTTGTCTGAAAGAATTTACCTTTGCCTTATCTACTTTTTTGAGGAAAATCTTCCCGAAGGAATTCTTACGGTTCTTTCACTTAGTAATTTCCTCAAACAAAAAGCCCGAAGGAAATAGTCCTTTTTAGCCTTAGTCACTTTTTGATCCTTTGAACCCATGTTCCCTGCCCTTCATAAGGGCATTTGTTCCTTCAGCTTTGGAGCAGTCCTTTGAACCAACCAATTGAACCAACTTTGGTTCAATCAGTTCAATCTCTTTGTTTTGGCTAAGTCTTTTGACCACTTGAACCTATCATGCATTGAACCCATTAAACCTATTCACAAAGTGCTTAACTCTTTAAGCTTGCTGACGACATTGAACCTTTGAACCCATTAAACCTATGAACCGATATGGTTCAAGGTTCAATGGTTCAATGGTTTAATCCTTGCTTAGAAGCTTGCTGATGAACATTTTTGGTTGAACCAAGGCATTGAACTAAGGCGTTGAAATTGTCTAAGTGTTGGAAACTTGCTCTTTTGAGAAAATTTGCATATTGAAGCCTTTGAACCTATTGAACCTTGTTAATTACAAGCATGTAGAGTCTATATCTTTAAGCCTGTAGAGTCCATAGTTTCAAGCCTATAGAGTCCATAGTTTCAAGCTTGTAGAGTCTATAGTTTCAAGCCTACAAAGTTTGTAGTTTCAAGCTTGCAGAGTTTGTAGTTTCAAGCCTATAGAGTCCATAGTTTCAATGTTAGGAGGGGTGGAGGTAAATCCAAGAACAAACACACCTGTTCTAATTCCACCCGTTAGGATCTTGCTCCTCAAAAAGAGCACAGTATGATTACCAAATATAAGCAATTGAATATGCGGAAATAACCAGAAACACAAGTAACTAGAATTCACCAATAGCATAGAATATGAGAGACAATACACTATCTTGTATTAACACTATACAGAAAAGAATACATCAAAGAGCCGCCACACTCTTTCACCTTACAGAGATTCGCCACACCTCAAGTGTACAGTAATTCTTCTCACACACACTCTCCTACACAAAAAAAATGGTCCCAACAACCAACTCACACACAGAATTGGTGTTCACCTCACCAACCAGTCAGTAATAACCCTGCCGGTACACCAAGCACTCTATAGCACTTCAAGCTGATCTCTCATGAACCTGCAACCTGCAATTCAAAGACCAAACTTACATGTAGATCCCCAATGAGCTTGCAACAACCTGCAACTCACAGATCTTACAACTAGAAGGAACTCTTCCTTTCTATCTCATGCCTTAAACAATACATGCCAATGGGTCTATAAATAGATCCCTAACTCAAACAATAACTTAGACTCTTAATTTAGACAATTATCCTCGCAGCCCAAGACTCTAACTGGCCTTAACATGCAAACTCATCATTCACTTAACTAACTGTCCGTGAAATGAACACTTCTAGAACACACAGGCGACCGACGTTGGTCCCTGCTAGTCTGGTTCTACCGACGTCAGCCGACTTCCTACCGTCGCCAGTGGCCTTCTGCACTGGTCTCTGCCGACGTCGGTCCTGCTACCGACGCTGGTTCCTGTAGAACTCAGCAACCATCTGTTCCTCAGTTTGCAAAGGTTGAAGCTTTTAGCTCCACAACCTAACAATCTCCCACTTGGAGATAAACAGCTGCAACCTGTACCTGTACCTGTACACCGTCTAGTTTGTTCCCTTGGCTTTGTATCCCTCCTCAAGATCACTCTTGAAGACCAACCACCACAAAATCCATGGTGCAAAATATGTCATCTAAATTACCTGCCACATCCGCATCTACAACCATGTAGATAAAGAACTTGACCCTGCATAGCATGTGCACCTGCTGCTGGTCCCACTGAACTGCCCTTCAGTATTACTCTCCCGGATTGACTCCAAACTTGTGACAACTCCCACTGCTTGGGAAAACCTAGGTTTAGTACATACCATGCACTCAACCTCATTATGTGAATCAAGACACCTATTCTATGAACTATCTAACCATCGGCGTGCTAACCAGTTTCACACAATCATCTTGAAACAAAGTCAACAAGACCTCCATGTCTCTAGAACACACTCATGCCAAAGAATCTTGCTGCTCCCAGATTCTCCATGACATACACCTGAACTAGCTTTACCTTTAGTTCAGCAATACCTGTATATGTAACCCTGCAACAAGCACATCATACAGAAAATAGGATAATGTAGCTAATATTATCCAACCTGGTAAAGAGAAACACAATGATCAAACCTCCATTGCCCTGCAGCTAATACAAGATCATATACCCTGATCTTCCATCTCACGTATCCATTTCCGCTCTTCTTCATCCTTAACATCCATTCGTCTCTCAGTGCTTACTTCCAGCTGGCAACTCTACCCAAAACACCTGTTTGGTTCTCCTCCAAGGAATCACATCCTCATCCATGCCAAGCTCCCACTATTTCCTGGATCTACCTGTTCTGCTTCTTTAACAACTCCCTGGTTCTATGCCATAAGTGAGCAAAAAGTAGTGTAAAGAAGGGAAATGATGAATTTAAGAACTTACTTACACCTTCAATCCTTCATATGGGTGCTTGAGACTCCATGACAACTCGCTGTCCACCCAAAATTTGTCTCAGTAACCGATGCCAGTCACATCTCAGTCTACAGCCGATCGATGTCGGTTCCCTACGATTGTCTCTCTGCCGACGTCGGTTTCCCCTGGCTGACGCCGGTCCTTATCTGCCCTGAGTCACCGACGTCAGGCTGCACATAGCCGACGTCGGTCCCTGTCTGGACACCGACGCCGGTTTTCCTGCCGATGTCGGTCTCTGTGTTTTTCTTGTGAGACCTGACTTTTTCCCACGAGCTCTTTTTGGATCAAACACTTGTCCAAATCACCCTTGCTCTGCTCAGAATTCCTCTGCATCTTGTGCTGAATTTTGTCCGTCACTTTCTCCTTGAAAACCAAGGCTTTCATGTTCTTGTCATTAACATCAGATTCCTCAAGAAACCTCACCTTCTTCTTCTGCATACAGAAACCACGATCCATGCCTTCCAAATCCAAAAGCATACTCTTTGACTCAAGAACCAGCATCTCCTTCTTATCTATGTGGCCAAGCCTATCAAGCCACATCTCTGAATCTACAGCTGAAGTAGATAACCCAGAAAGAGAATCAGTAAAACAAGTAGATAGATAAAGTGTACCTACTTTCTTACCTCTAGCTACAACAAGTGTACCCTTGGTAACCTTCCAAGAGTCCGCTGTGAGAGTTACTGTGCAACCCTCTTCACCCAAACTTCTAACAGAAATCAGATTCTGCTTTAGAACTGGGACATGCATGACCTCTTTTAACACCCATGTGTCACCTGTCTGCAATTTCAGCTTCACTTTGCCTTTGCCAACAATCTGACAAGGCTTACCATCCCCT
The DNA here is from genome assembly GCA_037957365.1 of Torreya grandis. Taxonomy (NCBI): domain Eukaryota; kingdom Viridiplantae; phylum Streptophyta; class Pinopsida; order Cupressales; family Taxaceae; genus Torreya; species Torreya grandis. The sequence continues at coordinate 1,026,070 of JARHVA010001606.1, read as the reverse complement.
ACACAAATTTCTCCAAAGTCTCCCTGGACATACTCATGAAAAAATTCCCTATGTGGGGATGCATGAAAAGAGGCACCTGAATCTAATACCCAAGATTCTACTTTATCCAAAGAACATACCAGAGCATCCTGTGCAACGTAACTCGCAACATCTGATTTTTCTCCATGTTCTTCATGATGATCTTCACCCGATCTGCAATCTCTCTTTAAGTTCCCTTGCTTTTCACATTTCCAGCAGGTTATTCTACCATACCTAGACTTGGATCTCTTGCCCATCTTCGACCTTGATCTCCCACGCTCTGTCTTCTCTCTTGGCCTTCCTCTTCCTTCAACACTCAAAGCATCTCCAGATGATTTACCTGTGCTTTTCCTGCGTATCTCTTCATTCAAGATCACACTCACAACATCATCCACTTTTAAGACTTTTGAAGGAGACACAGTATTAGAAACTACCATTACCAAACCTTCCCAACTTTCAGGCAATGAACACAAGATTAAGAGAGCTCTAAGTTCATCATCAAATAAAATATTGACTGAACTTAACTGGTTTACCAAACCATGGAAATCACTAAGATGGCTATGAACAGATCCACCTTCCAACATTTGCAAATTAAATAAACGCTTCATAAGAAATACCTTATTAGAAGCCGAGGGTTTTTCATATAAATTTGCCAAAGATTTCATCAACTCCACCATTGTCTTACACTGTGATAAGCTAGAAATCACAGATGATTCAAGACTCAATCTAACAGATCCCAGAGCCTTCCGATCAAGAACCTCCCATTCTTCATCTTTCATATCCGAGGGTTTGCTAGCAACCCCACCCAACGGTAAGTACAAATCTTTTTGATACAGATAGTCCTCAATCTGCATCCTCCATAATTGGTAGTTCTTGCCATTAAACTTTTCCATTTTTAGTTGACTGTTTTCTGCCATTGCTCAACTCCCACTCAAACAGAAACCCTGTGAGTAACCTGTAATCAAAACACACTACCCAGATCTACACCAATCTTTTAGTATCCCAACCAAAAGCTTTGATACCACTTGTTAGGAGGGGTGGAGGTAAATCCAAGAACAAACACACCTGTTCTAATTCCACCCATTAGGATCTTGCTCCTCAGAAAGAGCACAGTATGATTACCAAATATAAGCAATTGAATATGCGGAAATAACCAGAAACACAAGTAACTAGAATTCACCAATAGCACAGAATATGAGAGACAATACACTATCTTGTATTAACACTATACAGAAAAGAATACATCAAAGAGCCGCCACACTCTTTCACCTTACAGAGATTCGCCACACCTCAAGTGTACAGTATTTCTTCTCACACACACTCTCCTACACAAAAAAAATGGTCCCAACAACCAACTCACACACAGAATTGGTGTTCACCTCACCAACCAGTCAGTAATAACCCTGCCGGTACACCAAGCACTCTATAGCACTTCAAGCTGATCTCTCATGAACTTGCAACCTACAATTCAAAGACCAAACTTACATGTAGATCCCCAATGAGCTTGTAACAACCTGCAACTCACAGATCTTACAACTAGAAGGAACTCTTCCTTTCTATCTCATGCCTTAAACAATACATGCCAATGGGTCTATAAATAGATCCCTAACTCAAACAATAACTTAGACTCTTAATTTAGACAATTATCCTCGCAGTCCAAGACTCTAACTGGCCTTAACATGCAAACTCATCATTCACTTGACTAACTGTCTGTGAAACAAACACTTCTGGAACACACAGGCGATCGACGTCGGTCCCTGCTAGTCTGGTTCTACCGACGTCGGCCAACTTCCTGCCGTTGCCGGTGGCCTTCTGCACTGGTCTCTGCCGACGTCGGTCCTGCTGCCGACGCCGGTTCCTGTAGAACTTAGCATCCATCTGTTCCTCAGTTTGCAAAGGTTGAAGCTTTTAGCTCCACAACCTAACATTCAATCCTATAGAGTCCATAGTTTCAAGCCTGTAGATTTTGTAGTTTCAACCCTACATATTCCATAGTTTCAAGCCTACAAAGTTCGTAGTTTCAACCTTGCAAATTCCATAGTAATCTAAAAAATCATGAATAATGGAGAATTTGAATACCTAGAACAAATTTTGAAAAGGGAAGAGAGGATTTTGGTTTGTTGAACCAAAATAGTTCATATGTTGTCTCACAAATGAGTGACAGATTTTGGGAACAATAGCTGGCTCTAGTTGGGGAACTTCCTTCAGTTGAAAACTTAGAACAACTGAGAGTAGAAACCAGAATCTCTAGTGCCTTGAAGTATGTCATTAGGCTATGGAGTCATGCTACCCAAAGATAAAGGTGCCAAAAAATGAAAATGAATAACACAAAATGGAACTAAAGACTATACAAATATACATATGTACAGGTGGACTTATCTAATACTTCAAGATTGTAAGTGCTTTAGATGCTACCCATTGTGAGGTAGAGAGAAGGGCATGCCATATTGATACTTCAATAGGAAGCTATTTTTATCATGGAGTTGATGGATGGTAAATGGGCCTCTCCATAGGGAATCAAACTTCCCATGCATTCCGTTTGGTTCTCTTCTCTTGTCCCACAACAGGACTTGATCTCCAATCTAGAAATCATGATTTTTTTCTTTCTGGTTGAAGAGCTTCTTCACCAGAATTTGATGTACAGTGATTCATTCCACCACCATAGTTCACTACTCATCTAGCTTAGTCAAGCACATGATCCTCTTATCAATGGAGCTTTCATATATTTGATCCTCAACTACCTTATCCAATTTCAATGCTGGCAATTCCAAGGTGATTGGTATCTCAGCATTAAGACCATAAAGAAGTTGGAAAGGTGACATACCAATTGCTCTCTTTGGTGTAATTATGTCTGACCATAAAGTGTCAACCAATGCTTTATGCCATGTTCATTGGTTGTCATCCACCAGCTTCTTAATGATGGTTACCAAGTTCTTGTTGCTTGATTCAGCTTGGCCTTTCCCTTGTGGAAAGTAATTAGAAGAGTGTGAGAGGGTGATCCCATAGTAAAAATAGAAATGAGTAATCTCTTGGAAAGTGAAACAAGCTGCATTATCTGTGACAATCTTGGTTAGGACCCCAAACTTGGAAATGATGTTCTCTTTGAGGAAATTTCACACTACTTCTGAAGTAGCATGCTTGGTCGGAATAGCTTCCACCCACTTGGTGAAGTAATCTATGGCTGTGAGGACATAATCATGTCCAACACTTGGAGATGGGTTTATAACACCAATAAAATCAATTTCCCATTGTTGAAATGGCTCTTCTATTATGACTAGCTTGAGAGGCATAGTAGCTAACTTGGGTCTTCCAACAAACTGTTGGCATAGTTCACATTTTCTCACCCATTTGTATGCATCCTAAAACAAGGTAGGCCAGTAATACCTGGCTCACAGGATCTTATGGGTAGTTACAGGAGTATAAAAATGTCCTCCACATGCTAGATTATGTAAGGACTTCAAAATTTGGTTCTGTTTCTCTTTATCCATGTAGCGAGGGAACACTCCATCAAGGCTCCTCTTGTACAAACTGTTGTCCTAGAGGACAAAATTGGCAGCATTCAACTTAACTGTCCTCCTCTCTTTATGAGATAGGTGAGCAGAAAACTCACCATAAGTAAGAAAATGAGCAATATTTGAATACCACTCATTCATGGTGGAGACAAAGAGGACTGTTGGTGTGTCTTCCACTTCTACTTCTTCATGCTCTGCTTCTTTTTGTCTATTGTCAGTAATCAATTGGCATAGGCCTCTTCCCTACACCAGCTTAGTTGGTTTGATGACTAGATCAAACTCCTAGATTTTAGCAATCTAATTCCCTCTTTTAGTTCCAAAATCTTGTTGAGTTAATATGGATTTGACTGTGGTATCAGGAACCAGGACAATAGTGTGTGAATTTAGGATGTAGAAGTGGAAATGCTTCACTGCCTTTACCACTACATAAGCATGATTTTCCATGTTTGAATACTTCATCTCATGATCTTTGAGAGGATAGTTCATGAAGGAAATGGGATATTCCATGCCTTTTTTATTCTGTTGAACTAGAATTGCTGAAAGTGTGTGCTCAGAAGCATAACTATACATTGTGAAATCCTTGTTATAGTCTGGACAAACTAGAATTGGGGCGTGGGCAATAGTTATCTTAATATTTTGGAATGCCAATTTGCCTTCTTCAATCTAGCTAAACATGGCCTTTCCCTTCATCATGTTTACAATATGGCAATTCATCTTAGCAAACTCAAGGATGAACCTTCATAAGAAATTCACCTTTCCAAAGAAAGAGTGAATTGCAGTCTTACTTGTGGGTAAAGTAAGCTCTTGGATGGACTTAACTCTACCTAAGTCAATCTTTATACCTTCTTGAGATTCAATGTGTCTGAGAATTTTCCCCTCTATCACTCCAAAAATAGACTTCTTGGGATTTAAAGAAATGCCATTCTGGTAGCAGCATTTCAGCACTTATTGAAAATGGCATATATGGTCTAGGCGATGCTTAGAAAAGACTATTAAATCATCCAATTATACTACAATGAACTTACCAATTTCATCTTTGAAAGCAAGGTCCATTTCTCTTTGGAAAGTGGCACTAGCATTTATCAGGCCAAATGGCATTCTTCGATAGGCGAAGGTGCCCCAAGGCATGGTGAAGGTAGTCTTATGCTAGTCTGCTTCACCAACTTCAACTTGATTGTATCCTGAGAAGCCGTCTAGCATTGATAACATTTTTGAACTAGTCACTATCTAAAGAACTTGGTCCATGATGGGTAGAGGATAGTTTTTTTAAGGATGACTGATTCAAATTTCTAAAATCCACACAAAGGAAAATTTTGCCATTCTTCTTCCTCATAGGTAATATGTTGGAAATCCATGTGGAATAATGGATTGGGAAAATTATCTTAGCATTTAGCATTTTCTATATTTCAAACAGAATAATACTTGATATCTTTAGATTGTACTATCTAGATTTTTTCTTGTAAGGCACTGAATCACTTTTGAGAGGAATGTCATGGCAAATTTCTTCAAGCCTAAGTGACTTCAAATCATCATAAGAGTATGTTAGGACATCCATGTATTGGCTGAGTAGGGTAGTGAACTTGAATTTCTCTTGTTGAGTGCAGCACTTCCCAATGTTCACCATCCTGGTATTTTCTTTGGTACCTAGATTTACTTGATCAAACTCCTGGGAGGAGCTTGAATTTGTTTTCTACTATTTGATGAACCTATAGTGTTTGTCAAATAGATTCTCAAGGTAAAATAGGCCTTTTGGGATTTTATTCCCTTTCAGCTATAAGAACTCTTCACCTACATATGCACTTGATTCAAGGGCTGGTTCAAGCTTATAAGGCTCACTGCCTTCTAAATGACGTTGTTCAAAGCTATCTTTTTGCTCTAAAAAGGCAATGATTTGGTTGTCATTATTAAACACATGTCAATGATTGGCATTATTAGGTAAACTTGGTCAAAATACCAACTTGATAGTGTACTTGTCTCCTTTGAAGTCTAGGTGAGGAACTAAGAGAGTTACGGAAATAGCTAGTGCATCAGCTCGATCATTGAATTCCCTAGGTATGGTGGAGATGCTAAAAGCATCAAAGCTTTCAATTTGATCCTAGACTAGATTACGGTAGTGGTGTAATCTCTCATTTTTGGTTGAATATAGGTTTCTCACCTGACACACCACTAGTTCAGCATCTCTTTTGGCATGAAGGAGTTTGATGCCTTTGTCTCGAGCAACCTTCAATCCAAGCAAAATATATTCATACTTAGCTATGTTATTAGTATTTCTAAACTATAATTTATATGAGGAAGGAAAAATATCTCCTTAAGGAGATATCAACACAATCCCAGCCCCCAAATTGGTAGAGGAGTAGCTGCCATCAAATTCTAGAATCCATACCTCATCAGACACTGAATTTTCCTTGGATTCTTCTTTGTTTGGAGGAGAGGATTCCTCTATGCTTGCACTACATTCTACCCTATTTTCTACTGTTCCATCTGAACCAACTATTAGACTGTCATTTTTAGAAGTTTGATCAGCTAAAATATGAACATCCTCTGTGGTCAAAAAATAATTGCCTATACTTGAAGACTCAAATAAAATTTGAGCTTTAGGTGTTGATGTCTTAGTGACCACATATTTTGCTTCCTTCTTAGGGAGTAGCCTCTACATGACACCTTTGATTGAGATCCTTGCTTTAGATAAGTCCATGCTTAACTTGCCACCAACATCCTTACAGAAATTTCATCCAAGCAGAATGTCATATGAGGCTGAGATGTCAGCCACTAGGACTGTCATCTTAATTCTTTTATTTGCGAATGCTGAAAATGTAAATTAAGCATCCTTGATTTGTCCCAGCAGTGGCACTTACTTATTCTCCATGTAGAAGCATCTCCCAAATGTCTTAGTTAGTGTAATACCAAGGGATTTAGCCACTTTGACAAGCATGATGTTGTTTGAAGCTCTGGTATCAATGATGTAGTTGTTCAGTTGGTGTCTATTTATCAATAGGGAGACATAAAATGGTTTAGTCCTTCTAAGAGCAGTAGGAGGAGCAATGACAAGGTTATTCCTAGTAGATGTGTTCTTGAGAGGATCATGAGTTACCTTCATAATTGCTTATCCTCCATGAACGGCTTAGTTCTTCACACATTGAACCAACTTATCCAACTGCTCAGGGTTGGATTGCAAGAATTCAAATTTAGACATTTGAATTTTGGTTTTATTTATATGGTCAATTATGTCAAATGTTTGAAATGAACTAGGTACAGAGGATGGGAGCTCATCCTTTTAGTTTTTGGGAGGGGGAGGACTGTTCTATGAATTTGAAGTAGGTGTAGGGATGTTTAATGTACTTACCTTTTTTGTAATCACCAAGTCCTTTGGATAGAAAGGTAGAGTGGTTCCCTGCTTAGCAATTTAAATTGCAAGTTGAGGTCACTCCTCTATCTTTTCTTTATCAGCTTGCTAGGCTAATTGGTTCTTAGACTAGGTGAAAATAGCATATGATCCCTCAGCTACTTTACCTTCACTTCTGGGTTCATCCTGGTAATTTAGGAAACTATTGTTGGAGTCACCAGCTAATTCTTCTTCTTCTTCTGTGAAGAGATTAACATCATCTTCTAGGTTCAACTAAGGATAGAAGGAGAAATCTAATTCAGCTTTGAGATATCCCACTATTGAGTTGGTTGGAGGTGCTTTAATGGTAAGGTTCCCCCATGGGGGAGTAAGATGATTCATTTGCCCTTGATTCCTGGTAGCATTTCCTTAGTATGACTGATTGGAGAATGTCCTCCTTGGTGCATCTCTATATGAAGGGTTAGATGACATTCCTTATGCCATTTACTTTTTGAGAGCCAACAACTCATTTGCCAGCTTTTGCACCATTGGATCAGTGGTGGTTATAGGTGAGTATTCAGATGATGAAGAAGATTTACCTCTGTTTAGATCTCTCCTTATCTTTCCTACCAAGATAAGGTCATCTTCTACCTCAGTAGCCAAGTCTTAAGCAGTATCAAGGTCTATGTGACTAGCACATCTCAGTAAAAAACTCACTTTAGGCAACTATGAGTTGATGAAGAAGCATTTAAGATTCTCAAGTGTTGGCTGAGTAATTATAGGAATCTAGTTCCTCAGCTTGTCAAACTTGGCAATAAAATCCCTCATATGTTCATGAGGTTCTTTCTTCATCTATGTAAGCTAGGCTAGCAAGGCATGCACATCCTTTGTAAGCTTGAACTTGGCTTCAAATTTAGCTTTAAGAGTGTCCCAGTTAGTTACTGACTGAGCTTGTAGATGGTAAAAGCAATCTACAGCAGCACCTTGTAGTGTTTCCATAAAAATCTTAACTGTAACATCCTCAAATTCTACACCTATCATGCCACAGGCCATGCTGAAGGCTGTAATGTGTTCATCAGGATGAACTCTCTCATCACCAAAGAATTTAGGAAAATTCTTCCTTGAACTACATGGAAGCTCATGTAGAGATGGAGTAAGATTGAGTGGGCCAAAAGAGTTACCCCAGGGACCTTGAATCACCATTATTTAATTATGAAAAAGGGGGATAAAAATTCTAGGTGGAGTATGTATAGGAAAAGTTTTGCTAACAGTAGAAAAAGAAGCTCTGCCTTGTGTTGGTGACCTAGTACGGGTAGGAGGAACACTCTTGGATCGTTAAACTTGAAGTTGTGGAGAAAACAAATCAAAATTTCCTTGCTGCACCAACTAAAAAATAGGGTCAACAACACCTTGGGCTCTTTGGTTTTTGGTATAGCGTGGAGTTGCCAGATTGTAGAATAAAAATGGAAAATAACTGGCCCTGCTTCAGCTTGAAGCTTGAGGCTTCAAACTACGTGCTCTTCCCCAGCGGAGTCACCAAAAAGTTGTTGGGTAAATATTTTGTCAATCAGCTAACTGATGAGCAAAATAGGTCTTATCAACCACATCAAGGGAGATTGGTCAGCCAAATGTGCAGGTTTACTACATATGTGGAGGTTCCCTATTAAATATGAGGAGATAAAAACTATATCTATAAGTAGAAAATAGCACTCAAGGGTAGAATAATGCCATCCATCTCTCTTTTTTTAGAGATGATGTTAAGACAGACATAAGAACAATCTCCTAAGACAAATAGCACTAGACAAGAACACATTCAGAAGACAGACATAAGAATAATCTCTTAAAATGATACAAACTATAATAGCACAAAGTATGAAAGTAACTTGCTTCTCATTCAAAACAAAGAAATATGATGGACAATCTGAGCTCACAATCTCAATAATATCACCTCTCAATTTTGGTAGAGTTTCACTTCTATAATGGAAAAGTCTCTCCTTTCATGATCCCAGAGATTACAATGTATATCAGCCAAGAAAGGCTTGGAACTTTTTCCTATGGGATGGCCCATGCTGCATTTAATGTCTTGAATGCATTTTTAGTTCTATCTATGGGGGCCATGCTAGGAACAGTGCATTGCCTTAACTATGGCATGCCCATTCATCTTATATGTCTCCTCCTTAGCATGATTTTTTTGGTCCTTTTCCTAATGGCTACACAGCTATCCATTTTGCCTTTACTTACTGGAAGAAAATTAGGCTACATCCTTGATTTGGTGTGCTCAGATGACCACTTGATCGACTGTTTCACTTAATGGAAATAACTCCCTTGAAGATATTTCTGATCTTTTTGTAATATTCTCTCTTCCCTATAGCAATTGAAGCTCTCAAGCTATCTTCTTCAGCTGGTCACTTGGTTCATTTTTCAAGTTTTGCACCATATTCAAAAACTAATAGATATTTCATTACCTTAAATTTGACATTTGTGGGGCCATCAATGGTGGCTAGTTGTTTGAACCATGTTGAACCTTGAACCTTTGAACCTATGAAAGTTCATTGGTTCAATAGTTCAATGATTTAGGTGATCTTTTTTAGCTCCCTAGTTTAATCGCTTCCTTGTTCTTTGCTTGAACCATCCCTTTGAACCGTCTCTAAAATCTTCCATTTGTTTCTTTCCTTTTGTCTGGAGCTTCCTTTGTACTATTGAACCTGTGAACTATTAAACTTTGAACTCTTTTAGTTCAAAGTTCAATTGGTTCATTGGTTCATCCTTTGTCCCGTTGTTTCCTTTATCCTTCCAAGTCCCTTTGAGGCCTTGAAAATCCTTCGGCCTTTGTCTTTAGAAATCCCCAAAAGGAAGGTGTCCCTTCAAGCTTTGAGAAAGGTCCTTTTTGTTAGTGCTGAGAGCCCCCGCAAGGGCACCTACCTTTGGGGTTTTTTAGGTGGCCTTCAAGCTTCATTCTTTTAGAGAGTGTTTAAGCTTTAATTCCTTCAGACAAAAAGTCTGAAGGAATTCCTTCAGACATTTTATCTGAAAGAATTCGCCTTTGCCTTATCTACTTTTTTGAGGAAAATATTCCTAAAGAAATTCTTACAATTCTTTCACTTAGTAATTTTCTAAAACAAAAATCCTGAAGGAAATGTTCCTTTTCAGCCTTAGTCACTTTTTGATCCTTTGAACCCATGTTCCCTTCCCTCTGCAAGGGCATTTGTTCCTTTGGCTTTAGGGCAGTCCTTTGAACCAACCATTGAACCGACTGATTGAACCAACTTTGGTTCAATGGTTTAATTGGTTCAATCTCTTTTTTTTGGTTAAGTCTTTTGACCACTTAAACCTACTGTGCATTGAACCTATTGAACCTATTGACAAAGTGCTTAACTCTTTAAGCTTGTTGATGACATTGAACCTTTGAACCCGTTGAACCTTTGAACCGATATAGTTCAATGTTCAATGGTTAAATGGTTCAATCCTTGCTTAGAAGCTTTCTGATGAACATTTTTTGTAGAACCAAGGCATTGAACCAAGGCGTTGAAATTGCCTAAGTGTTGGAAACTTACTCTTTTGAGAAAATTTGCCTATTGAAGCCTTTGAACCTATTAAACCTTGCTAATTTCAAGCCTGTAGAGTCCATAGTTTCAAGCCTATAGAGTCCATAATTTCAAGCCTACAGAGTCTATAATTTCAAGCCTATATAGTCTGTAGTTTCAAGCCTATAGAGTCCATAGTTTCAAGCCTATATAGTCCATAGTTTTAAACCTGCAGAGTCCGTAGTTTCAAGCCTACAGAGTCCGTAGTTTTAAGCCTGCAGAGCTTGTAGTAATATAAAAGCTTGAATAATGGAGAATTTGAATATTCAGAACAAATTTTGAAAATGGAAGAGAGGATTTTGGTCTGTTGAACCAAAATAATTCATATGTTGTCCCAAAAATGAGTGACAGATTTTGGGAACAACAAGGTGTATGCATGCATCGTTCCTTCACAAAATGTTATGTTGTTTGAATTGGATAATTATTTGTAATGCTCATACTTTCTCAAGGTTCCCAACTCTACCTTTCTATTCACCTTCTCTTCTACAACACCTGTCTAATTTCTAATTCACTAAGAGGGCACTGCTTCTCATGAATCTCAAGTTAAGATATCATCATATTCCTATTCATATGCATATACTTGTAGAACCTTAAAGTTTATGGAAAATAATGATCCAAGTAATATTTTAAGTATTTTAATTAAATTTTAAGATGGATTTTATTTAATATTTAATTCATAATTAAGATGGATTTTGATGTTTTTCTATTGTCACTAATAGAGTAATTTTTTAGTAACCTTATAAGTAATGATATTTTTATAACACTGAAAAAGTATCATAAAAAGGTATTAATGTGTTATAAAATATATTTAAAATGTTATAAATGTGTTTTTAAGGCATCATTGAAGTGTCTTAATTTTACCTTAAAGATGTGTCTTTAGGATGTCATAAGTCTCTTGATATTTAAAAAAATGTGGTTGAAAATGCTTGGATTGATGTGGTGTCATGGAATTTAATGATTACAAAATTATTGAATGAGATATGATGTTATGGAATTCTAGGATTTTAGACCCACTCCATCATAACTTATCATTTTCAAAATTATGAATACAAATACACTCAATCAAATTTTATTTGTATAATATTCAAAATAATGTTATCATCATGTATGTCAATTGCATGTATTTGGTTGATGCTTGTAATTTTTTTTGAATCGTGAGTAATGAGATCATTGTATCATTTTCATTATTTTTAATGTGACCAATTAACCTTTGGAGGCTTCAAAATTTACAAACTTTTGAACCCTAAGCATTTGTAAACTACCCAAAGTTCAAATCCTTGAGTTTTACGCTTTGTTGTCTTTCTACTTCTCCTTTGTTGAAAAATTTATCATAGTATTTATCAGATGTTATAATTTCATATACTTCATCAACACTAATGTGTTAAGTATCGATCCAACCTATTCATTTCATATTTGTAATAATACTTCCAACCTATTATAGGGAGGAAGGGCCATAAGTATAACAACCTAAGTTTGGGGGTTCACAATGGCACTTAAATACCAGGTAGGAATGATAAAATTAGTTAATTAGAAAGTTTAATTTTTTTTATTTATATTTTTTTGGGAATATTGAAATTTATAGAAAGTCACTAATTATTGAGCATCTTATATGTCATGTGTTGTACTCAACACACCCCCACTCTCATTTTTCCTAAGGACCCATTAAAAGTTTGAAAAGTTTAGTTCTCTTTTGAAAAGTATTTTAATCAGTATTTATATGTGTATTTAGTAATATTAAAAGCTTTAAAAGTTATTATTATTTATGTAGATGACTATTTTTCAATATAAATTCAATTATCATTTCTTTATTATTCAAGTTTTCATTGTGTGATTTATTTAGACTAACCTATTAATGGCTTTTGTGAGTTTTACATATATGTAGGTGGACCTAAAATCCTAAGTTTTATAATCCATATATGTTTTTACTTTACAAGTTATGTATTTTTTTTATCATTGGAATTTAGAACTTTTGTTTGGGAAGTTAGTTTTTGACATTTGTGTTGTCGTAACTTTTGGTCTTCAAAACTTTTATTCATGATTTTTCCCATTGAAACCTTTGATTTTTGGGAACTTTCAACTTTCATGAAATTTTACACTTTGTGAGTTTTGGAATTTTGGAACTTTTTCAAAGTGCAACTTTTAGATCTTCAAAACTTTTGTTCAGGAAGTTGGGTTCATCAAAAAAATTACTCATGGATTTTATTCTTCATAGGATTTGATCTTTAGAGATTTTGTTTGGAAATTTTGTTTCATAAATTTTATTTTTCATGAGTTTTATTCAAATGATTTGGTATTTAAATATTTATTCATAACTTTTGTTCTTTGCAACCTTCACCTTCACATTTCACATATTCGAGGCATCAAAATAATTGGTTGGCTCAGTTTTAACACAAATCCTGACACCTAACTTCTAAAGGCATGCCACATGGCACAATTCATTTTGCATGAAATAAGTGACAATCTAAAACTTATCCAAGGAAAAACATTGCATTTATTCAAATGTATAGAAATCCTACATGGCATACTGTCCAAAGTAAAGTTGCAAAGTTTGAATTAAATGAGTAAAATAAGCTTGGAGGCATTAGACATTAATGGTGTATAAATTAGAATTAAAGTCCTATACTCAATTTTATATGAATGAATTATAAAAATACATCGTGCCTATTTATTAATAAATATCTCAAGTGAATTTTTATTCACAAGAGAATTTAAATCCCTAACTATATGTGTTCTTGTGTGAATTACTTATATAAAACAAGCAAATAGTTGAATTGAAGAACTAGAAATACATAATTGAACTAGGTAAAAATGACTTCTTCATATAAGGTACTCAAGGGAGTGTTTCCACCTTATAAATCCTATATTAAAGAATCCATAAAATATATAGATACCATATTTGATTCTATAATATTCAATGATGAATATATCAATTATTTGGCTCTTTGTGATGTGATCTAAAATATAGATGTCCATTCATGTGAAAAGAATCTGACAACCCCATAGAAATAGCTAGTATTAGACTGGATACCATTAAATCATTAACAACTATATTTTATAGATTCTAAGTTTGAAGTGATGCCTTGCATCAACCTACTTCAAGACTTATTATTCATATGAAAGGTGATTGGCAGCAGTTTCCAACACCACCTAAGCCACAAGATAGTCATCACTTATATTTCTAGGGACTCTTTCTAGATATACCTATGACTTCATATTATAGATGCCACCTTTGATGGACATCGAGTTGAACTATGGAAGAAGATGACCACAATTTATAATACACACTAAGGAAATGGATCATGTTTATAGAAGTGGTCACCCTCAAGGCCAACGAGCCAGTGCCTATCATCAAATTTTAAAAGGGAATACATATTGGGATGGCCTTATTGAATATATTATATAGTCACCCTAGTATCCACTTCCTCTACCTAGAATGGGTGTTTAATGATTGGATTTATTGATTACCTTAGATTTGACCTTCACCCTGGGATAGATAATTAGTATAAGACCTCTAGGAGTAAATATTTAAGAAAGATAAGAGGCCCATACATGACCATTTCTATATGATGTTGTATCTATTAGATATAGTCATGGGCATTGTCTATGTGCACAATGGATCTCTCTAGATCCTAACCCTAGAATATATCAAAAATTTGTTATGTGACTTCTTTTCCTTCCTTCACATCTATGCATATATGAGTAATATCATTAAAATTTTTAAAAATGTTTATCCTTAAATTTGAAGGGGAATTCATGAGGAATTCTTTCCCAAAGTTCAAAAAACATTAACAAAATGCTAGGTATAATGGGGGATTATTGGATCTATCTAGATTACATAGTAATGATGGTGATGGTAAATAAGGTTTCCCTCCTGTGTCTCTCTAATTATGTCCTAAATAAATTGGATAAATAGGAGATTTCTTACGAGATGTGATGGAGCATCAATGAGGATTTTAAAAAGAAGGGTATGTTTCATGGATCTTCTTTGATGATTGGTTGGATGTGTTACACCAATATAGAACATTTTAGAGAGGTTAGTAAATCCATAAAATACTATTTTTTGGTGACTTTATTGCATATGGATTAGGATCCTCACAACCTAATTCAAAATCATAACTAAGGTTTAGGCATCCCCTACCAGCATGAACCATATGAACAAATTTTCATATTTTTTAATGTAAAATATGATATCAAGGTTCTAGAAAGAGTAAAATCAGCTAAAATAATGGAGGAAATTTTGACATTATTATAAGAGGATCCCTCTATAAAAATTGTAGAGGTGCATATCAGACTTCCACTTCTATGTGGATGGGCTATAATAGATTTTTAGACCTCTCAACCTCCATAGAAACCTTTGGATCATGGAGAATCATCTCAGACACCAACCATTATGATGAAAACTATAAATCAAGAGAAATGGAATAATCCCTAGTTATTTCAAGTTTATTATAGGAAGGTCCATCCCAAACTATACCACCAATTATAATGACTATTGTTAAGTTAGAGCAAGAGGTGGAGGAAATTCCTACTATTACAAAATTTGTATGGAAAACTAAGGAACCAATTTGTAATGATTCTTATGATTCCAAAGATTCAAACCTTCATATTACCTCCTCAATTATTATTACTACAAGTGTGAATGTCACACCCACTTTCACTCAGCAAGATCCTCCCTTGGCCAAAAAGATAATGATTTGCTACAAGAGGAATCTTAAAATTATTAGGAAAGCTATGGATATAGTTGCCAAAAAATCACTATAAAAAGGGCTTAAACTTCAAGATGAACTTGAGGATGAGGATGGGGAAGTGACAAAGGCTAAAATATTGAGTCTTTAAGGGTTCAAAGGAAAGCACCAATGGAGGTAGACAAATCAAGTGAGGTGCCCACTACCCCAATAGCTATTACTACATTTCCTTTAGGTCCTATGGTTTTTTTTCTCATGTGGTTACTATTTCCCTTACTCCCACTATTCTTATTTTTTTTACAAGTCCTATTATTTCTATTTTTGATATTATTTCTTTAGATCCTATGGTTTCTAGTGTGCCTATTATTTTTGTTGATTCTATGGTTTCTAATGGACCTTCAGTTGCATTTATCCTTGCACCCCCTAATTCCAATAAGGTACATTTTAATAAGATTAGGGGAGTCTTTGATAGTTCTCAATTTCATGTATCCTCAACTCAATTGAGTTTTAAAATTCTTTCATCCACTACAATCTAGGTTACTTCTATGTCCCCTCTACCAAATCTAAGAAGAAGAATCCTACTTATATTATCCATCTAATGCTTCAATTCGGTAATGTGTATTGGTCCAAGATCATTTGGCCATCATTTCTAGGTTCATTACATGTAGAGGCTTTAATGTAATCTTTAAAGAACATTTTGACAGAGACCACGACTGAGGGCACTTAGCTAGTTGATTCCTCTCAATTGGTAATCTCATAGTGGGCTACATATTAGGAGGCCCAAACATCATAAAGACCTAATTTCATAATAACATAGATTACCACTATGAAATCCATTTTTAAAAATTCAATGGGAACTATCCAAAGGGTCAAGAAGAGAAAAATAGAGGATGAATATGACCAAGGATTGGTTTTATAATAAAGGTAGGTTGTTTTCTATTTATCTAATAGAAAGCACATGAGACTTGGTGAGTCTTCATATAATGAGGATTTCAAGTCTATTATAAAGAAATAAATAAATTATTTTCTATAACTTCATATAGAGACTGAGAAAGCCAAAAAAGAGTTACAATAATAGCTAGAGTACATAAGAGAACAAAAAAAATTATTCATGTTCTTAGGGAGATTAAAGGTGATGTGAAAAACATAGCTCTTATACTTTATATTATTTTGGAAACTATTGATTTGATGAGGGTTGAATTATCCCCTCACATTATTGAAATTTTCAAATTATTTAATTCTTTGAAAGAAGATGAAAAGAAGTTGAATTTCCTTATATTATACTCAACCAATAAGGCTTACAACCAAGATGTTTTCTTGAGGAATAATTTGAATTATCAATATGCTGGTCATTAGGACATTAGAGGTCTAAGATTGGGTATCAAGCATGTAATCCTTGATTTCAAAACTAACAAAATAGGGGAAATAAGTCCTACAAATTTGGATGAGTTAAAGTCATCCCAGACCCTAGATACCTCAAGAAAATTAATAAGGCTAGTTTTGATCAACTACTTTAACAAGCATTAGCCAATTTTAATCAAAGTCTCTATGGATGCACACTATAATAACTTAAATAAGAATTAGGATTTTCTAGGAATAAGGTCATAAAGGTGGAGATATTTTAGGTAGAATTTAGAGCCAACAAGATAGAGCATAAATGCTTATTAGCATAGGTCACCAAAGTATATAGACCCTCTCTTTTGAACATGAATGTAATAAGGCTATACAATATGATTAGATACAAGCATTACCAAGAATTATAAGTGAATAAATAAGTTATGGCTAGGTCATCCAGTTAAACTACACCTTCCACTTTAGTCCCTCTAATGACTACTAGTTCGATCATGCATGTCCCAACATCTAGTAAACCTTAGTCATCTTTGGTTATTTTTATATATATTTTTCATGTAAATTGACAATGTCACTAAGACAAGTAATAGTCAGCTAAATAAACTTGTAAACATGCATACATTATGTGGTTTTTTAAGAGTGAGTCTTATTCCAAAGACTCATTTTGACTAGTTAGGTATGCATGCAAAATTTGCATCAATTAGAACCCTTATTCTAATTATCATTAGCATGTAATTTTAGAATTTTACATGAATTTGGAGGATGAGGTGATTCCTTCCAAAATCCACTTATAATTTTAATCCTCTTGTTTTCAGGGGTTAGAAAATTTATCAATATAGGAAGAAATATTTTTATTGTCATGCAACTATGTTGATCTTTTTTATTCTAATGTTGTGTGAATAAGTTGTGTTTACATAATTAGTTATTTTATTTAGTAATTTAAAAAATACAAAAGCTATGGATAATTCCTTATTTTGATTACCAATGTATGTTGTTTGAATATGTGCAATAGCTATTGGATGATTAAAAAATATCACTAATTATATGTAATTAGGCTGATTATTTCAATTCTCTAAGTGTTAAGAAGTATTTTCCTTGATATAGCCTTCTAGATTTGAGTAACATCAACCTCATAGACCTCTCTAATTCAAGCTATAATCTTCTAAACAAGGGTGTATAATATCTACTCTAAATAGAACAACATTTAAAAAGTCATATTATACTTTTGAAATCCAAAATTTTGATTATTATGGAGACAGCTCTACCCAATTAGTGTAAGGTTCATAACACATCATAGCATGGTGAGTTTGAATGTGTTGAGTTATATGTAACATTTTAAATATTCTAGAGAGAGATGGTGAGGCAATATTTAATGAATAATCTATCAAAATTCTCCCATGATACTATTTCCTAATTCACATCTATGGTCTTTGAAACTCATGAGTTTCCTTTCCTAATCAAATATGACAATATGCCAAAGGATAACTCAGATGAGCTACATGTTTTCTAATAGTTCTAAATAAATAATTATAACTTGAGGAACAAGCATCCCTTTACTCTGTATACTCCTCCAAATAGTACCACTATCCCATGAATCTAAAGGATGATAATAATATACCTCCCCAAAAAGGAATGATTAGCCTCTAAATACATAATAACATGGCAAAGGAGGATAAAACATTATTGAGTACATGAAAAAGACAAAATTAAACATCACTCTTCATGAAATGGCTCAGATTACTGAATAGAAAGAGATCCTATGGAGGTCCATTATAGGGAAGTCCATTATAGAGAAGACAAAAGCTGCTCACACAAATGTCATATACAAGAGTAAATTAGAAGTTCCTACTTTATTTTTAACTATAAAAATATTTGGTAGGAATAGACACAATTTTTTAGTTGCTTCTAGAGATTCAACCACTATGATGCTAACTTCTATATGTCAAAAGATGGGATTAACTCCAAGCCCATCCAAGAGGATAGTTTCATAGTTGGACAAAATAGTAGTGCCTATGGTTGGATAATTTGAACAACATGTGCAATAAAGTTACATTTGGACCATGTGTAAATGACTATACACATACATGTGGTAGATATCCCAAAGGGATATGGACTATTACTTAAATATAGTTTAAAGACTAAAAGAATATGTAGTAGTAAACTTCTCTCACATTTTTCTATCTTGGAGAGGTATTCCAAATCAAATTTAGATTAATCGAGAGATGAGGATGAAGTATCCCATCATGGAATACAATGCTAAGAATGAAGAAGTTATAAATCTCATAATATTGATATTTATACCTTTACCATTAAGTATGAGGTGCAGAGGCTATAAATCCATGGACCTTCCAAATTATGGACTCTCCATTTTGATGGTGCAATATCCAACTAATTATTAGGTGTTGGTATTGAACTAGTTGCCCTGCTAGGTAAGAAGTATCTAGTAGCATATAGGATACAATTCCCATGCACTAACAATAGATATGACTATGAAGCATTAATTATAGGATTATAATTCACTCTCAAAAATAATGTCAAGTAATTGGTAATATATGTAGATTTAAAGGTGGTGATTAATTAGGTCAGAAATAAAATACCAGTGCAAATTGTCATATCTTAAGAGATACAAACACTGAGCCTAGGATTCAGTTGAGTCATTTAAGGAATTCAATATAGTAGTTCTTCCCAAGGAATAAAACTATGATATTGACTTACTGACTACTTTAGCAACCAAATTAGCACCATTACAAGAGTCAAAAGTATATAGGTTCTCTATTGAAATTTTACCTTGTCCATCAGTTCCTAACAATGTGGAGAATTTCTAGGTGTTTGATGATGATCAATAGATTGTCCAATTCTTGACCAATTTAGAGCAATTTGAATTTAAAATCATGGATGAAAAATAAATTAGTTATTTATGCTAGGAATAATTAGAAGAAGAAGGGTTCATTTAACTCAAATAAAATTGTCTTCTTTTAGGAGTGGTTTCTTTGGAGAGAGCATTTGATCTATATCCCCAAGCCTAAAAGCAAAGGAAACCCAGAATCAATGAATCTGAGTTCAACAAAGATAAATTGAGGATGAGATTGATTCATGATATGTAAAAATTGGTCTTAGTTTCACCCCAAAATAAATAAAAAGGGTGAAATATTTTCTCATCAAGTATAAATATGTGATTGCATAGACTTTTGACGACTTGAAGGTTTTCAATCCTAGGGTCATCACTCATATAATCCTATTAAATCCAAACCAAAATATATTTAGACAAAGACAAAGACCAATTAATATCATCTTAAAAACACTCATTTAAAAGGAATCATAGAATATTTTTAATGCTAGGATAGTGTTCCCTATCAGACACTCAATTTAGGTTGCCAACTATGTTCTAGTCAAAAAAGAGTGGGGAAAGCAGATTGTGTGTTGACTTCAGGAACCTGAATAAGGATTTTGAGAAATACATATACCATCTACCTTCCTTAGATGAGGTGATCTATATAGTAATTTTTTTTGGAATGATGTTCTTCCTGGATGATTTTTAAAGATATAACTAGGTGTTGGTAGAATTTGAAGATAGGATGAAGACTACATCTCCCACAAAGTGGGGTACTTATGCATATAAGAGGATGCCTTTTAGCCTAATTAATATATGATCCACATTTCAATAATCCATGGACCATTAATTTCAAGGGATAATAGGTAAATGCATAATCATTTATATGAGTGACCTCATTATTTTCTTAAATAACAACATTGATCACATAGGCCATCTATAGTCAATCATTGAAAGATGTAGAAGGTCTAGTATCTTGTTAAACCTAAAAAAGAGTGTATTTGGTATTAATAAAGGTAATTTATTGGGGCACATAATTGTTAAGGATGGGATCACTATTTAACGAAGTCAATTTCAAGGGATTTCCAAGATTGTGTTCCCAAACAACAAGAAAGATCTCAAGTCTTTCTTTGAAAAGATAAATTTCTTGAGGAAGTTTATCTCAAGTTTTATAGAAATTGTTAGACCTATGAATGCAATGCTTAATCAAGATTCCAAAATATAATGTACATCATAGGCCTATAAGTCTTTTCAAGACATAAAGAACACCATATCTGAGGCTCTAATGTTAAAAAGTTTAGACTTTAATAAGGATTTTTTCTTATATTCAGTTGCTTCAGAGCACACCATTATATTGTGCTTACCCAAATGAAGGAAGAAAATGAGAATCATGTTACATTTATGAACATGAATTTAAAGGAACCATATCTCAAGTACTCAATGATATACAAGTAGATCTTTGATCTTGTCAAAGTAGTAAAGAAATTTATGCATTACATATTGAGAAATAAAACTATCGTTATTATGCCAGATCATGTTTTCAAGATCAATTTATAACATAATGAATTGGGAGAGTGTAGAGGTAAATGGATGGAAAAAATATAGGATTTTAACATAGAAATCAAGCCTACCAAAATTATCAGAGGATAAGGCATCATTCAGCTTATGACTAACCCTGACCCACAGATCACCATTGAGGAGGTTTTTTAGACCTAGGAATCTAGAAGAGATTGGTATGCTAATATCATTTAATATTTACTCACAGGTACTTGTCCCCTAAAAATTAGTAGAGAATAAAATAGAGCCTTGAGGCTCAAATATTATCACTACATAATTAGAAAAGGAATCCTTTAATGAATAAATTATGGAGGCATCTATCTAAGATGTGTATCATGAGAAGAATCTCAATAAATCCTAGAGAACATACACTAGAAGATTGGTAGTGGTCATCCATCTAAAAATACAACATCACACAAGATTCTCATAATAGGCTACTATTATCCAATAGTTTATAAGGATGCACATGCCCATGTAATAACATGACATGAATGCCAGGTCTTGACAAAGAGAGAAGTGCACACAGTAATGCCATTATAACCTATCATTGAATAAAGACCATTTTATTATTGGGGATTGTATTTCATTAGTGTCATCAACCTAAATTTTTTAGTTGGCCACAAATTTGTGCTCATAACCATAGATTATTACACCAGATAGACTATAGTAGTGGCTACAAAACATTCCAAAATGTAGGATGTAATTAGTTTTCTAGATGAAAACATCATAACTACATTTAGTACCCCCATTTTATTAGTTTGTGAAAATGGGATAGCATTCTAATTGGTTGAGTTCACTAAATGGGCCCATGAAAATCAAATCACCACTAGGTCATATTCCAATCATTTCCTACAAAGAAATATATTGGATGATTTAAAAAATAAGAACCTGAGTGATGTCATTAAAAATTTAGTTGTATTCAAACCTATATAATGGCATCATATACTAAAATATTTGTTATGGGTAGACCAAAAAAAAATCAATTAGGCCCTCAAAGCTTTGCCTTACTTGTTAATATATGCATGACATTTGGTATTCTTAATTATGCTCAAATTGACAACATTTCAATTTATGTAATATAGTGAACCAAGTGAGAAAGTGGAGTCTCATTTATTGGATATAATAGAGATGGAGGATTTAATGAATGAAGCCTTAATTAATTTTAGAAACATCAGGATTTGGTTAAAAGGTGGTTTAATAGAAGAGTAAAGTTTAAAGCATTTAGAATATCTAATTTGGTGCTTCTATGGGATAAAGCCCATGGAAGGAAAGGATAGCATGACAATTCTACCCCCTTATGGACCAAACCTTACTAGATATCAAATATCTTGGGTAATAATGCTTTCCATTTAAATGACCTCCAAAGTAATGGACTG
The DNA here is from genome assembly GCA_037957365.1 of Torreya grandis. NCBI lineage: Eukaryota > Viridiplantae > Streptophyta > Pinopsida > Cupressales > Taxaceae > Torreya > Torreya grandis. The sequence continues at coordinate 1,003,836 of JARHVA010001606.1, read as the reverse complement.
ACATATCCAGTTAATGGGAAATTTTTAAAGCACTACTTCATGGTTGTAACATCTATAGATTTACCTAAATGATAACAAGTGTTTAGGTAGAGGTAAGAGTAGGTTATATTTACTAATTTCATAGTTATGTTTCTTATTTTCTATCATTTTATTTCTTTAGATTAGTTTTATGCTTTCTAGATTATACTTTCATGTTTTCAACATTTTGCTTTCCTTTACTTTCATTCCCTATTTTTTTAGGATGACATCTTTGTTTTTGTGACAATAAGATTTAGTTCTCTTGTTATCACCAATATAATATCCAATTCACTAGGTTTTTCATACAAGAGATGTTCCAAATGAAGAAAAAGTATGGGAAGAACATAAAATAGAGCACACAAATTGGTTTATTTTCAAGATTTGCACCTTTGTATCTGATATTTTTAAGATTAAGGTATGAAATTAAAAATAATAATTATGGTTATATCATAATTAAATATTTCTATTAGGTATTTAAAATATACTCTCATTACTTCATGCAAATTTAGAAAGTTTTCTCATCTCTTTGGATCAAATACACTTGCCATGTTAACACTTGTTTAAGGTAATAACCATTGATATAGATATAGCTAATAGGTACATTATGGTAAATCAAGTTTTCACATACACCAGCTTATAGTGGTTCTCACTCTCTTTCATTCTTTCATTCATTCATTCATTCGTATTATTAAAAAAAAATAAGAAAAACTATCTAAAAGTGAAAAACACACTAAAATAAAATGCTCACACAAAAATATAAACAATTAATCAAGAAATTAAAGAGTCACATTAGCCTATACAACATGCAATCTAATGTAAACATAACACTAGGTAGTATTCCTCAAAATATAAGTATGACCAAGAGGATGTTGTGCTAAAGTGCATAGCTAAGAAATTTGATTTCATGTTTTTAGCAATGATTGCATTATTCAATTGTATTCTTAAAAAAAGTACCTTCATGAGAATATTTCTCACATGAAGATTCACTTGAGGATGTTGTGCTAAAGTACACATCTAAAAAAATTAATTCTATTTTTTTAGCTATGATTGTGATATTCACTCATATTCTTAAAAAAAATAAAAAGGAAAAAGGACCAATGTATCCTAAAGAATGATTAGTAAACCAAAATAAAATCTAAAGGTGATCAAAGACTTATATGATAAAATAAGATCAATTTATCATGTATCATGAAATAATATGAGAGAAGAAAGAGGAGAGGAACCAAATGTATCTCTATCAGGACTATGGACACCTAGTTGGTAGTAGAGCAATGTGAAATATTTAGTGCATCATGATATGGAAAATCATAATCACATTATTTATAATACACATAATGAACTTGACTCAAAAATCCACAAAAAAGGAAAATTCTGTAACAAGAATAACTATGTAAAATTGAAAAACACACTAAAATAAAATGCTCACACAAAAATATAAGTATTTATTCAAGAAAGTAAAGAATCACATTAGCCTATAAAACATGATATCTAATGTAAGTATATCACTAGGTAGTATGCCCCAGGATATAAGTATGACCAAGAGGGAATTTTGATAAAGTGCATAACTACAAAAAATGATTATATTTTTTAGCTATGATTACTTTATTCAATCGTATTCTTAAAAAAAATGAAAATTAAAAAGGACCAATGTATCCTAAAGAGTGACTAGTAAACTAAAATAAAATCTAAAGGTGATCAAAGACTCACATGATGAAATAAGATCAATGTATCATGTATCATGCAAGAATATGAGGGAAGAAAGAGGAGGAACAAAAGGTATCTCTATCAGGGCTATGGACACCTGGTTGGAAATAGAGTAATTCCCAAGCTCTCCTAATTTCAATATGCTTCAAGAAAATTAAAATTTAACCTATAGTTTATTCCAATTCCTTGATAAAATCCTCAAGACAAGGGTAAAATAAAATCACTTCATCACACAGATCCAATATAAGGACAAGGCTAGTAGGTTGTATGAATTAATTAGGAGTCTCTTTCAAATTTTTTGTTCAATTATTCTTTTTTGGGTATGATTCACATTTGATTTTTGGTTGATATCCAGAGATTTTGGGTTTTTGAAATACTCAGGAGTATTCCTTCCTATGAGTCACCTTTTATTGTACTCAACACACCCCCACTCTCATTTTTCCTGAGTGGGGATGCATTAAAAGTTTGAAAAGTTTATTTCTATTTTAAAATGTCTTTTTATCATCATTATATATGTATTCATCAAGATTCAAAGCTGTAAACATATTATTCTTTATGCGGATGCTTGTTATTCAAGATAAATGCAATTGGTATTTATTTATTATCCAAGATTTTGATGTGTAATTTATTTGAACTAACATATTAATGGATTTTGGGAGTTTTGCATATATGTAGGTGGACCTTAAATCCTAAGTTTTATAATTCATATATTTCTCAATTTGTAAGTTGTGTATTTTACCTATTTTTGATCTTCAAAACTTTTGTTCAAAAAGTTAGTTTTTGGTATTTATGTTATTACAACTTTTGGTCTTCAAAACTTTTGTTCATGATTATTTTATATTAGAACCTTTGATCCTTGGGAAGTTTTAGATTTCAATAAATTTTACACTTCGTGATTTTTAGAATTTTATAAATTTTTTAGAAAGTGACTTCCGAGTATTTAGAACTTTTATTTTAGAAGTTACGTTCGTCATAACTTTTGTTCATAGGTTTTGTTCATAGGATTTGGTATTTTGAGACTTTTATTATTTATAAGTGTTGTTCAAAGGATCTAATCTTCAAATATTTTTTTTAGACTTTTGTTTTTCATATCCTTTGCCATCATGTTTCACTTATTTGAGGCATCACAAGAATTATTCAAATTAGTCTCAACATAAAGCCTGACACATGACTTCTAAAGTCATCCTACATGGCATAATTCATTTTTCACAAAATAAATGATAAGGTGACACTTGTCTAAGATAATAGCATGTCATTTATCTTAATGTATATAAATATTATATATCATACCCACTAAATTAAAGTGGCAAAGTTTGAATTAAATGATTAAAACAAGATTGGAGACATTGGACATTGATGGCACACAAATTAGAATTAAATTCTTATACTTAATGTTATATGAGTGAATTCTAAAAATATATCATGCCTATTGATTAATAAAGATCTCAAGAAAATTTTAATTCATAAGGGAATTAAAATCCCTAACTATCTATGTTCCTACATGAATTTCTTCCAAAAAATAAGTAAATAGTTGAATTGAAGAAATAGAACTATATAACTGAACCAGGTAACAATGGCTTCTTCATTTAAGGTATTCAAGGGAGTGATGCCACCTTATAAATTATCTATTAAAGAATCCATAGAATATATATATATCATCTTCCATTTTATTGCATTTAATGATGCATATATTAATTATTCAACTCTTAGGAATGTGATTAAGAATATAGATGCCCATTCATGTGAAGAGAATTTGACAGACCCATAAAAGTAACTAGTAGATAACTTGTTACCATTAAAGCATCAATAACTAAATTTTACATTCATCAAGCATGAAGTGATGCCCTACATCAACATAACTTAGGACTTATTATTCATAAGGAAGGTGATTGACAGTGGTTTCCTAAACCACCTAAATGACAAGACAGTCATCGCTTGAATTTTAGGGGATGCTTTCAATAGATACCTATGGATTTTCACTATAGATGTCACCTTTGATGGAAACTAGATTGAACCATGGAAGAAGATGACCACAATTGAGAATAAAATAAGTAAATGGATCATTCCTAGATAATTGGTCACCCTCAAGGCTAGGGAGCCAGTACCTATAACCAAATTTCGGATGGGAATATATATTGGGATGGACTTATTGAATAGGTTATATAGTCACCTTAGTATCCACTTCCTCCACCTAGAATGGGTGCCATTTCTATATTTATTAATGACCTTAGATCTAACCTTTACCCTAGGAGAGATAATCAGCACAAAACTCCATAAGTAAATGTTTAATAAGGACAAGAGGCCCATGCATGACCATTTGCATATGATGTCATATCTATTAAATGTAGTCATGGGCATTGTCTACATGAATAATGGATCTCTATAGATCCCAACCCTAGATTGTACCAAAAATTGGGTATAATACTTATTTTCCTTCTTCCACATCTATGCATATATTAGGAATATTATTGGAATTTTTGAAAATGTTAATCCTTAAATCTGGAGAGCAATTCATGAGAAACCTTTGCCCAAAGTATCAAAAAACATTTACAAAATGATAGGGCTAAGGGGATATTATTGGATCTATCTAGATTACATAATAATCATGGTGATGGGTATCAAAGTTGCACCTCTATGTCTCCCTAAGTATGTCCCATAAAAATTAGTTGAATGGGAGATTGTTTACTAGTTGTGGTGGAGTGTTGATGAGGATTTGAAGAAGAAGTAGAAGGGTGTGTTTCATGGATATTATTTGATGATTGACCATATGTGTTACACCAATATAAAACATTTTGGATAGGTCATTAAATCCATGGAATGCTATTTTTTGGTGACTTTTCCACATAAGGATTGGGATCTTCATAGCTTAATTCAAAAGCACATCCAATATTTAGGCATCCCCTATAATCATGAATAATAAAAACATAGTTTCATATTTTTGAGTGAAAAATATGATGTTAAGGTTTTAGAGAGATAAAAATTAGTTGGACTCATAGATTATCTATTAATATTAATACAAGGGGAGCCCTCTATGAAAAATTTAGAGGTGCATACCAAACTTCCACCTTTGGGTGGATGGGCTATAACAAACTTTTAGACCTCTTAGCCTCCCAAACAACCTTTGGATCATGGAGAATCATCTCAAAAACCACACATTATGTTGATAGATATAAATCAAGAACATGGTGTGGAATAAGCTCTAGTTATTTCAAGTTCATTATAGGAAGGGCCATCCCAAACTAAACCACCAATTGTAATGATAATTATTAAGTTAGAGCAAGAGGTGGAGGAAATTCTTGTTATTAAAAGTTCTCTAGGGAGAGTTAAGGAACAAATTTTCATTGATTCTTATAATTATAAAGATCCAAGCCTTCATGTTACCTCCTCAGTTTTAATTTGTGAATGTCACACCCACTTTCACTCATTAGTCCCTTGGCTGAAAAGATAATGTTTTTATACAAGAGGAAGCCTAGAGTTATTAAGTCCCCTATGGATAAATTTATTGAAACACCACTAAAATAAGGGATTGATCCTCAAAATAAACCTAAAGATGAGGATGGGGAATTGAAAAAGGCTAAAATATTGAGTCTTTATGGGGTTAAAGGGAAATCACCAATGGAGGTAGATATATCGGTTGAGGTGCCCACTACCCCAATAGATACTATTACATTTCTTTAGGCCTTATGGATTCTAATACTCCTATGGTTACTATTTCTATTGATCCCACTATTCTTATTATTTATACAAGTCATGTTATTTATACTATTGAGATTATTTATTTAGTTCTTATGGTTTTTGGTGTGCATATTATTTTTTTTTCTCCTATGGTTTTTACTTCCCTTTATATTACTTTAGTTGTAGTTTACCCTGCTCCCCCTAAGTCTAATAAGATACATTTTTAAAAGACTAGGATATCCCTTGATGGCACTCAATTACATGTATCCTCAACTAAATTGAGTTTGTTAATTCCTTAATCCACTGAAACCCAAGCTAATTTTATTATCCCCTCTACTAAATCTAATAAGAATAAACCTACTTATATTATCCATTCAATACCTCAATTCAGTAATGTGGACTAGTCTAAGATCATCCAGCCATAATTACCAAATTCATTATATTTAGAAGCTTAAATGAAATCTTCAGGGAACATTTTGACATAGACCATGACTGAGGACACTCATTTGGTTGACTCCTAACAGTTGGTAATCTCATAGGCCCAAGCATCGTAAAGACCTAAATTGACAATAACATAGCTTCCCACTGTGAACTCCATTTTTAAAAAATCAATGAGAACTATCCAAAGGGTTAGGAAGAGGAAAATAGAGGATGAATCTATCTAAGGCTTGGTTTTAGAGGAAAGGAAGGGTGTTTTCTCTTTGTCTAAGAGAAATAACAGGAGACTTAGTGAGTCTATGTATAATGAGGATTTCAAATCTTATCTCAAGACATAAATAGAGGCTTTTATAGAACATCATGCAAGGACTGAACAATCTAGAAAAGAGTTATAAAAAGAGATGGAGCAGGTAATATAAAATAAATAAATTGTTCATGTTCCTAAGGAGATTCAAGGTGGTGTGTAAAATGCAACTCTTAGACTTTACAATATTTTGGAAACTATTGATTCAATGAGAGCTAAATTATCCCCTTACATTATTGAAATTATTGAATTATTTAATTCTTTGAAATAAGATGAAAATAAATTGAATATATTTGTATTATACACAACCAATAAGGCTTACAACCATCTTTATTTAATGACACCATTGGAAGAATCCAATTCTCTCAATATGGTGGACATCAAGACATTAGATTTTTGAGACTGGGTATCAAGCATGCAAGCCTTGATTCCTAAACTAATATAATGGGAAAAAAAGTCTTATAAATTTTGGATGATTTGAAGTTATCCCAGGACCTAGATCCCTCATGAAAATTAATAAGTAAGGCCATTTTTTATTAGCTACTCTATGAGGCATCATCCAGTTTTTTTAAAAAAATATAGGGATGGACACTAGAATAAATTGAACAATATTTGGGATTTTCTAGGAAGAAGGTCACAGAGGTGGAGATATTTTGGGTAGAATTTAGAGCTACCAAGATGGAGAATGCATGCTTCCTAGCTTTTGTCAATAGGGTACATAGACCCTCTCTTTTGAACATGGATTCAATAAGGTTACAACATAGAATTAGATATAAACATTATCAATAATTAGAAATGAAAAAACAAGATATGGTTGGGTCATCTAGTTTAACTATACCTTCCATTACAGTCCCTCCAATGACTACTAGTTCAACCATGCATGCCCCGTCATCTAGTAAAGCTTAGTCATATTTGGTTATTTATATATATATATTGCATGTAAATTGATAATATAACTAAGAAATGTAATATTCAACTGAATAAACTTGTAAACATGCACACGTTGCATGGTTTTGTAAGAGCATGTCTTCTTCTAAAGACTTAGTTTTGACTAGTTTAGTATGCATGTAGAATTTGCATCAACTAGAACCCTCATTATAATTATCATTAGGATGTAATTTTAGAATTTTGTGTGGATTTAGAGGATGAGGTGACCCCTCCCCAAATCTATTTATACTTATAATCCTCTTATTTTTAGGGGTTAAAAAATTTATCAATACAAGAAGAAATCTTTTGATTATCACGTAACTATGTTGATGTTTTTCTATTCCAATATTATGTGAATAAGTTGTGTTTACTTTATTGGTTATTTGATTCAGTAATTTTAAGTGTGCAAAAGCTATCGAGAATTCCTTATTTTTATTATTGGTGTATTTTGATTGAAGATGTGCAGTAGTTATTGGATGATTAGTAAATATCATTGATTATATGCAATTAGGTTGACTATTTTAGTTCTCTAAGTGTGTTTAAGTGTTTTCCTCTACATATCCTTCTAGGTGTGAGTAACAGTTCCTTAGATACCTCTTTGATCTGAGTTATAATCTTCTAAATAAGGGTGTGTAATAGCTACTCTAAATGGAAGCAACCTTTAACTAAGACCTTAGAGTTTACTATATCAATTATTCCCCAGACTACCCTACTATGTTTACATGTGTGTGTGTAACAAATACTATCTGTAAGCATTGGTATTAAGACATTTATCCATAAAGAGACCAGCTTGAAAGTAGTCCCTTTTGAAATCATAGAACCCTCTTTTATATCCTACCTTTCCCTCTTTTGGAATTTTTTTTAGATCTAACCACTTTAGCATAGGTTCCATCCATCCAACTCAACTAAGTCTTAACTTTATTTTAGATTTCACTCATCCATTCACACTCAGTTAAAAATATGCATACTCATCTTACCATTCCACCACCTGATTATCCAATCCATACCTTCAAATCATGCCCTAGAGTGGAGTCTATCTCCGTTGAGATCCTAAAATGTTATAGGTCACCTCAATAAATATGTGGTGTGCATAAAACCCACATCAGCATCATGATGTGATTATTTATTATGAGGTAAAAGTTGGAAAACTAGTACATAGTCTATGATAACTATTAGGTGATGAGAACCACAAAACTCTTTCACTATCTCTTGATATAAACAAGGGTTCACTAATAGTCTATCCTCAATTTATAATAGGCTTCTAATATTATTTACTGATTATTTTAATATAATGAGATTATTTATCTCTTTAATATATTCCTATATTTTTCTCTAATGTTATCAAACTCATAAGACTAATTTTTAACCTCCTTTTCTATACACAAACACAAAATAGTCCAACTATATCTTGACACAATTAGTTCATCTTATTTAGTAGCATTGAAACCTTACTAAATGAATTCCTTTCTTCTATCTCATACATATGATACTTTTATGAGGTTTTTACCATTATATTAAGGTCTTTTGACTCTGAATATAACCTTCAATCTTATTATTTTTTAAATCTTTGGAAACAGATAGAATATATAGTATTCTTGACCTTGTCATAGGTCTGTCTCACCTTCTTAAATGAACACTAATTTAAATCAAAGAAAATTTATGCATTTAAAGTGTTCATGAATTTATATCAATGTTTTTCATAGCAAGAAACACAGTTTAGACCTTTCTTTAGATTGGTTCAATTAAGAAATTGAAAATAGGGTTTTCAACTAGACCTAATAGCCCTCAAATAGTATATTTCCTTTGAAAATGGATATTTTTTCAGAACTCTAGAATTATAACCTCTTCAAGTGATTTTATACTTTTCTTTATAAATTACATAGTCTAAAAAACCATTTTAAGACACTCTTTTAGCTTGAACTTTCAAGGAAAATTAAAGACAACTATTATTAAGCCCTATTTTAGGCCTTTCTTAGGTCTATAGACACAGTTATTAATAACTTATTATATAGGGATATTCATGGAATTAGACCAGTTTAATATATTAACAAATATCCCTAATCATTTATATATAAAATTTTATGGATTTTTTATGCTTTATTTAGAATATTTTTCTCTTTTAGTGACATAAAACCCTAACCTAGGGTTTGGAGACTATGTACTAGCCAAGACTTGACAAAAAAGAAAAAAATCTAATGATTGTTTTTTAATATTTCAAAGTAAAATATTAATTTAATACACTCCACCTACCTATTTCATCCCTTATATTTTTACAAACAAGCTTGAAATATCATTAAAACATAACTCTACCTTGACTTTTAAAATTTTATGTTGTCCTTGCAGACTTACCTTCTTCAAGCACATTCAATCAACTTATGAGATCTATTAATGAATATTTATTATTTAATATACATCCTCATACCTCTAATTTATATTTAATTCTCATATAATTTAAAATAAATCTAAAAGACTAAAATGAATCCCATTTTCATGACTATATAATCCCTATTTTACACTTTTAAACCTACAACCTCATAAAATACTTCATACAAGAAAAAATATGAGTTAAATTCGATCATCATAGTATCTTACACATAAAATACGATTAATTTTTCAAAATTGAATCCAAAAAAATGTCTCTTCATTTATTATCTTCAAAATATGTTATAATAGTGTCTTCCAAATTGTCTTAGAGCCTCTTCCTTACTTTCCTTGGCTCCCTCCTCTCTTCCTTCCTATCTTTGGATATTCTTGGAGTTTATCTCCTTTTATATTATTGTTATCACCTACCTTCCTTAAATTTCTCTTGTATTCTCATCTTATTTATCTCCTAATATAAATAACTTCTATTTATTTCTCAACTTTGCTAACTTTAGGAAACTAACTCCTAACTCTTCTAAACTTGACATTATTTGGTTTATATATGGTTTAGACATGTTTCAAGACATTATAAACCTTAAGAACACTTTATAGGATCCCTATAGACCCATAAACATAATATCATGCCCTTACAACCCATTAGGAGCCAAGAAATCCTTAGAGACACTTAGATACAAATTCAAATATTTGAATTACAATGTTGGTGGGAAAATAGTAAATTAGCTCAAATGACCAATTCATGAAAAGATCATGATTTTAAAACCTCATAAAGAACCTTAAAAACCTTAAAAACTTAAACATGACCAATTTAGTATAAAGTGAAGCATATACAAGCTTCTTATTAAATACATATGACTCATTAGACTTCTTTAAGACCTTTTAAGACTCCTTAAGACCAATATGTATAAATATGAACTTCCTTGTGGTCATGCACCTACATCATTAGGTAGTACCAATTCAACTATAGGGTATTATATTTTCAAACCCCATTTAAATTAATGGTGTGCTCACCTATGGGTGCTTCTCCCTTAAATAAGAAATTGTGTCCATCAAAAACATAATAAATAGGGGATTTTTACTAGTGTTTAAAATAAATAAATAAATAAAAATTGAGGCACAACCAAGGTCATCAATCCCCAATCCACTCATGCCCATGAATATTTATTCACCAGTTTCAATCACTATTAAATCATGGATTTCTTATTAGATTTAATTAGGGCTTATTATAATCTCATAAGGTATTGAATATGATGTCTCATAAAATTCAACCATTTCATATTACCAAAGACATGTGTATCCTCACAATTCATTGACATAATTTAATTAGATGTAATGATACATACTTCTGAGACACCTATTTCACCTCTATTGACCTCCTCTAATTGTCAAGATACTAATTACCTTTGCCCCATGGGTGATTCTGCAAAAAAAAAAGCTCTCTAAATCTATGTAAACAACACCCTCTCTCATATGGGCCTCATGTAAAAATTTATATGCTACCATGAATTGTGCTCTAAAATATTATATACATGTATCAATATTATTTTTTTAAACTTTTTTTTCCCCTCCAATTTAATTTACCTGCTCATTTAAAATCTACTCTCTCATCTATAAACCCTATCAATTATTGAGATAAACTTATGGGCCTCATCCTTTTTCCATTTCTTTTTCTTTTTTTAAATTAGGTTACAAAAATTGTATAGGGTCATAAATTTATGAAACATTAAAACACATTTACAACATTCAATAAATGTAATTAAATATTCATTATACATTTATGAAGAATAATTTTTACAACACCTTAATGATGATTTTATGACCTTTGAAAAATAATTAAACCTAAGATATAACACAAACATACTATCTTAAATGTGTCATAATTTTGAATTAAAAACCCATCCTAAACTTGACTTAAAGGCAAATCTTAAATTTTATTTAAAACACATGAAATGTAGTGGTGTGGCTTTCACTAGATTCCCTCTCAAAATTTCTAGTTAATAGGGTTCAAAAAAATCTATAGTAACCCTGTACTTACATTCTCACATATCACTGAGCCATCAAATCAAATCACCAATGATGGAAAAAATTAAAACTTTAGTTGGCCAATGGAATAACAAAAATAATTTGATAAATTTAAGTACAAACAAACATGTTATGGGCCACTAGTTATATTACCTTATCTATAACAACCATTTGAGATAAATACTAAATGATATGAATATGCATGAGACCATTCTTCATTCAATTCAATCACCTAGTTTTATTATCATGTAGTGAGACATTTATTATCATAGTAATAAATTATCTTGTATATGATCAAGTTATTTATGGCATTGTCTATGCATGTAAGCATTGGGCCACTACATATTGGGAAAGGAGACTATCATTCACAAAGATCATAAAGTAGTATAATTCTTGTAAACTTAAAATACATTACAATATGAGTGGCATAAAAAATGGTTTTTTCATTCTAAAACTTCCATGTGAACATCATGCATAATAAATGGATCACCAATATAATAAAATATTTTTTTAGTGGACTCTTGGTCCAAGCCTTTCTCTTTCTTGTTGAAAAATGAACAATTGAGATCAATATTTGTTCAAAATTATACAATATTAACTCAAACTTGGAAAATTTTATCAAACAATTCATTGGAGTAAATAAATCCCATATTATGACTATAAAAATGGATTACTATATCATTTATGATGATTTTGTGTATCTTATGAAGCAAACCATCAAAATTTCATATGTCAGGATCATTTTGGGAAGGTTACAATTCATATTAGAGTTGAAAATACCAAGGTGGTATTAAACAAATATTTATTTTGGCCACATCTTGGATGAAAAATGCATTAAATAATGTACCATGTGTACTATATCAAGAAATAATAAACAAGGAATGTATATATCTTTTCATGTTCTAAAAATACCATGGGAACCAATTTCCATGGATTCTTCCAACCATCATATTTGATAGAGATATCAAATTCTTAAATAATTTCAGTAAATCACTTTAGTCAATGATGGACACAAAGTTGACTAAATTTACCATATTCAATCCATAAATTGATGGGGAAAAGTGGTGAATATAATGATAGTGCATCTTTTTAGGATGTACATTCCAAGAAACATCACATTTGGGATGAAATATTATCTTTCATAGATCATGGTTATAATAAATCTATGTAAAACTCTACCATATATATTCCTTTTGAGGTTTGTTTGGGTTTATAACCATTGACACCTATTGATATATCTTATATTGTCTCACTATCAATAATAACTCCTTTATCTTAGAAGGAATTTGAAAAATTATCCAAGTCAAATTAACACATTTAGTGTAAAGTGAAAGTCATTATATAGAAGGCTGATGTTGAATATAAGTAGTATTGTGATCAACATAAAACACCACATTAGTTAAATTTTGATGACAAAGTGTGACTTTATATTTATAATGAAAGGCTCACAAGACCTTACCAAAAGATTTTTCCTCTTTGATATGGCCCATACACCATTATTAAGAAGATTGGAGATGACACTTTTAAAATTAATCTTCCACTTTAGTTTTGTCTTCATCCACTCTTCAATGCAAAAATATTTTCCACATTTTTGGACACATCAAATTCAAAAAGAGTAATTTAAACCAAAAAAATAAATCTTAATTATAGTATGTTAGCATTTAAAACATAAATAATTGGTAAGGTGCCTCAATAATGGAAATGGAATATTAGGGTGTAAGCTATATATCACTTCCCATAGATAATCTCAACTCACTTATGCAAAGGGGGACATTATTCTTAAGTAGGGGAAACTAATTTCAAAGGATCTGTAACTTTGATCATTTCATGATTTCATGGCGTATTCAAAATCTAATGTCATTTTCTCTACTAGCTTCATCATCATCTCAATAATATGTGTCCAATTTTCTAAGTTGTGATTTTTCATTTCCAAATCATTGAACTCCAATAATCTCAACCTTTCTATGCACACTTGTTAATGTATATTTTTATAAAATTATAAAATAGAGAATATAAACAAGAAAAAGAAAAGTGATTACATTTATTATAATTTCCTAGTCGTCTCTTTATCTCCCACATTACATACATACATACATACATATATATATATATATGTATGTATGTATCTATGTATCTATGTATGTATGTATGTATGTATGTATGTATGTATATAATGTGGGAGATAAATAGATGACTAGGAAATTATAATAAATGTAATCACTTTCCTTTTGCTTGTTTATACACACACACACACACACACACACACACACACACACACACACACACACACACACACACATATCCATTAAATAACAAATGATGTAGTTCAAATTGGTTGATATATGCAACATATTTAATCTTTGTACCAAACTTGGAGATTTTTGAATAATATAATATTGCATTATATATCTATCATGGTGTTCAATTGTCTTTTCATTATTTTTTATAATCCACTTTGATTATCATTTTGTGTTGAAATATTCATCATAAATATTTAATATACATGATACATAAGAATTTGTTTTAGTGTCATTAGATTTATCATTATTATCGAGTCTATGGAATTTTTTATAGAAAATATGAACCATATGTGCTTATATATTGAGGGCATGAATTTGTAATACTTTATTTTTTAAACAAAGGGAATCAAAGATCCAATCTTGTGTATGAGATATTATAGTCATGATTTTAAGAATATTGTGTGGTGCAAGCTTGTTTTTGCATTAGTAATTTTTAATCTTTCTTGACTTCATTTTATTATTATTGTATACATATAAAATTCACCAATTCATCACTCACTACTAATTACATCCTCATTACATACTAAATATACTTATTAATCAATTTTATACCATAATCCATAATTGATTCTAATATACTACTTACATCCCCTTAACATTTCCTTCACTAGCTGAACCTTACATTCACATCATGCCACCCTTTACATCAATTAATCGCCCTTTTAACATCCCATTTAAACACTAATCAAGGTTCAAAAATTATTAATGAATTTAAAATTCTTCACCACCTGTCCTCACCTACCCTAACTAACACTCCTATAAATCACATCACTAATCTACATCTAATCTTTTTTTAACCTAGTTATCTCTAGAACCTACTAATATACCTTGAGTTCCACACCATCCTCTTCTCTAGAATCCTATAGGAATCTTTAATTCCTAAATCTACCTATCCAATCCTCTTAGCAATCCTCAACCATTAATGGTTCAATATTAGCCATTGATTTTTTCCATGAATATCTATAAATGGAGTTACAACCCCATTTAAATCCAAGAGTTTTGAATGTAAAATCTTATCATGTCATCATTGCATCACCTTGTCTAACCAATTAGAAAATCATATCAACATGTTGTTAAAATATTGAATCCACAAGAGTAATCAAACATTATAATCATTCAACATAAAACATCTTGGGAGAAATATTCAACATCAAAAGGAAGTCTCTTATATGCAAATTTGAGGTATAAATTTTGATCCTTTTGTTTTATTTAGTTTTCATTTAATTCATATTCTTTTTAGCTCCAATTAGGGATTTTATTTATTTGGTTAGGGAGAGATAGTAGACAAAATTATTCTAAATTTTATAACTAACCCCTATAAATCAAATTAGGAAATACATTTTGGTGACCACATTGGGATAAATCCTTTAAATTTTTCTTGTGAAGGTTCTATTGTGTTCTAAAAAGCTTACAGGTCTTTGAAGAGAAGATTTAGTAGTTGAAAAAATTAATTTTTTTGAAATAATCACTTCTATATTGGTAGTAGATTCTAACTATGATAACATAATTTTACACTATGTAGACATGATTTCAACTTAACCATTAACAATTTCACACTTAACTATTAAACTTAAAGATCATAGTCTCCTTAACCATTTGAATTTTCTATCAATTTTGTTCAAAGTTGCTTCTTTTAAATTAATAATTTTATTTAAAAACTAATGATTTCATGATATTTTTAGTAGTTTCCCCCTTTTTGT
The DNA here is from genome assembly GCA_037957365.1 of Torreya grandis. Lineage (NCBI taxonomy): Eukaryota > Viridiplantae > Streptophyta > Pinopsida > Cupressales > Taxaceae > Torreya > Torreya grandis. The sequence goes on along the minus strand of JARHVA010001606.1, from coordinate 988,369 downwards.
TTATTTTTTTGTGTAGGTTATAAATCTACTACTACATAAATGTGGTTTTTTATTTGACACAAATGGTTTTTCAGGGCCAAAAGTGGCTTAGAGCAAAACTTTTATTGTCTATCAATGGCTTCATTTAACATATTGGCATATTTGATTCTATATTAACTATTTTATATTGGTTAATAATTTATGTTTGCAGTGAAACCACTACTATTGATCAGTAGCTTTGATATTAACATTAGCGGCTTTGATTAATTACTAGTGGCTTTGTTTTTTATTTTCTACTTGTTTTGTATTCATTGACAACTTAATTTTGTTCATCAATAGCTTTGTAGTTGTAAATAATGGATTTTCCCTTATCTATATTGGTTTATAATATTTTTTTTATTTTTTACTTGTTTTCTATTCATTGATAGCTTTTTTGTTCATCAATATCTTTGTATTCATAAATAGTGGATTTTCCCTTATATGTATCACTTTCACATATGATTATCTTTATTTTAGTCTTTTTATAAAGTTTCCACTATCAAAAAATGACTTTGGCATTATTAGTGGTGGCTTCGCATTGTGATTTTACACTAAACATCCCATATTCTAAAGGGCATAAATTTTGACTCAAGTGTTTGTTTGACCTCCCATTTGTATAAAAATAAAGGCATTAAAAGATGCATACATTCATAAAAATTATTTTGTATTTTTAAATACATTATGGCATATTTTCAACTATTAATGGTTTTTCTTAATCTTTGGAAGTTTTGTTTTTCTACTAATAGCTAACCTATATATCAAATTTCAACCATGCAATAATATATTTGAATCTATTTTAGCAAATTTATCATTATAAATAATAGCTTTGTATCAAATTTTAGTGATTATGGTTTTTACTGATAACTAAATTATATGTAGTGGTTATATGTACAATAATGGCTTTGACTATTTTATAGTGGCTTCAGTATATGGAATAGTGACTTTGAATTCTAACATTTTGTTTTGTAGATTGTCCATCAAGATCATCAATCAAACTACTAACATTTTATTTTCAGGTCTAGTTGTCAAATTAATTAGTAGTTAAATAATCATTTAAACTATTTTTTGATCCATTTTGGCTAATTTTAATCATTTAATAAACCAATCAAATTAATATTGTTTATGCAACCTAATTGTGTATGTTCTCCCCTCACCCCCATTGGGTAACCTTAGGGATCAAAAATAATTGAAATTAACTTTTTTATATTTAAATATTGTTAATACATTTGTGTTGTCCATTTTGTGTGTTCATTTAACTCAGGCTAGATTATATATGCTCTTAGATTGTATATACTCTTCCCTCACACCCCTAGGGTGATCTTGGGATAAAAAATAATCAACACCTACCATTTTTATTTTTCTATAGGAAACATGATATGGAATTTATACCCATGCACTTGTCATAGTCTATATGAGGGTTGTGACATAGATTTCATCACCATGCACTAATCCACACTTTATGCTCTAGTGGAGTATAAATATCAAGGATAACTATTGTAAAGCTAAGCAATATTCTCCATAAAGTGTTATATGAAGTGAGGAGGTCACACTCCAATACTTAAGAATCAGATAATAACCACACATGGACTTGGGCCCCATGTACCACAAGGTATTTAGGGGATGTACCTAAAGATATTTCATGAGCCTAGATTTATACCCTTCAACCATAAATAGCTATCAATGAAGGTGAAATAACATCCTTGAAAATCACTCATGTATGTAGAGTGAGGATTCAAAGACTAACCTATTTACCACTCAATGCAAGTAGATAAATGGGCTAGTAGTTGAGTTGTACACTCGCATTTACTAGTGTAGGCTTGTTGTTTGCCTTATCTTATTATATGATTGTTTTCAAGACCCATCTTATTTTGATACCCTTACACCCAAAAAAATATCCACATTACCATTCATCATCTAACATCAACATACTTAATCAAACATCCTACTCTAATCGATCATACTTTGACATCAACATCCCTTAACACACCTTGGCATCCCTTAGTCCAAACATACATTGACCATCATTCCTTATACAACCCCCAAAGAGTAAACATCCTAAAAAATTCCAACCCCTTAATTAACTCATTAATTCAATCCAAATAATGTCACATATAGTCTAATCTTGTCCATATCCACACTTATCAACCAATCACCTCTAATCATAGTAAATCTAAAATCATCCCCAATCACTTAAATACAACCAACCAGTCAATCATAATTTTGTATTAGTCCACATAGGCAAAAATCCTTTCACATATCATTATCAACCTTATTAATATTACTTAAATATAATCCCAATAAAGTTTGATTCATACACCCAATCAAATTTTATCATCCAAATAGTCCAATCTAATCATCCAAGTCATCCAATCTAACTTGATAAAATCATATCAAGATCATTTAATCACTTGATCTATCCTAATCAAAACCCATAAAACATAATCACATATCATTATTGCCATATTCAACCCATCAAACTTATCAACTTGTCAAACATATTTTAGCTAGTCAAAACCTATTAGCCCATTAAGATCTAGGGTCACTTATAAACCCTAACTAACTAAATCAATCAGTTAAATCAATTAAATCAGACCCAATCTAAGAGATTTTGTTATATTTTTATTAATTCCAAACATAAAATCAATTTCAAAGGCTTATCATATCCTAATCAAATATAAATTTAGCTAGCTCATGTTAAAATCAAACCAAATTTTTTCAATCTCATCCACTTGACACCTCTTAAATAAATTCTGACATAACACATCACATCACTCCAAATTCAAATTTGAATCAAATATAATCAATAAATTCACATCTAAACATTGCACAATATAAAATATAAATTTGGTCCACTTAATCCAAAAATCTAATTATCATTTCCTAATATTTTCATTCAATCTCTTGCACTTGTCTATTGGGGATAAAAAATCACATCATTGATCATTTCTCTCATCTTGATCTATGGCCTCCAAAATAGGTTTGGACATCACCTTAATAAAATAGTACATCTTCACAAAAAATGATATAGTCCTTTTCTAGCTCTTAGAAATATGGGCATGACTTCCTATAAACTTTGATCCCATAAACCTAAAAAATCCATTATAAGTATAAACAATAAAACCCATTCCCATCTCACTCAGCTTGCTTCTAACCTCTAATCTAGCCAATCATAATCAATTCCACTAGTTATAACCTTGATCATGGCATCCCCTATCACACTAGCAAAGGAAACCCTATCCTAGTTACTCTATCCAATACTAGTCCATCCTTTGAGCCACATAAAACACCACCATCTAAGTATGTCTTGTCATCACTACACCAAGGACAATCATCTGATCTAGATTCAAATGCTTCCACATACAAAAAAATCTATGAATAGAGATAATATACTCCTCTTAGTTAATCCTTAGAATCCATATTTTACCAACTAACCATACCCAACATGATCATCTACCCACTCACCAAGCATTTTGAACCAAATAAACCTAAACCCTCTTAGTATGGAGAAGGCCAATATTATCGATACCACAAAATCCAAGGTCATTCTACTAATAGATGCTTCACATTCAAAAAATATGTCCAAGATCTAACTGATTGTCATGACATCAAAATTGAGATTGAATTAGATGAATCCACATTCAAGAGTAAGCAAGAGGGGACATGTCAAGATTATTTTCTATATCATGATCAAACTCTCCTATTTCCCAATCAATATCAAGATAATGAACCTATATTTGATAATGAACCCATATTTGACAAGCCTCACTTTTGTTGAGTCTTTTTACAACCATTTACCTACCCTCAAAGATCATATTCTTGATTATCCTAATCCATCTATATTTGAAAAATCCCCCTTTGATGAGTCCATATTTTTTTACCCATCATTGACATACCATCCATATTTTATCCATCACATAGAATACCCCATTTTTAAAATTCACTTCATCCCAAAGCCTCTAACACCAAGAAAAAATTGAATAAGGTACTTGTGTAAAATTCAATCGAATAGGCCATCCTTGTGTCCATAATCTAAAGATCCATTATCAGCAACATCAAAAAAACATTGGTATCATCAACATTAAGATCAACATCAACAAAATCACCACAATAAAAATTATAATCAACATACTCTATTAGAAGCATCATAACATCATTAGGATCAACATCATCATCTAAATCAACATCAAAACTAGGATCAACATCACCATCACCATCATAATCAAAGTCATCATTAGCATATACCTCAGAATCAGGATCACATGGCATCATTTATGCACTTCTTGAAGACATTACTAGTTTTTTCATAATTATTGAGGAAGTTTTCACCATCATCAAAATGTGTCCTCCTAGTATCCTCTATGAATATCATGTTTCCCTTCATCCTTTCATCAACATCACCAATCCTTTCATTAATAACACCAATCATTACATCAATATTCCCCATCCTTTTTACAACTCTAATCCTTTCCATAATCTTGATAATCAACCTTCTACAACCATTGATTAGGACTGATAGAATCAGACATCATCAAACTTCCTCTATAATGACACATAAATTTCATAATCCATGGTGATCAAAGATAACATCTAATCATAATAACATAGTAATGGACTAAAAAATATATCTAATCCAACATCATATCTCGAAGATCAAGAAGAGTCCCTCCATTAAGAAAAATTAAATAATTGGTCAAATAAAAAATCAATGTCCCCTTATGAAAACCTTTTTGAAGTACTAATAGACAATCAAAATAAAATAGTCAACATAATCAAGAAGAAAATCCCTTTAGCGAAAACCTTTGTGAGATGCTAGTGGGCAATCAAAATTAGAATAATGAATAAAATTTAAAAAAATCAACTAAAAACATCTTTGAGGTGCTACAAGACAATCAAAATCAAATAAATCCAATAAATCAAGAAGATTTTGATGGTGGAAACCTCTTTGAGGTGTCAATAGATAAATAAATTAGCTTTGCATCAATAAATATTGGAGTGGATGATAATCCTCAAATCATTTAGATCACAACTCTCAAGCCTTAGGATCAAAAACATCATGTGATCTTCTTGATATTATCTTCAATGTCTTTTTAACATTTGAAATCATGTCACATAAATCATAATTAGATAATATATAATCACCAATAGTGTGTGTGACTATTAGTCCAATTTTTCAATCTCTAGATAATTATACATCTCATCATGATCCTATCATATCATCTAATCTTATACACTACCATCAAATCTGATACATACCATACCTCACCCTCCCAAGTAGTATTTTCTCTCATAAACACTATAAAGACACCTTGTTAAGATGTTCAAAGGAAGTTGAATCAATAATCAATGAAGATCACAATAATAATTAAGCCCATGTCAACAACATGATCCTAGTGGTATAACTATCCAAAACAAACATTGATTGAAGATCTAAGGCATCAGCATCATGCATCTTGTATGCCTCCAATAAATAAAGATATCATCAAGAAATAAAAAAATTTAAAAAATTATAATAAACTATAATAAATCAAAAAAATTATAAAAAATCATTCATCCAATGGTGAAAACTAGTTTTTCGGTGCCTTAGACAAATACCATGATGAAGAATAATTTTTAGAGTCGTATGTTTAGATACTAAATATAACTTACATAGCATCTCAATCTTGTATATTTGATAAATACATATTAGGTATCTACCCTTCAATTTTAGATCTTATTTTTAAAAGGCCTGCATTCACCATCTCAATTTGCCTAATTGTCATGTCCAAAAAAATTATCCCAAACCCCATGTAATTTTTTTTGTTATTTTATTTTAGTGATGTTTATTTATTAAATATTATTGATTAATGTTTAATTTTTATGATTCGATCAATTCATAATTGGAGTTTGGCACACATAATTATTACATGATTTATTTAATACATTTGCTTACCACCATGAGGCCTCTCTAGGAATAAAATACAAGCATAAGAGGTTAAGATCAATGTGATTCTATAAATTAACTAAAAATATAATAATTAATAAATATGCATAAGTCACCTTATTAAGAATCATTGAATTAAAATTTATTAGTTTAAAGGATCAAAAAATTGTTCACACACAAAAGAGAGCAATAGTGAACCAAGTCAACATTTAGTTTACAATATGATTATCATCTTAAGGATATATTGGCCAAATTTGGCCCACATAAGAAAATTTACCTAAATATAGGGTGTAAATATAAGCAGAGTTCTAGTTGAGAGAGCGATACAATGGTAGAAGGAGAAAATAGACTTCATGAAGACCTCATGTCATTTTCAAGCTTAAACTGTAAATTTGGTGATTTTAAGGAACCAGACCATCATAACACATCATGCAAGAATGAATGGGTCAGTTTGGTTGTGTATTTAATAAGTACACTTGGGGAATCAACTAGAGCCAAAGTATCACATAGGATTGGTGTATTCTATACCAAGATCATCCCCTAAAAATTTGGTATTTTGATGAGTTTTCTATCTCAATATTTAAGCCTTCAAAAATGATCTAGCTATGTGGGGCATGCTCAGAGACATCAAATAAAATCCACAATAAATAGTTGTTTGAATTCAAAAATAGTAAAAGAATATTGAGGGCGAACATAGTGCTTTCAAGTGTCAAAATTGTGCTTGATTGGATCATATATCAATGGCACGTGGATAAAATCTTGAGTTAGTGGGACCATCAAGATCAAAAATGCAAGTTAAATTATAAAAATCAAGATCAATAGAGAGCACAAGTTCAACAATTCAAAGGATCCTAGGACTAAACATGGGGTTGACAAGTGGCATGATCATGGTGAATTAAGGATCAATGGTGTGTGTTTGATCAAGTAGATCAATATTGATGATGCATGTTCAACTTTGTAGAAAAGATTGATAGTGTGAATGAAGTTAAGAATTCAATAAGCCTAGTTTTCATGCAATGTTGCCATGTGGCATAAGCACATGAATTAGATGGAGATCTGATAGCTACATCCATAAAAATCATGTAGGGTTGACAAGTGTCATGATATAGGAAGCCTAGATCATATATCAATGGCTGATGATGAAAGTTAAAGCTAGGAGACTTCTAATGGAAATCAAAATAGTGGATTTTGATCCAGTTCCTAGGGTTGTACGAGATGAGGACACATGTCAGAAGAAGTAGCAATCATGTTTTAAAAGATGATAAAGAGCATGGTATGGATGCCATATAGGAAGACACATCATATCAAAATATTTTTTAGACTTAGGAAGGTAAATGGATAGAGTCGAGATCGAAATATAATTTAGGTTGACCCAAAGTAGATATTTCAAGTTTGAGGACCACCATTAAAACCTAATTTGGACCTCTGATTTGAAAATGTAGAACTTACAAGACTTATTTTCTAAGGTTTCAATGTTGTTTGATGACTATGTTCATCATTATTTAAAGGGAATCCGTATGTATAATGAGTTCTTGGATTATATTATGATATGCTCAAGGGTAAGATAGGTTTATTTAAACCTAATATAGATAAAGAACAAGGCTTAGCATATGGGAGGTCTTCATTGAAATGATGACTATATGAAAACCAATAATCAGGATTCATTTTCATCTATAGTATATTTATGTCTAGGGTTTAAAGTAGGAGTAGAGCTGTGATGATGAAAATAGGTGTCTTATCTTTTGACATCATCATATCCTCGATAAATAGGTACCTACAGTCACTTAAAATAGACATAGTTATGGCTCCATCAAGTCCATGGATATGAGGATTTTTTTCATTATAATAAATCCAAGTATAGAGTGGCATAGAATTTCCAAGAAATAGATTTGGGGATTTGGAGAGTGCAGCTGAAGCATTCAATTATTTTTTAGAGCCTTTAAATGTTTTCCCTTCTTGGTAAGATCATGACTCATCATCTTCAATAAATTCTTGTCTTCTAGTGTATTTATCAACCAATGAGAAGGCTAGAAGGCTATTAGAGTTAATGAAGGTTAAAATTGTCAAGAAGGATTGGTTATGATTGATCAAAAAGAGGTTGAGAATTCATCAAAAGGTGGTGGCAGTCCATTTATTGATTTATGATGGCATGTTCCTCCTCTCTCTTCCCCTTTATCCTATATCTCCCATTTTCTTCCCCATTGTAATATATACTCATTTAGACTCTTTAAAAGTAGGAGATTCTCATTTGACAAGGCAAGACCCTATCAAAATTTCTAATAACTACCTCTTGATACAATAAGATTATTTTTTACCTATCTCTTGCCTTTAACTAGTGTTTAGGAAGTTTGTGCATCATGGCTTTGTGAAGAAGATTATTCCATATCCATTGTCCTTTTTTCTTGCCTCTTTTAAGTTGTTTTCAAGTTATTTATACATTTTTACTTGTGTTCTTTATGCCATTAATGGATTCCTAGTGTGAGTCTTAGAATTTTTCTTTGCTTCATTTATTGCTTAATGAGCCTAATTTATGAAACACTTATGCAAATTAGCTAGTTTTTGAGATTGTGTGAGCTAATATTGTCTTATGTTGAATTAGTGTTAGTTTCAAGCATATGTGATTCTCATTTAAAATTGGTTCATCACCCTTTTATCTTTCTTAGTACCCCTTTTTCCCTTTTCCCAGTAGTAGCATTAGTCTAGGTGATCCATCAAGAGGAAGCTGACCTTCTCTAGAGGTTCAACCTTACTATAGGATACCCATAGCCTAAGGTTTTTCCCATTTTGTGTCTTAGTTGGAAGGAACTTGAAGAACCCCCTCCTACAGTGAAAATTAATGCCATAATGGTTTCTAGCATGCCCGGTGGGACCATTATGTTGTTCACTAAGTGAAGAGTTTTGGTGTTTTCTTCATCTAATCAGCCTTTGGAGGCATGTGTGTAAACATCAATGTTGACTATAAGTATTTATCATCTGGTCTAATCAACCCCAAGTGCCTAATCATCATTATCTAGTATGTACAATCAATCATCTTTTGATTAGTATGCTTATTTTCTACCTTAGCATCACACTTATCAAGAAAATAATGTTTATGTGTTCCCCCAAAGTGGCCCTCAAACAACCTATCAACCCTATCATGGCCTTTTCCCTCCTCCCACCCCTATGTACAACTAAGATCTACCTCATTTGCATTCAAACCAGTCCTTTAATCCCCCTTGTCAAGACTAGGTTTGTCTTGTTACATCCTTGTCAAGATTTAAGCAAGCATTATCAGAATATATTGAGTTAATAAGGGAGATTGGTAGAGGTTTAGAAATTTCTTTAGTCATCCCTATTCATGTTCTATAAGAAGCTAGGTTTTATCTTTATTTGGTCAAGAATAGATGGTCAATTTGTGAGAATGAATAATGGCCCATTTTTAAAAGGGAGAGCAAGGTGTGGAAGAAAAACATAATCCAAGAATTAGAGAGTGTGTTAATATATTATGAAGATCAGCAAACTCATTGCAATCATCCCCCTAGTCCACCTTGTCAAACCTCATCTTTGTCAATATTCAAGAAAATTATTATAGACCATGGAAGATCAATCATGAAGGTGAATACAAAGGTATCCCTTGGCAAAAATCTCCCTTTCCATGCCATAAATAGGATAAGTGATTTCTTTCAAGAATTTTTTAGGGTGTGGGTAGACATTTAGGAGGGATATTACCCAAACTTTGAGAAAATCCAAGTAAAGGAAAGGATACTATCCATAAAGGAGATGTTGATGCATTGGGAAGATGACTATGTCAAACCCAAACCAATTAGTTTACCTTCTCCTACCCCTACACCCATTCCCACTCAAGAATTTGAAACCCCACCATGGATCCTCTCATATTCCAATGACCCTAGTTGTGTCATACCCTCTCTTGATAAACCACCCTCTCCTATACCCATTCAAGAGGAGGAGAAGGTGGTTGTACCTTATACATTTCCATCATGGAAATCATTTCAAAGGGGAATTCATAGGAAGGAAGAGGTGTCAGTTGTGGTGTCCCAAGAACCATTTCAATAAAAGGATGCGTTAATTGTTGAGGAAAATATAAAATAGGTGTTATCTCAACTCAATTAGCTTGCCCTAAAAGAGTTATATGAATCTTTCTACCTCTCTCAAGAGCCACCAAAAAGATCCTTCAAAGTCCTTAGTTGAAAGGACACTCTCTTAAGCTACAAGCAAGGCGAAACTTCTTCACCTTCCCATCACCTCCCTCGTGGAGAAAAAATCTATTTTAAAAAAAATATAGGAGAAGCTTGCAATCATAGGTGATCTTGAAGAGAAAAATGCAAGTTTCTATGATGAAGATTCATGATAGGTAGTCTAATTCATTCAGAGGAGGAGAAATTAGGTTTGGACCAATTTTCTTGGCATGGCTTTGAAACTAATGAACTTGAGCCTAAAGAGGGAAACCCTCAAGCTAAATATGGGGGAGATCTTGAATGGACTACTAATTATCCATTCCACATAGATGAAAAAGAGGATCAAAACTAAGTACTATAGTTTGGTCCACCTCAAGATGAGTTGTCAAATGAAGATATCCCTAATATGTTGGAGCTAGAGGAACACAAATTAGACCTTGAGTAAGATAAATGTGTCTTTTTGGACCTTGGTTGGTCAACTCAACCCTCATTTTCAGTTGAAGAACAAGATGAAATCTTGAGTGAGGTTGATAAAGGAGACATCTCAAGTGCTCAAGTGATATAATTTAAAAATCATACCGGTAAAGAGCATCAAGATCATGATGAGTTAGACCTAACTTGAAATGATTAGCCTCCCTTCTATACAGAGGAAGAGGACCAATCTAGTTGTCATAAATCAGATTTAGGTGAGGATAAAGATCTTGATGTAGTAGACTTACAATCAGATGTCCTTAATTATGATTTAAATTTTTAGGAAGGGGTTGAACAAGACAAATATGAATATTTATTTGAATTTTTATAAGTAAGCTATATGTTATTTCCAGGTAATTATGAATTGACTAAGGTATTTGGAGGCATTCTTGGTGACTCAATCAGAAATCTAGAAGTGATAGATGAATAAGTGGAAAATCCTCAAGAGGATACTAAGAGCTAAATACACCACTTTAATCAACCATAGGTAAATAAGTTTGTAACATTTTTTCAATCATGAGATGAAGTATCACATGAAAGCAATACTGATGTTTTTAGGTTTGAAGAGGATTGGTCAAATCAAGAGCCATCAAGTGAGAAGATGGCAAGTGTTCCCATATTCTAACATGAAGAAATTTTTGAATACTATGAATAATATGTATATATTAGAGACATGTTTTCCCCACTTCATACATTGGAGATCATACCAAAGGGATTGGAAATCAAACTTCATGGTTCACCAATTCTAGTACCTCCAAAACAAGGTATTTTCCATCCTAGTCCATTACAAGTGAATGATGTTGAATGCTTCCCATTTGATCTAGGAGGAAACTATTTATAAGTGGCATCCTTATACATATTACAATAGATTTTATGTTTTCCTCTAAGTGCCTCATGCACATTTATTTTCAGTTATGTGTTTCCCTTCTTTAACTACCTTGGGCACTGTGTTTGTTTTCTTCTTTTTGCTCTTGTTACTTCAAGAGAAGGTTTTCAAAAATGGATAGCCTTGTATCAGTTTCATATCAGTTGAGAAGGAAATGCTTATGACCATGTATGCCTAATATATCATACAAGATAACTAATCTAGGTTCTCAAGCATAGAAGGCGTGCTTCCTTATTGAGCCACCAAAAATGTTGGCCAAACTTGGCCCATATAAGAAACTTTGCCTAGATATGAGGTGAGAAGTTGAGCAAAGTTCTAGTTGAGATAGTGATATGATGGTAGAAGGTTTGGATAGACTTCATGAAGACCTCATGTCATTTTCAAGCTTTTGAAATACATTAAGCAAGTTTAAAGTGTAAATTTGGTGATTTTAAAGAACTAGACCATCATAGCATGTCTTACAGGAACAAACAAGTCATTTTGGTTGTGTATTTAATAAGTACACTTAGAGAATAAAATAGAGCCAAAGGATCACATAGGATTGGTTTATTTTATACCAAGATCATCCCTTACAAATTTGGTGTCTTGATGAGTTTTTTTATCTCAATATATAAGCCTTCAAAAATGATCTACTAGTGTGGGATGTGCTTGGGGACATCAAATAAAAGCCACAAGAAATAGCCATTTAAATTCAAAAATATTCAAAGGATCCTAAGGGTGAATGTAAAGCTAATAGGTGTCAAAATCTTGCTTGATCAGATCATATATCAATGACACATGGATAAAATATTGAGTTAGTGGGACCATCAAGATCAATGGCAATTACAAGGTCAACAAGTCAGAGGATCTTAAGATTGAACGTAGGGTTGACAAGTGGCATGATCATGTTGAATTAAAGGATCAACGGTGTGTGTTTGATCAAGTAGATCAAGATCAATGATGCACATTCAACCTTGCAAAAAATATTGATGGTGTGTATGAATTTAAGAAGTCAATAAGCCTATATTGCACATTAGGTAACCACATGGCATAAGCATATGAATTGGATGGATATCTAAAAATTGGGTCCATATAATTCATGTGATATTAAAAAGTGTCATAATTTGGGAAGCTCAGATCATAGATCAATGGATGATGATGAAATTTAAAGCTAGGAGACTTGTAATGGAGATCAACAGAGTGGATTTTGATCCGGTTCCTAAAGGTGTACAAGATGAGGACACATTTTGGAAGAAGTAAAAGTCATATTTTAAATATGATAAAGAGTGTGGTAGGTATACCACATAGGTAGACACATAAAATCAAAGGATTTTGTGGACTCGAGTAGGTAAATAAATAGAGCCAAGATCCAAGTACAATTTAGGTTGATCGAAAGAAGATATTTTGAGTTTGAAGGCTGCCATTAAAACTCAGTTTGGACCTCTAGTTTGAAAATGTAAAACCCATAGGACTTATTTTCTAAGGTTAAAATGTTGTTTCATGACTATTTTCATCATTATTTGAAGGGAATCCACATGTATAATTAGTTCTTGTCTTCTATTATACTCAAGGGTAGGATAGGTTTATTTAAACCTAATAGAGATAAAGAATGAGGCTTAGCATATGGTAGATCTTCATTAAAATGATGACTATATGAAGACAAAAAATTGGGATTAGTTTTCATCTATAGTAGACCTATGACTAGGGTTTGAAGTAGGAGTATAATTGAGATGATGAAAAGAGGTGTCTTATCTTTTGACATCATCATATCCTTGATAAATAGGTACCTACATCCATTTAAAGTAGACATAGTTATGGATCTGTTAGGTCCATGGATATGAGAATTTTTTCCTTATATTAAATCCAAGTAGAAGGTAATGTAAAATTTCCAAGAAATATATTTAGCGATTGGAGAGTGCATGTGAAGCATTTAATTCTTTTTCAGATCCTTTCAAGATTCTCTCTTCTAGGTAAGATCATGACTCATCATCCCCAACAAATTCTTGTCTTCTAGTGTATTTCTCAACCAATGAAAAGGATGGAAGGATATTGGAGCTAATGAAGGTTAAAATTGTCAAGAATGATTGGTTATAATTGATCAAAAAGTGGTATGGAATTCATTGAAAGGTGGTGGCAGCCCATTTATTGATTAATGATGGCATGCTCCTCCTCTCTCTTCCCCTTTCTCCTATATCTCCCATTTTCTTCCTCATTGTAAGATATACTCATTGAGACTCTTGAAAAGTAAGATATTCTCATTTGACAAGGAAATACCCTATCAAAATATTTAATAACTACTTCTTGATGAAATAAGATGAATTTTTACCTATATCTTGCCATTAACTAGTGTTTAGTAAGTTTGTGCATGATGGCTTTGTAAAGGAGATTATTCCATATCTATTATCCTTATTTATTTCCTCTTTTAATTTATTTTAAATTTATTTTTAGGTATATACTTATGTTATTTATGTCATTAATGGATGTCTGGTATAAGTCTTAGAACTCTTCTTTGCCTCATTCATTACTTCATGAGCCTAGTTTATGAAACACTTATGCAAATTAGCCAATTTGTGAGATTGTGTGAGCTAATATTATCTTATATAGAATTAGTGTTAGTTTCAAGCATATGTGAGTCTCATTTAAATTTGGTGCATCACCCTTTTATATTTCTTAGTACCCATTTTTTCCATTTTCTAACCCTTTTCTCAGCAGTAGTATTAGTCTAGGTGATTCATCAAAAGGAAGTCGGCCTTCTCCAGAGGTTTAACCTCGCTACAAGATACCCACATCCTAAAGTTGTTCCCATTTTGTGGCTTAATTAGAGGGATCCTAAAGAACCCCCTCATATGGTGTAAATTAATTCCATAATAGGATCACTAAGGAAAAGTATCGACTATCTTTATACAAACTCTACTCACAAGTCACACAAAACTCAAACTAAAATCAAATTTAATGTAAAAGGGTTGACAATAGCCACATGATAATCAAACTCAAATTTGGTTTAACTAAAGTAACATATTAAGTTAACCCAAATAATAGTGTGTAACCCCAACATGAAATAAGATGCCAAGCACCCCAACCTAACCTAAGAACCTAGACTCGATGCCCCCACCACAACTTAGATAACCTACATATCCACTCTATAGAATCAAGGTCTGACATAGTTCTCTTTACACTTGTGATGGCCTCCTACATGAAGCGTTATCACTTAAAAAGGGATGGAGATCTAAGCCAACAAGGGAACTAATATGCCACACAAGTGAGCTACTAATCTCTCATCATTTACTTAAAATAATGACACAATCAAAGGTCATCAATCCTAACCTACAATTTCACAAGGTTCATGTGTTTTCCCATGCACTCTTATATGACATCACAATGAGAATCTATCATGACTAGGAATTTAAATTCTCTTATTCCAATGAGATCATAGTCTAATCAATCTCTAACTTACATTACTCATATAACTTTATCTCTTGATCAAGGATCTAAAGGTGTCCAAGGTTAGTATGATAGAGATAAATCTCAAATCCCAATGACCAATGAGGGTCACTATCCACAAAATTTAAACAACTAAGAAAATTACATAACTAGAAACAAGCTAGAACACATCCATGAAGAAAGATGTTATAATATTATCACTTAATTAATCACTCTAAGGTTTATATGTATAAACATGTGTTCCAAGAATACCCTAAGGTTAATTGTCAATTTTTCACATTAGGGAACATCTTAGAGGTTAGTTTTTATGCCCTTAACCATTGGTGTGTCTAGGGTTATGTGTGGCTGACTTATGGCTTACATACCTATTTTATTTGCTTGTTACATTTCTTTATGTTCTTAGATAGGTCCACCTATGGAATAACCTTTGATAGGTAGACTATATATAGGAGGTAGTGGTTAGTCTTTAATCATCATGTTAAGTATTCTGTTATTAGTGCATTGTTGTGGAGGTTTCCCCCTCGAAGTGGCTTTACTATATTATCTAGTATTCTATTTTACTATCAATTATCACTATGTAATCTCTCATATTTTCTTATTTTGTGCAATATAAAATCATTCTATGTGAATATCTAAGTAATTTCATTACAAGTGGTATTAGAGCTTCAATTTGGGCAAGTTTTATATGGCATTTTTTTAGATCTGGCAAGGCATGGCTTTTGGGAGCAATGAAAGTGAAAAAACATAAATTTCAATCCGTGAAGAATTAATTTTTTCTATCAATGTAGTATTGCTCGAAATTGTTTTTTGAAAAAAAATATAAAAAAAAAGTCTGGAAATTTTTTTCCCCTTGCACACTTGTAGTCATTGGATTTATCTTGGTGAGATGATCACAACGGTATATTCTATTGGTATACTTTTTTGGTGCTAAAAATTTTACTCTAGTGCACAAAGGTAATCATTGGATTCATCTTGACAAAGTGATTACAATGGTACCATTTCCTAGTACACTTTTTTTTTGGGGGGGTCAAAACCCTCCTAAGGTTTATTTATGGTAGTTCTTTCAACTCAGGGGAGAAAAGGGACACCAAAAACTCCTAAGACTCCTACTAATGACATAGAATTTGGAACTTTAGATCTAGTGATTTCTCAACTTCAAGAGGATATAAAAAACTTGGTGAGCCTTGATGACTTTGTTGCAGTGTAAGATGATTTTTCAAGGATGCACAGAGAGATTAATGGGGCTCATAGTGAATTGTATCATATCACTATGCAATTGGTTGCCCTCACATCTCAATTTCAGCCTAACAACCCTTCACTTTAGCATTCAAATCCTCCTCTCAATAACTCCCATGCTGGTATGAAATTGATGTTGTCAAAAGTGGACATGCGTAATTTTAATGGTAAGGATCCTCTCACTTGGATTAACCAAATTGATAATTTATTTGAGCTACATCAAACCCCTATTTCTTAAAGGGTGATGGTGGCATACCTATATATGGAACTTGAGCAATTCATTTGGTATCATTGGTTATGTGCTCAAAAGAAAAAGAATGGTGCTCCTATTACATGGACTATTTTTACTAAGGAGTTGACATCTCATTATCAAAATAATGTCTTTAAGAACTATTTCAGCCAATTAGCCAAGCTACGGCAAATATAAATTGTGAAGGATTATATTCATCAATTTTAGAATCTCTCTTTATGGGTGGAAAATATCATTGGGATAAATTTGATAGATCTATTTTTGGGTGGCCCCAAAGATAGCATCCAATACAAGGTTCAAATGTTTAACCCGACATCTATATTAGAATCTATCCCTAAGGCACACATGACAAAAGAAAAAGAGATGGTCAAAAGGAAAACTTTCACTATTGGTCATGATCATAACTTTCCAGCACCATCATTTCCACAACCCACTAGATTAACACAATGATAAATTGAGAAGTGAACCAAAGGATTGTGTTATGGTTGTGACAACAAATGGAGCAAAGACCATCATTGTGTTAAAAAGAAGCTATTTTACATTGAAAGTGCCAATGATGATGAAGATGATGTATAAGTACATGATTCAGATGCAGAAGTTTTTAAGGAAGAATCTAAAGACTCTCAGACTACTATTTCATTTCATGCCCTTTCAAGTATTAGTACTCCTCAAACTCTTAAGGTGATGGGTTTCCTTAATAAATAGAAGGCCATTGTCTTGATTGATTCTAGGAGCACACACAACTTCATCCATAGTAAGTTGGCTATGCATTTGAACTATTTCATTTATCCAACTCCAAAATTTTAGGTTATGATTGTAGATGGTGGTACTATTAGTTGTTTAGTAAAATGTCATAGTATTAAGTTGGCCATGGGAGACTACTTTTTGGATTCTCATGTGTTTCCTATTTTGATGGATGGAGTTGATATTATTCTAGGAGTCCAGTGGCTCACCACTTTGGGCACTATTGAGATGAATTTTCAAGAATTATTCATGCATTTTCATTCTAAAGAAAGGGCATTTGAGAAAAGAGATTAAAGTTTAAATCTCCCCAACTTGTTAGCTCCATCAAATGACAAAAATTCTCTATAAGGTGCTTGGGGATTTGTATCTCACTTGTTTTCTATGGAAGTACAGCCAACTCAACCTATTGATATGTAAAAAATAATTGATGCTCATTCTATTATTTTTGAAGACATGCCAAAAGGACTTCCACCTATCCTCATACATGATCATGATATCACACTTATTCCTAGCAGTACACCACCCAACATCAGGCCATACAGGTATCCCTATGCCCAAAAAAGTAAAATTGAAAATATGGTACAAGAGATGTTGGATGTATGAATCATTCACCATAGCCAAAGCAAATTATCTTCACCAGTTTTCATGGTGAGAAAGAAAGATGACACTTGGAGGATGTGCCTTGACTAAAAAGAACTCAACAAATACACTATCAAAGATAAGTTTCCAATCCCTATCATTGATGATTTTTTATATGAATTGAATGGTTTTGTTTATTTTACCAAGTTAGATCTACATTTTGGGTATCATCAAATCATGATCTATGATGAAGACATACCCAAAACTACTTTCAGGACTCATGAGGGCCATTATGAGTTTTTGGTTATGCCTTTTGGCCTAACAAATACACCATCTACTTTTTAGAGTTTGATGAATACTATTTTTAAGCCATTTTTGAGGAAATTTGTTTTGGTATTCTTTGATGATATCATCATTTATATTAAAAATTAGGTAGACCATTTGCAACATGTGAAATAAGTACTCTCTATTTTGGAGCAAAATCAATTGTATGCAAAACCTTCTAAATGTAATTTTGGGGCTAGTGAGGTTGAATATTTGGGTCATTTGGTGTCTTATGAAGGAGTGAAAGTGAATCCTAAAAAAATCCAAGAAATGGTGGATTGGCCAATTCCTAAGACACTCAAGCAACTTCGAGGATTTTTGGGGCTTACTAGTTACTATCACAAATCTGTCAAAAATTGTGGTAGTATTGCATCCCCACTTACCTCTTTGTTAAATAAAGACTCCTTTTAGTGGAATAATGTATCTACCCGAGCATTTGAACAATTGAAATTGGATATGTGCAATACTCTAGTATTGGTCACTCCTGATTTTTCTAAGACTTTTGTGGTTGAATGTGATTCATCTGGGTATGGGATGGGTGTTGTACTCATGCAAGAAGATAGACCACTAGCATTTTAAATTCATCAACTCAAGGGTAAAAATCAGCACAAGCCCATCTATGAGAAGGAAATGATGGCCATTTTACATGCAGCCAAACAATGGAAACCTTATTTGATGGGTCATCACTTTTAGGTAAAGACTAATCATGATAGTCTTAAATATTTTTTAGAACAAAGTTTGTCATCTAAAGAACAATAAAAATGTATAACTACGATGTTAGGCTATGATTTTGAAATAGTCTAAAAAAAAGGCAAGGATAATGTGGTGGTAGATGCACTATCTATAAAAGATGAATTAGTTGAGGCATTGATATGTGCCATAACCATTTTATAGGTAGATTAGCTAGAGGAAGCATGATCAGAATGGGAACATGATAGTACTACTCATGATTTGATTCAAAATATTCAGCAAGGTTTAGGTGTATTTGAAAAATTCACATGGAAAGGTAATGCATTATGGTATAAAGATATATTTTACCTATGTAATAATTATCTTCTTAAACAAAAAATACTTCAAGAACTTCATGCAACTCTAATTGGGGGTCATTCAGGATTTTTAAAAACCTATCACATAATCAAGCAAGATTTTTTTTGAGAAATTCTCAAGGGGGGTGTCCAAAAATATGTGGTTGAATGTATGATCTATCAACAAAACAAGGGCAAAACCATCAAAACTCCATGTCTTTTATAGCCTTTATCTATCCCTAGCTAGCATATAAAGAGGTATCTATGGATTTCATTGTAGGGTTACCAAGATCTAATGGTCAAAATGTTATCATAATTGTTGTAGATCATCTTAGTAAGTATGATATTTTTTGTTCATTATCTTAGCCATTTATTTCTAATACAGTAGCTTTTTATTTTCTCAATATAGTTCAAAAACTGCATCGGACCCCTAAGATCATTGTCAATGATAGAGATCCCATTTTTACTAGTAATTTTTGGACTAAGTTATTTACATGTTTAGGCACCCAATTGGCTCATAGTTCATCCTATCATCCTTAATCTAATAGATAAACTAAGGTATTCAACAAATGTCTAGAATGATATCTCTATTGTTTTTTTATAATAAATAAGATAAATGGGTTCATTAGCTACCACTTGCTGAATAGTGGTATAATACTTCTATTCGTAGTTCTTTCGAAATGTCTCCTTTTATGGCACTATATGTATGCCACCCTCCATCCATCACTTCAACCTTGAATTTCCATCTTAATGTTTTTGTAGTTTCAAAACATATTCACCATCAACAAGAGGTCCTTGCAAGTTTGCATGAAAATTTAGCTATGGCCTAGAATCGCATGAAGCAACAAGTAGATCAACACAGAAGTGAGAGGCATTTTGACATTGGTGATTGGGTCATTGTTCACTTAAAACCATATAAATAGATGTCACTAAAGCAATAAAAAAAGGATAACAAGATGTCCCCTAATTATTATGGGCCTTATCAGATCTTGTATAAAATTGGTAGTATGGCCTACAAGTTTGATTTTCCTTCATCCAGTCGCATACATCTATTATTTCATGTATCATGCCTAAAAAAAGTCATTGGACATAGAGTTACCATTCAAACATAATTACCAAAATTGGATGAGGAATGTAGAGTTATTCTTGATCCTGAGGTAATCCTTCAAAGGTGCACCAAGTAACTACATTTTAGAGCAATTACAAAATACCTAATCAAATGGAAGAATTTGCCATGTGAAAATGCCACTTTGGAGGATGAAGCATTTGCACAGTATCATCCAAAGTTGCCACAACATTGAGGATAACATTATTTTGAAGGGGAAGGGCTTGTTACACCCTTAACCATTGGTGTGTCTAGGGATATGTGTGGCCAACTTGTGGCTTACATACCTATTTTATTTACTTTTTATATTTCTCTATGTTCTTAGATAGGTCAGCCTATGGAATAACCTTGGCTAAGTAGACTATATATAGGAGGTAGTGGTTATTCTTTAATCATCATGTTAAGTATTCTACTATTAGTGTATTATTGTGAAGGTTTCCCCCTCGAAGTGGCTTTGCTATATTATCCAATATTATGTTTTGTTGTCAATTATCATTTTGTAATCTCTCATATTTTCTTATTCTACGTAATATAAAATCATTCTATGCAAATATTTAAGTAATTTCATTACATTAGTTTGTTAATCCCATGCCCACTCTCTGAGTTACCTACATATCTATGGTGATCCTATCACATGTATAATTAAGATTGGTTGTAGTTAATTCATTCATAAATGAGTGTTAGATATACTATGAAGGTATTGAGACTTCAATGACATCACGTGACTAAGCTTAACATAGTTACCCCTTATGGGTAACACTGCAACCACTAATTGGCCCAAATATAACTAGGCACTACCAAGAATTACAAAGACATCTAAACATTTTTTAGTTCATGCATAAATAAATCTAATATCAAGTGTGAAACTGAGACTCATACCAAGAGTACACTCCAAAACAACTTCAAGTAGGCCCTAGCCCAAGTCTACCCAATGGTGGGTCAAAATTCAAACCAAGATAAAAATCATATAAAGGTACTAAATAGTTTAGGATAGTCAAGAGATAAATAATAAATGCTAAAAGGTATTAAAATAACCATCATAGCAAAATACTCTTCCAAAATGACAAAATGCACTAATATTCACAATAATAATTAGGTACAAAAGTACCTCTGGTTTAGATCCAACATAACATGATAAATTTTTATTTACATGGAAACTAATTATCTAAGATATAAATATTATGTTTAAGGTTACAAAATATTTTATTGTGAGAAAGATGACGATTTAATTCACCATTCCATGGTGACTTTAACTACTTAGAAAAATTGCCTCAATTTTTTAAATAAACTAGTTAAAGACTCACTCCGGTAAAAATAGTAAATCTAAAAATAAAATTTATTTTATTCTTTTAATGATAATTTATAATTATTATAATTTGCTTACAACTTTTAGATTTGAAAAATTTCTTTTCTAGGTATTTTAACTACGTCGAATCTGAATCGACTTCTAGGCTAAAATAGGAGTTAGTTTTATTTCCATAAAGTGCCTCCAGAAATAGCCCCCAAATAAATGCTACTAAAAGGGTTTAAAAAATATTTAAAAATTATTGGATAATTTCAAAACTTAATAAAATCATATTCTTAAAGCCTTAATTTTAGAAAACTCCTAGTTTAGGTATTCATTTCTTATTAATTTTGAAAGGAATTTCAACTAGGTTGGAAAAATATTTAGGTAAATTGTTTGATTATCTTTTTACAATTTATTTACCATAATTTTATTACTTTAATGTATAAAATATTTAAGATGGATTTGAGGAACCAACCTAAATTTTAATAATATGGTTAATTAATTATTAACTGGGTTAAATGATAAATTTTGGAGAAATTTAATTTACATAATGACTTAATAGAGGAGATTAGATGTTAAATTAATTTATTAAAAAATAAAAATTAAACTTAAATTTTACACTTGGCTAAAATGGTGGCTGATGAAAAAATAGTGTTGGGGGAATGAGGTTTTGGATGAGGAAAATGGGCGAGTTCTGCAACTCGTTGCTAGGCTAGCATAGGCATGCCCTGGCTTGTTTTTGCAAAATCTTTGAACTACGAAGGGTGGATTCATTGGCTGGGCGTAAGAAGGTAGAAAGAGGAAGTCTCACAAGTGAAGGTGTGGACAAAGAGGGGCATGATCTGGATTCTAAAGGAATCGACTCAGGCTAGGATGGACAGGAGTTTTAGTGAGGTAGTTGGAAGGAATAGGCAGGGGCTGGATCCTAGGATGATGGAAAAAATTGATCTTAGCCAGACACCAGGTTCGTATGACATAAGCTCAATGGGGGGATCATGAATTACAAAGGTTAATGGATGCCTGGAGCACTGTAAGGAGAGACCAAAGCTAATAATCCCATTTGATATGATAGCTAAAGATGTGGAGTATTACTCCAAGCATTCACTTTACTACAAATTTTTGGGATTGCACATCTCCCTCCCTTTTTTGGAGAGCTAGGCTTGTTGTGTGTGGGAGCTAGAGGGTGAGATGGAGGTTACGTTGCTGGCTAATAATTTCTTCATGGTCACATTCATTTGCTTGGATGATAGAAATAGGGTGTATGAAGGAGGTCCTTATTTTTATAACCAAGTTGGGATTTTTATGAAACCATGGCATGCTAGATTTAGACTGACTAAGGAATTACCAAACAGAGTCCCAGTGTGGGTGCGGCTACCCAAAATGCCTATTGAATGTTGCCATGAGGATGTGCTCCAGATGATAACTTCAATGTTAGGAAAACCTGTGGGATCTTCCACACAAAATTTAGGTTAGAAAATCATGACCTTTGCATGAATTTGTGTGGAAATTGATTTAATTAGACCTTTGCCAGATGCAGTAGAGATGTGTGTAGGTGCATACTCATGGGTGCAGCAGCTAGATTATGAAACACTCCCGTTCAGATGCTGCTTGTGTCATGAGTATGATCATTTGGTGCATAGGTACCTGAAGGCAAAAATGGGTGATCAGCAAACCTCACTCCCACCTCCACTGAGTAGTGCCATTGGTGTGGACAAAGGGAAGAAGATTAGAATAGATGCTGGCAAGGATTCTAAAGATTTGATGTAGGTTAAGGCTCAAAGCTAAAATAGAGGTCATAAGAGGTCCCTAATGGAGAATCAAGAGGAGGATTCAGTTAATAGGTTTTAGGTTCTTGATGCATTAGGCTAGTGGTAGGTCTACCTAGGCTTAATTAGTGAAGAACAGGTGGTGAGGGGTCTGGGATGGCTGGAATTGCTCCCATGGATCATGCAATGCTACCTGTGGAAGTAACCTTACCTATGATCATGGACGGGTAGGTTTGGGAACAGAAGTCCATTGAATAAAATGTTGATATGATTTAGGAAGTTGAGGATGGGGCTCCTCCCACACAAGCAGGGGTGATAGAGGCATAGAAGAGAGGCAAGGCTCATCCTAACTTGGGAATTCTTTAGAGGGATGGTAAGAAGGGGGCTTCTGAAAAAAGTGTTAAATCAGAGTGGAAGAAGGATATGGAAAAGATAAAGATGATTGGAGAAAATTTGGTTGAGTCAGGGTTGGTCAAGACCCTTGATTCCCACTTCTTGTCTCCTCTGAAATGATTGTTATTTCTTGGAATGTAAGGGGCTTGAACAGCGGCCCTAGACAAAAAGTTGTTCAGGAATTGGTTAAGAATCACGGTCTAGATATTCTCTTTCTACAAGAAACTAAGGTTTTAGTGGAGTATATGATGGGTCTTGCACCTAAGATTTGGAGGCAAGGTTTATGTCAATGCATAGGGGCACAGGGATCTATGGGAGGAGTGCCTTGTCTATGGAATCCATGCAAGGTTCAGCGGGTGTCCTGGATCACCTTCAGGTCTTCACTATCTTTGGTCTCCTTATGCATTGAGTCAGGGGAGTATGTTCTTCTTTTAAATGTTTATGCCCCCACAAATTTCCAAGGTAAGCTTCATGTTTGGAATAATATTCAATTGGTTCGCAGAGGTTTTCCTTTTCTACCATGGATCATGGCGGGGGAATTTAATGCTATCATGGATCTAATGAAAAAAAGGGGAGGTACTGCAAGATTGGAACCTTCTTCCTTTTTGCTTCGAGACAAGAGTTCAGAACTCAACTTGGTGGATATTAAGCCATGTAATGGATGGTTCACATGGAACAATAGAAGAATGGGTGACAGTTGTATTGCTGAGCGCATTGACAAGTTCATGACCTCTTGTTATTGGGTGGGTGGTTTATGGTCCTTGAGTTTTGAGATCCTTGATTAGAGAGTCTTGAATCACTGGCCAATCAAGCTGCACATTTCTTCTAAGCATACGCATAGGAAGCCACTGTTCAAGTTTCAACTCATGTGGATCAAGGACCCAGATCTATTTGATCAAGTTGCTGATTGGTGGAGAATAGGGAGGCCTACTGTTGGTACGGTGATGTATATTTTTGCCAAGCTTCTTTAGTTCGTGAAGTATCAGCTCAAAAGGTGGAATACTCTGAGCTTTGGGAACATCTTTCAGGAAAAGAAAGAGGCACAAAAGGAGTTGAATAACATTACCAAAATGATTAGAGAGGAGGGGCTGTCTGAATTTTTACTGAGGGAAGAAGTAAGGGCTGTTAAGATGGTGGAGGAATGGTAGTTGAGGGAGGAGATCTTTTGGAAGTAGAAAGCTAGGGTAGAGTGGCTACAGGAGGGGGACAAGAATACAGCATTCTTTTTCAACTCGGTTAGAGCCAGGTAGCATGGCAATTTGATAACTTCTTTGGTATCAGACAGTGGAGAGATTCTCTCATCTACCAAGGATATATGTAATTAAATGGTACAGTATTTTGCTTCTCTTTTCAAAGAAGAAGGGTAGAGGGAAGTGGCTATTGAGGATCAAATACTCTCATGTATTCCCACTTTAGTTTCTCAGGATATGAAGGAGCAATTGATGCGACCTATAAACATAGAGGAGCTTAAAAAGATTGTCTTCATGATGAAAAAAGGTAAGGCGCCAAGCCCAAATGGTTTTTCAATTGAATTTTTTCAAGAATTTTGGGAAATTATCAAACTGGATTTATTGGCAGTGGTTCAAAAATCTCATAATAGCAAGCAAATGCTTCAGGCCCTAAATTTGACATTTATGGCTCTCATACCCAAGGGTGAAGGGGTTGATCACCTAAATCAATTTCAGCCCATTTCCCTATGTAATGTAGTCTATAAAATTATATCTAAGCTGATTATGGAAAGGCTAAAAAAGTGGCTGAGTGTGTTGATCTCAGAAGAGCAAAGTGGCTTTGTGGAGGGATATCAAATTTTGGATGGGATTGTGGTGGCTACTGAGGCTATCCACTCCATGTCCAAATCTTGTGAGAAGGCTATGTTTATGAAATTGGACATGTCTAAGGATTATGACAGGGTTCGGTGGTCCTTTCTTCAAAATATTTTGGAAGCCTTTGGGTTTGAGGAAGATTGGATCAGGTGGGTAATGAGTTGTGTGAATTTGACTTCATTCTCTATCTTGGTTAATGGGGAGCACTCTCATCTCTTTGGGGCCACATGCAGATTGTATCAAGGGGATCCCTTATCTCCCTACCTATTTCTTCTTTTAGTAGAAGGTCTTGGGTGGTTGATTAGAAAGAAAGCTACAAAAGGGGTTATTCAGGGATGGAGGTGGGGAGGTGACCTTCTGGTTCTCTCTCATCTACAGTTTGTGGATGATGTGGCTTTGATGGGCATGGCTACTATGAGGGAGGCTGCCAATATTCACAATGGATTAGATGCTTACCTGGTCACCATGCTTACTTGGTCGCCATAGGATAAGTAATTAATGAGGATAAGTCATCCATTTTTTCTTCAACACTCCACTGCCCATTCAACAAAGAGTGGTTGATATTCTTCAGTTCCAAATTGGAAGTCTCCCAGTAATTTATTTAGGGATCCCTATATCTGCTGGGAGACAAGCCAAGGAATCATGGTAGGGGATTCTGAACAAGTTTCAAGCTAAGGTGAATCACTAGACCAATAGGTGGTTGTCCTTTGCCGATCGAGTCCAATTGATCTAGTCAGTGATGCAGGCACTTTCTCTTTACAGGTGCATGCTCCAAGTGGCACCAGTGAGTTTTGTTAAGGACCTTGATTCCTTGGCAAAATAGTTTGTATGGGTAGGTAACCTGTCTTTGATTAAGTGGAGCCTGATTAGATGGGAGGTGGTGTGCAACCTGAAAAGGTTTGGGAGCCTGGGATTACGGCAGTCAGTACTTGTAAGTATGGCCCTGGCAGCAAAATTGTATTGGAGATGGTGTGAGGAACAAGATCGTGTGTGGGCCAGGATCTTGTCTCACAAGTATTTTTTTGGGGTCCCTATGAAAGATATCCCTAAGTATAGCTTGTCAAGAAATGGATCGATGATCTGGGCCACTCTAAAAAGAGGAGCTACTTTGATCAAGAGAGGTCTTTTTTAGATTTGTAGAGGAGGGCCAGAGGTGCAATTCTGGCATGACTCGTGGGACAGCTTTCCCCCTCTGGTTAGTCAATATCCACATTTGTCTATTCTTGCACAGATATTTAGTGAAGTAGGGTGGAATAGGGTGTGTGATTATAAATCTCTACTTCTTCATGTCCAGTTGACGAAAGTGAGATGGAAGGCTCTAGAGGAGTGGCCGATTATTGGTATGGAGGTTGAGTGTGCTGAGCTACATAACATCCTTCCTAGTCACAGCTACTGCATGCTTAGGGGGAGCAACATGCTGGCCTGATCCCCTCACCCCAAAGGGAAATACACAGTCTCATCAGGTTATCAAGAATTGATTGCACAGCAATGTGATGAAGGGGGGAAGTCTCTTGGTGGAAATGAGATTGGAGCAGTTTCTCTTGGCCAAAGTGTAATTGCTTCACCTGGATGTTGGCCTGGAATCGCTGCTTGACATGGGAGAATATTAGAAGGAGGGGATTTGCTGGACCTTCACAATGCATCCTATGTATGGGGGTGAAGGAGGAGTCATCACATTTATTTTTTAGCTACCCATTTACTCTTCACTTATGTCACGCATGGTGGGAAGTGTGGAGATGTCATTGCTTGCACGCCTCCTCCCTTGTTGATTTTTGGACAAGATTGGGTAGACCACCCTCTGTTGCTCACTTCTTACAAGAGGCATGGTATGTTGGACCAATTTTTTTGCTGTGGTAGGTATGGCTAGAGAGAAATCAAAGAATTTTTAAGGAGGAGAAATTGGCAATTCAACAGGTATGGAGCAAAATTATTGGAATGGTACAAGGGATGGTTGAAGCTAAGAGTGAGATTATTTTGCCTCTAGAGAAGGGAGATGTAGAGCTGATTAAAAAGTTAGGCATACAGGGTATTTCCTTGGCTTCTGCTTACGTCAGGTGTGGTCGAGGCAAGAAGCAAAAAATTCAAAGGAGTGGGAAATGGACGCCACCTCCTGAAGGTTTTTTAAAAATTAATACTGATGGTTCTTCCAAAGGTAATTCAAGCCCAGTTAGGATAGGTGGGATTGGTAGGGATTCCTCCAGATTCATTGTTTTTATTTTTTTGGCTCACATGGGGAGCAGACGGCTAACAGGATGGAGGGACTAGCTGTTCTGTACGCCTTGAGGAAAGCTTATGAGTTAGGCTGACGAAGGGTGAAGTGTGAAGCTAACTCACAAATTCTAATTAATATGCTCTTGGAAAGGAAGATTACTGATGTGAGCTGGCAACTATCCTTGATAGTGCAGCAGATATTTCAAACTAGTTTGCTTATGGATTTTGTGTCTTTTGCACACATTCCAAGGGAATGGAACGGGACAGCAAACTGCCTAGCGAAGTGGGCTTCGGAGGATATTGAGGGTTGGAAGGTGGATGAGTGGGCGTTGTTGCCCAATGAGGTGTGTTGGAGTCTAGAGAGGATTCTTAGAGAGGGCAGATATTGGGTTGGGGAGTGATGGTTGAGGTGGTTGTGATAAGTAGTTTTCTTTGGTTTTCTCCATATTTGGTGGTTTTCTGTGGTTGTTTTCAGTGGCTTTGTTGTTTTGTAAACTGATTTTATGTGATTAATAAAGTTTTTACCCCTTCTTTTTTTTTTAAAAAAATGGTGGTTGATTAAATTTCAATCATTAAGTTGAATAAATCTCATCCACAAAATATAAGTTTCGAAGTAAAAAGTCCTAAATTTCTTTATGGAAAGAGAAAAAGTCCAGATCTTAATATTTTTCTTCATTTTTTTTTTTCTTTTGAACTTTTAGAGGTTAAAGATTTTTGGAGGTGGAGCTTAAAATAAAACCTTGATTAGTTCATAGTTTATTTATTGGAGAGTATATACAATAATCTTGGATAATCATGTATATATGATTTTTTATAAAAATTGAATTATTTGTTTAGAGATTTGAATGTATAACAATCATAAAAAATGTTTATATATATATATATATATATATATATATATATATATATATATATATATATATATATATATATATATATATATATATATATTAAAATAAAACCTTGATTAGTTCATAGTTTATTTATTGGAGAGTATATACAATAATCTTGGATAATCATGTATATATGATTTTTTATAAAAATTGAATTATTTGTTTAGAGATTTGAATGTATAACAATCATAAAAAATGTTTATATATATATATATATATATATCTTAAAATAAAACCTTGATTAGTTCATAGTTTATTTATTGGAGAGTATATACAATAATCTTGGATAATCATGTATATATGAATTTTTATAAAAATTGAATTATTTGTTTAGAGATTTGAATGTATAACAATCATAAAAAATGTTTATATATATATATATATATATATATATATATATATATATATATATATATATATATATATATATATATATATAACCTTGATTAGTTCATAGTTTATTTATTGGAGAGTATATACAATAATCTTGGATAATCATGTATATATGAATTTTTATAAAAATTTAATTATTTGTTTAGAGATTTGAATGTATAACAATCATAAAAAATGTTTATATATATATATATATATATATATATATATATATATATATATATATATATATATATATATATATATATATATATATATATATATATAATTGATGTTTTTATGTTTGAATATTTATATACAAATTTATTTATTATAAAATTCTTCACTTTTTTTTCTTTCTTTTTTTTTATTATTATTATTTTATTTTTTATTTTTTTATAAAAAATATATTATACCTTGATACACACATATATAATTAGCAAGGTATTTATATTTATATGACATAACAATTTTCCTTTATTATTATTTTTTAATTTTTTTTTAACTTGTTAATATGCATAATAGAAATATTAGGAAATATAAATAATTTGAAATGATCTTAATTAATTTAACAACCCCTTTTTTCTAAAAACAACAAATAATATGACCTAATTTTCTAAAATTTAAATCGCACATTTTAAATATAAAATTCATATTATAACATTTATTTACATATCAACATATATATAAATAAATATATAAATGTGAGAAATATTTCTAACATTATTATTTAATCCACACACACATGTAATTGTCTATATTCTTATTTTTTAATATTTTGATAATGATAATAAAACCTAGTAATCTTCACATTTTGATTAATATAAAAATAATTAAAATGATTCATTCCACCTTCAAGTTTTGTTGTCAATTCAATTTGAGAAAGAGAGAGTATTTTCATTTATAAACCCCCCACAACCCAAATAAACCATTTCTATTTGTAAATAAGATAAATATTTTGATAAAAATATAACATTTAAAGACAACTTAAATGTCTTAACAAAATTTATTGGAGAAACTATAAATCCAACCTACTTCTTTTATTGATTTCAATAAGGTAAGGCAAGAAAGGCATACTTGATATCAAACAAAATTACAATTCAATAATGAACAAATTTCTATTTATAATTTCCTTTTCAAAAGGGGAGATAGAGATATTTTAAGCATATAAATAATTACTAATTTAATTTCTTATTTATCAAAATGTGATTACCAAAATAAACTCTTTTTTTAAATAAGAAGCATTAAAATAAGGTCCACCTCTCCTCCTCCATTTATTTGAAATGTCACATGCCTCCATAGCTCTATAAACATCCTTTTAAGATTTCAACAAGCTCTCCATCTTCTTGCTTCCCCCAATGTCCTCCACCAAAAATGAGTCCCTCAATAATAACACAAAACAAGACTAAGTATGGGGAGTTTTTTTTTTTAAATATAAATTTCATATCCTAAGGATTCTCCACCAAACCCAATGAATAGGAGGGTACTTTTCTTAGAAGAATCACCTCAACTCTTACAAATCCATACTTTCTCTTAATGACCTTACAAACTTATGTGGGCTTACTTGTCTAACTCACCCATTTTATACAAATTTAAAGGATCGTTTAAACTCAACAATAATTTCTCTTGTATTGACAAAATTTACACTCCATAAACACATCCATCCACCCTACACTAGGACCTAACTAATAACTCATCTAGCCTTCCTAGAGAGGCTAGGCAAGGCACAAGTTGCTAATAAAATACATTATAAAATTCTTCATAATTTGTGTGGATTTAAATAGTATTTGGATTAAGAATTAATTAAAAGAAAGAGAAGATTTTTCTAATTTTATTTTAATCAAATAAAGCTTTTTAAAATAAGGAAGGGAACAATATTTGAATTTCTACAATTTTTTAAAGATCAACATATTAGACAAATACATAATGATAACAAGGGTAAAAAGATTTAAACATAGGGGGTATTACATACTCCCCTTATAAAATTATAGTGTTCGATGTGCCAAACCAACACAAGTGGTTAAATATCCACACACATTGAAAATCATAACAAGTTAAAAATAATGCAATTTTAGCCAACCATAAAATAATAATAATTTTTAATTATGCTTAAAAATCCCATAAATTCAATTATAAATCATTAATGTCCTTATGTCAGTTAAATTATTATCAATGCTTTCTATTATTCAAGTTTTAGAGTTATTAACATCTTTTTTTTGTGAAATTTGATTCTCTTACAAATAAGAATTTTTTTAAGTCAATAGTTAATATCATTTTCTTTAGATATATCTTGATATCTCATGCTATATTATCATCAAAATGGTTACAACTAATTGAAACCCAAGGACATCCTACCATTGCATAACTCTAATAAGTAACATGTACAGAAATAATATTTTTTGTTTTTATAATATAATAACTAGGTTATAGTCCATCCCATGGTGAGAGTGTACTTAATGAGATTAGTACCATTTCATGGCCAAGCTATATTGAGCAACAATAAGTGATACTGATTAATACTGATAACCATTATCTATCACAACCAACTGATATCATAAAATGATGATGTCAATACCTCTGAAAGAGCATGTGTACAAGTATCAATATTTTGTAAGATCATATAGAAAAAAATATATGTCATCCCATGGTGAACATTCAAGGTGAATAATAAGTACAAAATCATGGTAGAACCACATAAAATAATATCAAGCAATGCTAAATAATAACATCAACTACCATCTAAATAGAACAATATAAATATTGAAATAATCAAGCAATCATTATGCTCTACAAATAACCTCCCAAAAAAATAATGAAATAAAATATATAACCAGGTCATGTATAAGAACACATAACCTCCTTATACCTCCCAATAAAAATTCTACTTAGACCTACCAAAAATAGGATACAAAGTGTTTTAGCTAAATCTTGTATGGAACCACCATGTCTAGTGGGTAGGAGGATGGCTCAATACTTAACCTCACAAGTTGGCTCATCACACCCTATATCTATATTCTAATATACTTATAATTCTCCCCCATACATGTAACAGGCATACAATATTCACATCTCAACATTCACTAAACCAACATTCAAATAGAGAAGTAAAAACCTCACCATATCATAACACAATAATTAAATCAAATGCCAAATGGCCCTACAGAGATATTTTAATAGTGATAATAAATACCAACAAATCATCAAAATTACGTAATAAATTGAAATCCAAGTTGTCAAAAAATAAAAATTGAAATACTAATCTAAATAATTCAAAACCAATGAAATATCTTCGTAAAGGAAAATTTAGATTCAAGATAGACAAAAGATTTGGTTTCAAAAAATAACTTAAAATGGAAACCAAATATAAATAAATTTGAGCATAATAATCTCATAAAAAGTTTACATTACGGCATTGTGTGGCTAAGAAATCCACCCAAACGGAGAAGGAATAAATACAAGTCTTGATTACCTCTCAAAGGTAAGAGAAAACATCAGTCTATATATGTCTCCCATAAGGTTCACAAGGTTGAATTAGGTATAAGTCATTATGTTTGTTCTTTTGATAACCACTAAGGGGCAGGTGAAGGATAAAATCATTCATCAAGCAAGCATTATGCATGAATAACCCATGTTTCCCTAGGTTCTCAAGGTACACACACCTAAAATAATCAAGCGGCTACGTCATGCAAAGGAGAAAATTGGGTTTTCAACTTATAAGAAACTCCACTTCATAACTTGTAACCCAATTCAGACCAATATAAACATAGTTATACTCCACCCTTCAACCCCATACTTACATCAGTACCCAACTAATAGAGTAACTATGCAGAGTTACACAACATAACACATTACTACATAACAATAATTTTCACTTATACATTATATGCTTTCATGGGTGCAAATTACTTTACACAACATTTATAGAATGGGATTTTCACACATGGTACTTCACAAACATTTTAGATTCACAAGAGTATAATCAAGCTTACTAATACTAATATCATACTTATACCCCTATATTTACATTCACAAAATTTTGTCTTGTCTCAATTACATAATTGTTGTATTTGCACCATATCATACATATCATAATTACACAATAATGTTATTTACATAAATATGATCCATTATTTTTGAGGTTTGTTACATGTACAATGATGTGAGGGTTTACATAATAAGTTAAAATTATGCATGTGCATAAACAATTACAAAATTTAAGGGTACACATTTGATTTGTGATACATTATTTACATTAGTTCACAACCATAACATAGTACGATAACACAATTTTATGAGAGATACACAAGAATCTATGTAGATCAATTATCCAATCGATATACATATGTCATCCCTAATGGCATTATTCATAATCATTTTCCACTACTATTGTCAAAATTAATAATAAATGATCATTCTACACTTATCACCCAGTGCTACAATAGTATCTCAAGGTAATATGCATGTTTTTATGTCTAATCACTTAGGAATCATAACTACTATAGTACCTTTGTTTAGATAAGTCTTATGAATAATTACAATCAAATTGGAAGTACACAATCTATTTTCAATTTGTTATAAAAGATAACTAAACCAACTAATTGATATTCCTAGAGTTCTTTGTGTTGAACCCAAGCTCTAATATCAAAATGTCATGCCCAAAATTTATTCTAAAACCCATGTATTTTTTTATCTTATTTTAGTGATGTTTATTTATTCAATATGATTGCTTAATGTTTAACTATTATGATTCGGTCAATGCATAATTGAAATATGACACACACAATTATTATATAATTTATTTAATACATCTGATTACCACCATGAAACCTCTCTAGGAATATAATACAATCTTAAGAGGTTAAGTTCAATGTGATTCTAGAAATCAATTACTAATATTTTGATTAATGAAGATATAAAAATCACCTTATTAATAAGCATTGAATTAAAATTTATTGGTTTATAGGATCACAAAAAAATCACACACAAAAGAGAGCAATAGCGAACCAAGGAAATAATTTACTTTAAAAATATTCACACAAAAAATGTCATGCCCAAAATTTGTCCCAAAACCCATTTGATTTTTTTGTTATCTTATTTCAATCATGATTATTTATTCAATATTATTGCTTAATGTTTAACTATTTTGATTCAGTCAATGCATAATTGAAGTGTGACACACATAATTATTACATGATTTATTTAATACATTTTCTTGCCACCACGAGACCTCTCTAGGAATATAATACAAGCATAAGAGGTTAAGATCAATGTGATTCCAGAAATCAATTAGTAGTATTCTAATTAATGAATATGGATAATTCACCTTGTTAAACGGCACTGAATTAAAAAAATTTGGTTTAAAATATCACAAAATTGTTCACACATAAAGGATATCAATAGTGAACCAAGGCAATAATTTACCTTAAGGATCACCAAGGAAAAGTATTGACTAACTTTATACAAACTCTACTCTCAAGGCACACAAAACTAAGAACACAACAAAATTTATAGTAAAAAGGTTAATAATAGTCACATGATGATCAAACCCAATTTTTTAAAAACTAATATAACATGTTAAATTAACCCAGATAATAATGTGTAATCCTAACATGAAGGAAGATGACAAGTAGCCCTAACTTAGCCTAAGAATTTAGACTTGATGCCCCCATCACAACTTGGGTAGCCTATTGATTTAACTATTTTAGAAATTATGGAATGTAAAACCTTAAGTAGATAAAGATTTGATTATATAAATTAGGGAATAAATATATCAGTATTAATAGACACTAATTTGTATAGTAATTGATTTGTTTGTTTATCCTATAAATAGTAATGAATTACAAAGGGGATACTTATCTATAAAAATGATTGAGAGAACAAGTGGTAGGCTGAAAAATGGTACAAGAATAGTGTAGGGTGTCATCAATAAGAAACAAGTGTCAGAGTCTCTTTTCGATAGTAGCATAATTCCTCTACAAATAGTACATTATTCTAGTGTCCTCCTATATCATGATAATGACCTTGATCATATGAAACAATGAGTTTCTAGGAGGATGTCTACCTTATTCTAAGAAGCCTATCTATGTGACTAAGTCCTGAATCATTATTTTTTAAAAAAATCATTGATTTTAATTTGAAACCCTATGTTTCCATGTTTGTTAGGTTTTTGAATAACACAAGTAGTAGAGTGGCATTAGTAAGGTAGGTTGGACATGACCTCAACACCTCATGTGTTGAGTGTTGCCCATATACCAATACCTCAAAAGGAGATCAAGCATAATTTAGTTCTCCCAATCTAAGTGTTGGTGTAAGTTTAACTAAATGCTAGTATGAATGTCAGATTAGATGATTTGAATGTGTATTAAGATTGGAAACCTAAGCAATCTAAGTACTAGGCTATTATAGATGGGTGTATGAAGAAGTATGGTAGAATAGGGATCAATGACCTTGATTTGTATAACTATTTCTAAGTTTGTTTATGGGATTTGCATCTATTTTCTATCTCCCATATAAATGAATGAGATTGGTCTTTATATAGTGTTATAGTGCTTGTTGAGACATGAAATGAGTCTAATCCAATCTTAAATTACTTTGGGAAGTGGAAAGGTATTCATTAGGGGTAAAGAAGGTTTAGGGTCAATAGTGATATCCCTTTGCCAATAATATAGTGCACTATAGACTAAAGGGATGTGATATTATATAGGTGGTTGGAATGGGTGAAAAATGTCTTAGATGCCTAGTAAATGGCCTAATGTGGCTTTTGGTATAAAAGGTCAAGGGTTGAGTACATGCATAAGTTGTAAAATGATCAAATTAGGCCCTAATATAGGTCTAGGGCTAAGCTAAGAATAGGGTGGTCTCAAATGACACTCATTACATTCAAATGACATTTTATATGACTACATTTAACCCCCCCCCTTTATTATATAAATGCAACAAAGTGAAATGACTAGGATAAAGGAAAGAGAGATATACATAGACTTAGCTAAGAGGTGAAGCCTGTGAATGTGGATCTAATTATGTGAGTTTTGCTCCATTACGTGTAGGTATGAATCAGTCTTTACTTAAGAAACATCAAAATCAAAGACAATACTGAGCTAAAAGATGAGAGTGAGAGAGGAAAGGAATGAATACACCTCACTAGGTATGTGAACCAATTCTAAAACATGGTGGCATGCTATATGTGTAGATGGTGATCAAACAATGAATATCCTGGACCCGATTGATGGCTTTCCCAATCCCCATGTGTAGGTTGCTCAATAACTCAATCAATCCTTAAAACCATCAGTTCCCACCCCTACTCAGTTTATCATAACCTATGAATAACTTAGATTATACTGATTAGTTATCTAACCCTCTCATGTAGGTTGCTCAAGAACTTAATTAGGTTATGACTCCATCATTGCCTACCCATGTGTAGTAGATGCATCTAAAGTTGAAACTATTATGTAATTGAAACTATGTAAGATGGATTTGGGACATATGGAAACTCTCAAATACAGAAATGGCTATGGGTCATTTAGGAATTCCAATTGTTGTAGACAAAATGAGGCATCAATCTGGTGTAAAACTAGTGTAAAATTGGTGAATATTGTGTCTAGAGTATACGTGGAGAATGACATGGAATTTTCATTCCATCTAATAGTATTGGTGTCAAACTAAACATATGAGAACAATATCCCATGCACATGCCCCCAACTATGATATCTATCTATATAGATTATTGATTAATTCATAGTAATCTATGTTTGTGCATATCTAAAACTAAAATAGGTGTGATCATGTCATGCATGATGCCCCCAATCTAAGCAAAACCCATGTAATTTATGTAAAAATTGAGAATAAATTAAACTTATCTGATAATATGTGACTAAGACTATATAAATATGAATTATATTTATTGTACCTTTCTACCAATTCTATATTTTTTTGTGTTTGAGACTAATAGTCAATAGTGCATTCTTTTTTATCAATAGTGCATTGCATTATAGACCACTATACTACATTATTGACCAAATGTGATGTTTTTGAAATAAACTAGGATTGATTTGGGTGTGATTGTGTTTCACTATATTTTCTTGAATCCGAGCTATGTCATCTATGTTTTTGTGCTAACAATTATGTTTTGAGTGCACTAGGATGGCCTGATCTCTATAACAAACCCCTATAAATGCCCCCTATTTTGAGGGTATTTATTGAACTTATATAATAATTTTCCTTAACATAATAACTATACATCATGTGTTGTAGACTGAAATCATATGATATATATGTGATAAACCAATATAATATGTATACATGACATTGAAATGTAAAAATGGTCTGATCATAAGTTGGTAATATATGATGTATGTTAGATCTAGCATTCACAAGGTTTTCAAGATAGATATAACAATTTAATCATGTATATGAATATAAAATATGGATATAATCTAAGTAAACTACCTAGTGGGATGGAGCATGATGTCCATCAAGGCAATTAAGGAAGAAGTGAAGATGCATGGGGTCCCTCATGACATCGCAAACTAGATATGAATGTAAAAAGCAAGAGACAAGTGTTTGATGCATACATAAAAGTATACATTAAAACACATGAAACACATAAATTAGGCCAAATGGACAAAATATAAGGGACATGTGCATGTCACTAAGTCTAATAAAGAGCACACATATAAGGACATATTCAAATATTCACATACACAAAGAACAATCAAGGTTGGTTTAGAGCCACAAGGAAGGACATGTTCAAATGTCTTCATAGACAATCAAGAAACACACACAAAGGCATGGGCAAATGTCCAAATCATACATATAATGAAATGAATTGGCTTAGATCCATAGAACAATGACATATTCAAATTCCCTCAAGTAGATGTATAATCAAAGAGACGTAATCAAATCTAGACTAGCAATGCTAGAAATGAAAGAATGCATAATCATGTGCTATGAATCCATATAAGACAAAATATATACATAGGTTGAGTCTATATTAGTATTAGTCAGCAAAAAGTTAGTGTAGTATAAGATGATCAATATCAAGATATAATCAATGTTAAATCTATGATGTGGAGTATAGAAAGATATAACCTAGAAAATTAAAAGCTATGTATGATGCCCCTAATGGGGTTGATAAGTCAATGTTAAATTTGTCTATATGTGTATGTGTCCCCAATGGGTAGATAGTAGAAAATCTAGATCTATGTAGAGGACTTGAGTCCTATATTAATCTATGAACACTTGAAATAAATAAGTGAAGCATGTATGTATGATAAAATTGACTATACCAGCATAAATAACATAAGTAATATTTGGAAAATAGAAGGAATGTAAACATGGAAATGCATACAATCTAAAATTTATATTTTCTTAGTAATATTTGAATGTTTTTGTATTTTTGAACATGTTATATTT
The DNA here is from genome assembly GCA_037957365.1 of Torreya grandis. NCBI lineage: Eukaryota > Viridiplantae > Streptophyta > Pinopsida > Cupressales > Taxaceae > Torreya > Torreya grandis. The sequence goes on along the minus strand of JARHVA010001606.1, from coordinate 950,059 downwards.
TTTTGTGTTTTTTTATTATAAGTTATATATAAGCAACATCGAAATGAAACTATATACAAGGAGTAAGATAAGAGAAACTATGTGCAAGTAAACTGTGAGAACGTACTAACCAATGAGTCTCATGAGAGACTCACTATCAAGGTTAGCCATATTGAGTAAATGAATAATGACTACACATGATGTGTAAAGAATTATCTAAGATTTGGAAACCAGATGTAATGAATAATTTGTAGTTGAAGTTGATTGTGAAGTGTGGCCATGGATCTAACTGAACTAGTCTATGAATTGTAAGGCTCTTGGAGACCCATCTGGTGGACAAAATTGTAACTGGCACGGATTATCTATATGGAATGATGTTGGGACTCAATAAAACTTATCTGAGTGTGAATGGATAGAGAGAATCTCTATAGAATCTATAGCATGTCTTTGATATATGTGTCTCTCTAATAAAGGTTTCTATGGGAGAGTATGTATACGTGGTAATGCTATATATTTAGACCTCACCTGCACTAGTGGCTCAACTGATATCTGAGGTATGAAAATAGATGGAATTGTTATTGGTGACTATTATGTAGTTGGTTGTGGATTAGGTAAAAGATACTCATATGGAAGGCCCCCAACTATAATAACCTAATTAGCATGTATATACTTAATACATTTATGTACAATAGAGGATATGGTTTGAATATATTTTATTCAAGGCCTACCCAATAACATTCTAAATGCATTAACACTAGGTACCACTATGAATCTGGTGGCCACATATGCAGGTCTAACCTAAAATAAAAGTACTATCTCCCCAATGGAGCTCTAAACATGGCCATTGAAGCCATGAATAATTGTATATCTAACAAATATTTTGATCTAAATATTTGAAGTGATGTATAAGTGTAATAGTACACATATTAATGTTTAACCCACTATCAATCATGACACTATAAATAGGATGATGATCAATGTAAACTCATACAAAGAGGGCATATGAATCTAATTCATCATCATTGATCTCTTATTCTAAGAAAGTGATAAGAGGCCTAGTTGGTGTTGTAGTATGATACACACCAATGATATTATATAGAGGGTGGGAGTCCATTATATGAGTATGATAAGATGTTGGTGGTAGATGTGCTTGATAAGTATAATGAACACTTGAAGTGTCAACTATCTCATTAGTCGTATGTTTTTTAAATGGATCAAAAAATATTTTCATTGATTTTGCTTCAGTTGGTTATGCTTTAGGTGTTTTTATAGAATTGCTCACATCAATGATATTAGCCTCTATCAAATATTGGATCTTATGTCATAAGTTGATGCATTTATTTGTATTATAGCCTGGGGTACTATGATAAATTAAAAATGCATTGGAACCATAGTTATTTGGAAGAGGCTTAGTCATATCAACCTCTTTGATTAAAGGTAGAGATATGACATTGCATTCCAAAAGTTGTTGGAGAATGTGAGTTGGTGGTTCAAGAAGAGTTTTAAAAGGTCTCCTTAGAGGAGCTGATAAAACCAGATGAGGAGTTGGCTCCAATGTTGTGTTAATTATCATCTTGTTCTCATTCTTTTTTTCATTGGGCCTCACCTTGTATGGAGGCTTATTTGAACTCTAATTAATGGAATCTAATCCAATTGTGTACTTTAACTTGCCCATGGAGAGAAGTTTGACTCCCCATTCCTTCACTATATGGCATAAATTTGTAAATAATGGAAACCTTTATAATAATATAGATTAATGTAATGTTGGTAATGAGCTTCACTTGAATATGTCTTGGATTTCTCTATCTACCATGGGGCCAGTCATCTTTGCTAATATGGTTTTATATCACAAGACATATTCAATTATTGGCTCATTAGCTTTTTGCTTGAGTTGCACAACTTGAGCATATAAAACCTTGTCACTGATGTTGACTAAAAAGTGTGCCAAAAACATATCTACAAGTGGATTAAATTTTGTGATGGACTAATTAGGGAGATCATAGAACCATTATAATGCAGTCTTTAAAATATGAGAGAATAACTTAGTCAAGAGCTAATTAGTGGACACATAGTGCAAACATGTTACATGAAAAGTGTGTAGATGATGCTTTGGGTCACCCTTACCGTCATACAAAGCAAGCTTGGGTGCCACAAATCCAAATGGCAAAGGATTTTTCACTATATGTTGTGCTAAAGGTGTATGTAGGAGAATATTAGAGTCTAAAGAATGTGATGGTCTAATATCACCCTATTGAAGATGTAACACCTTGGCCTATAGAGAATGAATCTCTTACATAAGGGATTTTAAATCTAAAGAGGATGGATGTATACTAACCACAAGAGGTGTTTCTAATAGTGAGATTTGGCTAATTGTAATGAGTTGTTATAGAATCTGAGTTGCCCCCATAGTAGGTGTAACAATATTAGCATTTGTGGGGTTGCAGGATTGACCTGAAGTGGACTTCAAGAGCTCTGATTGAGCAATATGGATAATTTCATATTATATATCTGAATGTTTAAAAATGAAATCTTGCAATTATTTATTATCGGTCTCATTAAATCAGTTATTAAATTTTTCCATGATAGGTTGGGAAGTAGGAAAATAAAAGGTTATATATTTTGAACCTTTTAAGAAATTAAATCTATGAAATATTAAAAAAATAGAATGATGAATCAAATTTGAGATTTTGAAATTAATTATTGAGCATAAAAAACAAAAAGATATAAACCTTAAGAGCATCTAGGGATAGGGTTTGGATGTCATTTAAAGTAAGTCAGGTTCACTAAATGATTTATTTACATAGGGTTTTATATTCATAGTTCTCAAAATAGTTAAATCACCTACATATCCACTCCATAGAATCATGGTCTAATGTAAGTCTCTTTACACTTATGATGGCCTCCTCCAGAAGGCATCATCACCAGAAAGGGTTGGTGATCTAAGGCAATAAGGGAACTAATATGACACAAAATCTAGTTACTAATCTCTTGTCATCTACTCAAATAATGACATAACCAAAGGTCATCAATTCTAACCTATAATGTCACATTGTGCATTTTTTTCCCAAGCACTCACATACGACATCATAACAAGAGTCAACCATGACTAGGAATCTATATTCTCTTGTTTCAATGAGATCATAATCTCAGAAATCTCTAACTTACATTACTCAAAGAACTCCATCTATTGAGCAGGGCTATAAAGGTGTCTAAGGTCAAGATGAGAGAGATCAATCTCAAATCCTAATGATTAACAAGGGTCACTATACATAATAGTTAAATAACAAAGAAAACTTTACAAATGAAAACTAGCTAGAACACATGTGTGAAGAATGATGTTATAATATTTACACTTAAACAAGCACTCCAAGGATTATATGCATAAACACATGTTCCAAGAACACTCTAAGGTTAGTTATCAATTTTTCTTATTGGAGAAAATTCTAGGGGTTAGTTCACTAAGACTGTGCCCACTCTCTAAGTTGCCTACATATCTATGGTGATCCCATCACACATAAAATTAAGGTTGGTTATAGTTTAGTCATTTATAAATGAGTGTTAGATATACCATGAAGGTATCTAGACTTCACTGATTTCATATGACTAAACATAACATATTTATTCCTTGCAAGTAACATTGTGGCCATTAATTGGCCCAAGTGCAGCTAGGTACTACCAAGAATTACAAAGAAATCCAAACATATCATTAGTTCATGCATAAAAAAATCTAAGCTTGAGTGTGAAAACCAAGACACATACCAAGAGTACACACCAAAATAACTTCAAGTAAGCCCCAACCCATGTCTATCAAATGGCAACTAAAGGTATACATAGACACATGCATTTATGGGCTTAAATTTGAACCAATGTAACTATTGTCACCAAATCATGTACCCTATAAGAGGGTGTTCAATCCTATTCCATATTTGGGAAACATGGGAACACTTCTAGGTATGTGGGTGTACCTATAGTGGAAGTGATCCTTTATATTTAAGGGCTAGTTCCTTGAATGTATCTTGAAGTGCTTTCACCTATGTTAATGCTTGCTTGTGGAGAAAAGAGATAGAGTTTGCATGAATTGAACCTATTATAATGGGGTGATACACCAATATTTTTTCCACATGACCATCACATTTCATTCACTAAGAAATAAAGCATACAGACTAGTCTCAAAGTCCTAAAGGATTCTAACATGAGTGTTTCAATATAGAGGTGAGATGTATGAAGCAACACAAGGAAAATGAACTAGAGGGTAAATTTAACATCCAAGGATAATCATAAACTTGAAAGGAGTCTAACACACTTGAATACAATCTATATGACCTATTAGAATGAGATTTTCTTGTAGAATACACGAAAGGATAAGGAAAAGCAAAGGATAGAATCATTGAACTTAACCATTCATCACTTTGCACACTCGAACAAGATATTTTTGAACTCAAAACCAGATCACTTGAATTAATTTAAGGTAAAATGTGACATCAAACTAGTATAACTTCACCATACCAGGTGTGGTCTCATCTTACAAAGGCCAAAATGGAAACTACTTAACAAATTTTGGAGAGAAGAGAAAGAAAGAAGTTCAAAGGTCACTAGAACACATGTCTAATCAATAACCAGTTACATTGCAAGGAATTGGAGTGTGAAGTAGACTATGGATGCCTCATCAGACAAATGTCCATATAAACCATGACAAACTCTTGAAAATAGTGTAGAGACTCTTCAGCTAGCCTTTTTGAAACTACCTTCATCATGGATCATCTCTCAAGAATTTAAAACTAAACTATAGAGAGATTTGACACATGCTATGATAGTCATAGACATTTTCCTAGTTGTTAATTGTCTTATAGACACTTGTAATCACCATCTACAATCATTCATTGATCTCCTAGACTTTATTTTTTACATTTGGCAATCATTATTTATCTCAAATCTTCAACTGAGATTTCATGGTGACATCAATCTAAAGAGCTTGATTTGATATAGAATCCTCAATCCTACATATTTACCCATGTGTCACTCTCTTTCCACATTGCTCATTCCAATTTAAACTATGTATGTTGTCATTTGGACACGTATCCTTATCTTGCCCATGAAGAACCCAATCAAATTTGCTTTATCAATATCAGCTGGAGTCTCTTTGCTTCAACCTTCAATGCTAGTCATTGATCATTGAACTGGGGTTCCAAGATTATGACATATGGTAGAATTGTGTTCAATCTGAGCTCCTTGACCTTTAACTCTCACTCACACCATTGGATTTGGATTTATGTTTCAACACCAACCATTGCATCTACCTCCATCTAAACTTTAATGGTTAATTCATGAGGCCTAAAATTGATGTTTGCATGCCCATATTTGATGTTTGTGTGAATGTATTTGACACTCGTATGACCATCACAATTTAAACCCCAATGGTTTTTTTTTGTTGCTTAAATTTGATGTCCATGCACCCATCATTGATGTCTACAAACCCATCAAAATTTAAACCCAGTGGTTTATTTGTTGAGCTTTATTTTGGCATCCATGCACCCATCATTGACATCCATGAAACCATCATAATTTTAACTCCAATGTTTTTTTGTCATGGTTTGATTTTGATGTCCATTCGACTATCTTCATCTACTTGTTCAAATTTGAAGTCTTATATCTGGAAGCAAAAAAAACATGAAGGGACCGAATTTTTAGTGGATAATCTTTACCCTAAGAGGAAAATTTTCATGTAGTCCTTTGGTTTTGGTATGCTTTCTAAGAAAATTTATAAAATGCACAAGTAACCAACCTGTTCATTTCTACATGATGTCCTAATGATGGTCTGGTTCACTTAGGCTTGTGCTTGAACTATTGCTTAATCTTTGAAATCTTGAATGAACTTCTTGAGGCCTTTGAGAACTCTTTCCATGATCCTGACTACTCAAACACCATGAAAACTTTCTCCTTTCATCTATGGCTTTAAAATAACCCCTAAGACATGAAATGACACAAGGACTAAACTAAACTATGACCAAGGCCAAAAACATATGGAACAACATTAAATACACCCTATAACATTATATAAGACCCCTATACAAGTTTTTGACTATAGGGGGGTGGTCCATTTTGACTTGTGGTAAAAATGGTCAACATTCTTGGTGATTTCCCCCAAGGGTGGTATGCTTTCTATGCCATGACTAGTTGTCTAATCCTATCCATTGGGTTATGGAGTCACATGTGCACAATTTTGACATAAAAATTACCTTAAAAAAACACACTAACCAACAAAAAATAACAAGAACAAGACATAAATTAGAAACACACATGTGTTCAACTATAAAACTTAGGGAACACAACACACACAATTAAAAAAACTAACTCAAACACAAACTAACCTGAGAAAAATTCATCCAGGATCAAAGGGGAAATTTATAACCTCTCTTATTTCATGACATGAAATATTGAATGAGATGTAACCTTTTGACCCTTGGCATTGATGCCTCCATATTCTTCGTGGTGTTTACCAACTTCATTGGTATGATGTTCAATGAAAACCAAGTAGCTCCACTTAGGCTAGCTATGGGAATAAACTCTTATTGCATCAAAATAGCCTCAACTTTCTCATATGGATCCTCAAATATGACCTCTAATGGTGGTTGAACAAGGATTTCCTTCTTGGTCTCCATGGTTCTCTCAATAAGATTGGGTTTTTTTCAGTTGTAAGTTCTTCAAGCTCATCGAGGAGTTATGCATAGTCTACCCAATCTTGGTCATTATCTTCCATGGAAAAATCTTTCTCTACCTTCTCATGTACTTAACCCTTAATGTGTAAGTTTGAAGATATGATAGTCCTCTCAACCTTGCTCTCTTCCTTGAAAAAATGTGCTTGATTTCTGGAAGCATCAAGCTTTCTTTCACCATGTTCCCACATCCCTAAATGTGGTTTTACCTCAGATAGAGATCTTAATTGTCCTTTAGGTATAAAAATTTTTGCCTTGGACTCATCAGACTCTTTTATGACTACACACCCATAGATATAAAATTGGCATACACTTTTATGCTTGATAGGACACTCAAGATCATGTTTATTAGACACATCAGTAAACTTGACATCAGTTATGCAATCTTTTGGAGAAAGAGGAGTTTTACCCAAATTCTCAAATTCTTTGCATATGGCATTAAACTTTTGTCATAAGTCATCTTCTTCATGAATGTAATCTTTAAGAGCTATTTAATTATGAATAGTAAATAAGAGGTCTCTATTAGGTACTTCCTCTTTCATGTTTCCATCAAATTTTGTATGGATAGCTACAATAGGATTTTCAATATGCTTCTCCTCATTCAAAAAATTTAGTTTGCCTTTGTGTTTACCAAGGAGAGTCCCTATGGTGATTTCTTATTCATAATCACTCATGACATCCTCTTGAATAGTTATAGCTTGAGTTTTTTCCTCCTCACTTGCTTCCCTTAAGATGGGCTCTTTTTCAAGAAGGGGTGAGCTGGAAGGTTGATGAGTTGGAGATGGAGTGTGGAATGAAGGAGAGGGTTTATGAGTGGATTTAGGAAAGAAGAAAGAACTAGTAAGCTCATAGGGAAGTGACTTCTTGGGTTGATTAGAAGGAAAAACACCTACATAAGTAGGAGTTACATCTTGCCAATAGGTTTTTTGAAATTCTTCAATAGTAGCATGTTCATTTTTGAATTATTTATCTTCCCACATACTTAACCTATCTATTGAGAATTGAAGGCACTTATTTTCCAAGTCTATTTGTTCTTTGGTCTCCCATTGAGTTCCTTCTATCTCTTCAAATGTCTACAATGTTTGTATATAACTTTGGGTAGTACCTCTCAACCATTCCATGAGATGATCAGGGATTACATCATACTTATCATCCCATGTTATTATCTCATATTCATTAACTAGTAACTGTGGTATGGATGCCAACAAGTACTTGATATAAGATGGAAAAAATGAAGGAGGAGGGTAATGATGGGAATTAAGACCAACATCAACTTATTTCATCCTATTTTATAGGAATCTACATCTTTCCTTGTAATACCTTTATGTACAATTCGTGTAAACATATGATTCCTCATGGCATGACTCGTAGGAGTACTCTTTAGGTTCATAGGCATCATGGTATGGTTGGTATGACTCATATTGGAATTGGTAGGAAGGCATTTCTTAATAGGTTTTTTGGTATCCTTCCTATTGGGGTTGTCCAATAACATGGTGTCCATATAGAGATGGAAATGGAGGACTATAGGGCTGCCATGGATCATAGGATTGATAGCCATTTTGATAGGACTGTTGGAGAGTATAATGTCGTTTATAGCAAGGTTGATAGGCAGGTTCATGATAGGAATATTCACCATAGTTGTTCATATCAACCTCATATGTTAGATGAGATACAAAAATTGATCAAAATCTTCAATGAGATATACCTGGGCTAATTACAACAATAAGTTATCATTCAAAGTCACCATTGGTGCTAACTTGCTTGCTTCCAAAAGCTGATTAGAGGAAAGACACACCAACAATCTTTTCACTCTCTTGGACCTTGGTCCCATCAAGCGTGTCAAAAATGTTGTCACCAAATTTTTCACCCTATAAGAGGGTGTTCAAGCCTCTTACATATTTGGGAAACATGGGAACACTTTTAGGTATGTGGGTGTACTTATAGTGTAAGTGAGCCTCTAGATTTAAGGGCTATCTCCCTAAATCTATCTTGAAGTGCTTTCACCTATGCTAATGCTTGATTATGGGGAAAAGAGTTATATTTTGCATGAATTAAACCTATTATAATGGGGTGATACACCAAGATGTTTTTCACATGACCATCACATTTCATTCACTAAGAAATAAAGCATACATACTAGTCTTAAAGTCCTAAAGGATTCTAACATGAGTGTTTCAATATAGAGGTGAGATGTATGAAGCAACACAATTAAAATGAACCAGAGGGAAAATTTCACACTCTAAGGAAAATCATACAATTAAAAGGATCCTAACACACTTGAATACAATCTATATGACTTGTTAGAGTGAGAGTTTCTTGCAAAAGACGTGAAAGGATAAGGAAAAGCAAAGGATAGAATCACTGAACTTAACCATTCATCACTTTGCACACTCAAAAAAGATATTATTGAACTCAAAACTAGATTTCTTGAATTATTATAAGGAAAAATATGACATCAACTAGCAAGGCTTCACCATACTAGGCATGGTCTCATCTTACAAAGGCCAAAATGGTAGCTACTTATAGAATTTTGGAGAGAGGAGAAAGAATGAAGTTCAAAGGTCACTAGAACACATGTCCAATCGATAACCAGTTACATTGAAGGGAATTGGAGTGTGAAGTAGACCATGAATGCCTCCCTAGACAAATTCCATATAAACCATGACAAACTCTCCAAAATGGTGTAAAGACTCTTCATCTAGCCTTTGTGAAATTGCCTTCATCATGGATCATCTCTCAAACATTTGAAACTAAAATGGAGAGAGTTGACACATATGCTATGATAGTCATAGACATTTTCTTATCTTATAACTATCTTATAGACACTTATATTCACCATCTATAGTCATTCATTGATTTATTGGACTTCATTTTTTACATTTGGTAGTCACTATTTATCTCAGATCTTTAATTGAGCTTTCATGGCAACATATGAATCTGAAGAGCTTGGTTTTCTATAGAATCCTTGATCCTACGTAGTTGCCCATATGGCATTCTATTACCACATTTCTCATTCCACTTTAAACTATGTGTATTATCATTTAGACATGTAGCCTCATCTTGTCCATATGGAACCCAATCGAATTTGCTCTGTCAATCTCATCTAGAGTCTCTTTACTTCAACCTTCAATGTTGGCTATTGGTCATTCATAAAGGGTCCTAAGATTATGACATTTGGTATCATTGCATTCAATTTTAGATCTTTGACCTTTCACTCTCACTCACACCATTGTATATAGATGTATGTTTGAACACTAACCGTTGGATCTGTCTCCAATTAAACTTGAATGGTTAATTCATGAGGCCCAAAATTGATATCTGCATGCCCATCTTTGTCATTTGCATGAACGTATTTAGCACCCACATGACCATCACAATTTAAACCCCAATGGTTTTTTTTCCATGTCTTAAATTTGATGTCAGTGCACTCGTCATTGATGTCCATGAGCCTATCATTGATGTCTGTGAGCCCGTCAAAATTTAAACCCTAGTGGTTTATTTGTCAAGCTTTATTTTGATGTCCACACACCCATCATTGACATCTATGAGACCATTATTGACGTCTTTGAGATTGTCATTGACATCCATGAGACTGTCATAATTTAAACTCCAATGGTTTTTTACCATGGCTTGATTTTGATGTCCATGTGATCGTCTTCATCTGCTTGTTCAACTTTGAAAGATTATATCTGGAAGTGGAAAAAACATGAAGGCACCAAATTTATAGGGGATGATCTTGACCCTAAAATAAACATTTACATGTGGTCCTTTGGTTCTGGGATGCTTTCTAAGCAAACTTATAAAATACATAAGTAACCAACCTGTTCATTTCTACGTGACATCTTGATGATAGTTTGGTTCACTTCAGTTTATGTTTGAACTATTGTTTGATCTTTGAAATCTTGAATCAACTTCTTGAGACCTATGCAAACTCTTTCCATGATCCTAACTACTCAGACACCATGAAAACTTACTCCTTTCACATATAGCTTTAAAATGACCCCTAAGACATCAAATGACACTATGACTAAACTAGACTATGACCAAGGCTAAAAACATATGGAATAATATTAAATACACCCTATAACATTATATAAGACCCCTATACAAGTTTTTGACTATAGGGGGTTGACCCATTTTGACTTGTGGTAAAAATGGTCAATAATAACAAGTATATAAAGGTACCAAATAGTTTAGGACAGTCAAAACCCAAATAATAAATGCCAAAAAGGCACTAAAACCCTTCCAAACAACACAAAACACACTAATATTCATATTAATAAACCAATATAAAAGTACCTCTACTTTAGATCTAACAGAACAGGATATTTGCATGGAAACCAATTCTCTAAGCTATAAATATTACGTTTAAGGTTATAAAATATTTTTATTATGAGAAATATGATAATTTAGTCTACCATTCTATGGTGACTTTAACTACTTATAAAAATTGTCTTAATTTTTTAAATAAATTGGCTACGCACTCAATCTGTGAAAAATAGTAAATCTAGTGATAAAATTTATTTTATTATTTCAATGATAATTTAAATTTATTATAATTTTCTTGTAACTTCCAAATCTGAAAAATACCATTCCTAGGCATTTTAACTACATCGACTTCGAGGCTAAAAATAGTAGTTTTATTTTCGTAAAGTGTCTTTGGGAATTGCCCCTAAAGGAACACTACTAAAGAGGTTAAAATTTATTTAATAGTCGTTGATTAATTCTAAAACTTAAAGAAATCATATTCAAATCTTAAATTTGACAAGCACATAGTTTATATATTTATTTTTTATTGATTCTGAAAGGAGCTTCAACTACATTAAAAATATATCTAAGTAAATTGTTTGATTATATTTTTACAATTTATTTGCCATAATTTTATTATTTTAATGTATGAAATATCTAAGATAGATTTAAAGAGCAACTCAAATAATAAAATGGTTTATTAATTTTTAACTACATTAAATGGTAAATTTTGAAGAAATTTAAAATGCATGGTGGCTCAATAGAGGAGATTAAATGTAAAATTAATATATTAAAGAAATTAAATTTGTCACTTGGCTAAAATGGTGGTGGATTAAATTCTAATCATTAGATTCAATAGATCTCATCTACTAGATCTAGGTTTTCAAGTAAATATTTCTAAATTTCTTTATGGAAATATAAAAAGTTTAACTCCTAATATTTCTTTTTCTTTTTTTTCCTTTTTTTTTCTTTCATTTCAGGTTTGGATGTTTTATTAGAAAGTATATACAATAATCTTGGATAATCATCTATATATAGATCTTTTATAAATAAAATTATTATTCAAATACTAAAACATCAATATTTTATTTATTTATTTATTTATTTATTTATATATATGTATAATTTATGTTTTAGTATTTGAATAATTATATATAATTTCATTTATTATAAAATTCATCCCGTTTTTATTTTTTTATTTTTTTCTTTTTAAAATGAAATGAATAAATAAATAATTTAAAAAGAAAGTTGTAGGTTGGTCAGGCTGTGTAGGCCTCCCAATCAAAGTCATACGCTGACGTCTAAACTATAAAGACAAGGGTGGCCAACAAGCCAACCCCTTCCCTTCCTTCATAATGGAGGGGGTTGGGTTCAACTCAATCGCCATCTCCCAAACACTCCCTCTCCCATCCCAAAAATATATGTATATGTATATGTATGTATATATATATATATATATATATATATATATATATATATGTATATATATATATATATATATATATATATATATATATATATATGTATATATGTATATATATACTGTATATATGTATATATATACATATATACATATGTATATATGTATATATGTATGTATGTATATATATATATATATATATATATATATATATATATATATATATATATATATATTTTCTTTTATTATTATTATTATTATTATTATTATTATTATTATTATTTAAATTTGTTTAATAAAAGTATATAATTTTGATTTATAAACTTATATCATAATGCCTTGATTCCATTTTGGGTTTTGAAATTTCAATTAATATAATCGACAAAGAAAATCGCTTTGATTTTGTCACAATTTTATTAAACAAATTACACACACACACATATAGGTAAGGTATTCACATCTGTATGACATAATGTTTTTTATTTATTATTATTTTCATTATTTTTTATTTTTTTAACTTCTTGTATATGTATAATAGAAATATTAGAAAATATAAATAATTGAAAAATAATCTTAATTAATTTAACAATCCCTCTTTTATAAAAACAACAAATAATATGACATGGTTTTCTAAACTTTAAATCATATATTTTAAATATAAAATTCTCATATATATATATATATATATATATATATATATATATATATATATATATATATATATATATATATATATATATTAGGATTATTTTTAATATTACTATCTAGTCTACACACATATGTAATTTTTTATATTATTATTTTTCAATATTTTGATAATAATAAAATTTGGTAATATTTATATTTTGATTAATATAAAAATAATTAAAATAATTCATTCCACCTTCAAGTTTTATTGTCAATTCAATCTGAGAAAAAGAGTATTTTTATTGATAAAACTCCCACATAAACCCCCCACAAATGAAATAAAATAAATGTTTTTGTGAAAATATTATATTTAAAGTCAATTTAAATGTCTTAACAAAATTTATTGGAGGAACTACAAATCCAACCTACTTCTTTTATTGATTTCAACAAGGTAAAGCAAAAAAGACATGCTTGATATCAAACAAAATTATAATTCAAGAATGTAAAAAAATCATTTGCAATTTCAAATTGAATGGGGAAGAGAGATAATTTATTTAACAAAATTTGATTAACAAAATTATCTCTTTTTTTACATAAGAAGCACTAAAATAAGGCCTACCTCTCCTCTATTTCTTTGAAAGAACAAATGCTCACATAACTGTAGGAACATCTTCTTAAGCATTCAACAAGCTCTTCATCTTGCTTCCCCCAATCTCTTCCACCAAAAATGAGTCCCCCAATAACCATCCAAAACAAGATTAAGTGTAAGGAAATTTTTAAAATATCTAAATTTGATATCCCAAGGATTATCCATCCAACCCAATAAATGAGAGGGTAGTTTCCTTACAAGAGTCACCTCAAGTCTTACAAGCTCGTACTTTCTCATAATAACCTTACAAGTCCATGTAAACTTATTTATCCAAGTTACCCACCTTGTACAAAGTCAAAGGATCATATACACTCAATAATAACTTCTTTTATATTTAAAATTTATACTCCACAAGCACATCTACCAACCCTACTCTAGGGCCTAACTAATAGCTCCCATAACCTTCCTAGCGAGGCAAGGCACAAGTTGCTAATTAAATACATTATAAAATTTCTCATGATTTTTGTGGACTTAAATATTTATTAAATTAAGATTTAATTAAAATAAAGAGAATATTTTTTTAATTATATTTCAATCAAATAAAACTTTTCAAAATAAGGGAGAGAGTGATATTTGAATTTCTAAGATTTTAAGTATCAACATGTTAGGCAAATGTATGACCTATTTGATCCATAAATAGTCATCTACAACATGTGTGTTCGAATACAATATATCAGAAAAAAGGTAACCAAAAATCTAGAAAGCTCCAGGTGGTCACTCTAAAATACATTAAGTATTTTGTATTAAAAAAATATGTTGACATCAGGACACATGTGTCAACCCAAGTGTCTCAAGGCTAATGCAAGTGTCCAGGGCTCCATAAAAAATATTTTTAAAATTTGACAACTGGATCTTGATCTTGTTATCAACTATTTCTATCGTTACATGTATCAAATCTATATGTGCATTTATAACTAAGATAAGTATTATCTCTTCCATGTGTTTATGCAATTGAATTATTGTTTTGAATATACTTTTTATATTTAGCATAACTTGATATTTTAATTTAGAATATTCATTTATTAGAATTTTCAATTAATTTGTCTGCTTTATAATATTTTTATTCATCATTGTGCATATGTTAATCTATCATTTGATACTCAAAACAAACTTTTAAAAAAATGTTAAACAATATGTAAATAATTTGTTTTCAATAGACACCTCGACACTTAGGGGCAAAATCCACTTCATTCCTCCTAAAATCTCATTTTAGCCCCATTTGCATCAATCCATCCTAAACATCCTTATCCATCTTTTTTTCCATCCAATTTTGTCTATCATTTCTTCCAATCTTGACCTTTATAAGGAAGTGGAAGAAGTCTTGAAACATGTTCTGGAAACATCTTGGCATATCCTTCGAGTGACATTTTGATGACAAGACATTTAGGTCCCACACAACATGGTCCTTACATATTCCTAGTCCATTCCTCATTTTCCCTCATCCCCTCTGAGCATCATTTCATCTACCATCATTCCTCATCCTAGTTGTTAAGTTTAGGATTTCCCTTTGGTAGTGACCCTTTTTGTATATGCAAATCCAAAAAACCCTAAAAATCATAAAATGCCCAAAAATCTAAAACAACTCTAAAAATTATAAAATCTAAAACATCTCAATCATCTTGTCCTATGTCCCAAGCAAAATCCATATCTTTACCTGAAATCACAATCTTTGTGAAAAATCCATATCCTTACCCGAAATCACAATGCTTGTTTAAAATTCATATCCCTTATCCAACAAATCATTGAGACTATATTTTAATCCAATCATCTATAAAATCTAACCTCATGGCATATATCATTGCCTAGGCACAAAATCAAACAAGGCACATTGAATCATGAAACAATCACCAATCCCATGGATTTCCAACAAGATAACTGACTAGACACTGATCACATAAAAATCAATGCACTACATAATATATATGTAAATACTTGTGTGTTTAGAATACTTGTATGATTTTTGATGATGTTTGACTTGTTTGAACATATTTTATCATGTATGTATCTTTGTGTAATCATGTTTTTATCTATGTATTTGCATCTATTCATTTAAGTGTCTTTGATTAGGCATTTTGTGGATATCTTTGTTTGTCTATTATTATTTTTATCATTTATGCAATAACATATGGAAAACATGTCATCTTAGTTCCTTATACTAGTGGTGCATTATAGTACATACTACTTGTACACATTATTTTTTATCTTTGTATCTTTTGCATCAGTCTAACATGCATAATGACAAAATATCATCTGATTACATATATCATGGTGCATACTACATAGTGCTACATTAAATATGATTGTTTAAACATGACTCAAGACCAGGGCAACACAAATCCACACCATAAACATCCTCTCATTATCAAATCATTTACACTATCCATATCAATCATCTAAATCAAATCATTTATCCTCATATCCAACGTCCACCTCAATATCTAATCATCAAAACCCCTATCCAAACTATTTCAATAATTTCTTGCTTATCATTGGAAAGGGGAAAAGAAGAAACTAAGTACAGGTATAGTTAAAAAACCTATTTGATTGTGCACACGTTAAAATCAGAAGATTGTGAAGAGATCCTCTTTGGCTTTGGAGGATGACCTACAGATAAGAAAGCCTAAAATTCAATCGGGTGGATGGTTGAGGTAGTTGGCCTATTGGTGGAATATATCTTGATTCTGACAAAATAACAATACCTGAGAACTTGGTAGAGAGGTAGAAAAAAATTGACTCTCTAATATGATTACTGGATTGCTAATGGTGACTGGCCTACAAAAAGAAACTCCTAGATGCACAAGCTCTTGATAATGATTACAGATGGATTTCACCTTTAGGCTCCTCTCTTCTTATAGGTAAAGCAATAGAGTTATAATAGCACATGAACTGGGACTCCTAAATTTAACTCATTCATTCAATGTCTTGTAACAGGATTTAGATGAGTTATTTTTAGAAAAGAAAGGTGAGTGAGTTTGCATATTAGAGGTTGAGGAGGTGAACCCTAACCATCAATGATCAGGGTGACTGTCGATGGTCAAGGGTGAAGGGCAAAAAGTGGGTAAAGGATAGGTTAATCTGGTTGAGTTAAATTAACTATAGATTAGGTTCGGTTAGGGGTTAGAGGGTTAAATGGTCCTAAGGGGGTCCTAAGGCAGTCTAGGGGAATTATGACATTTAGAATCGTGGTGTGTGGATTTTCAATGTATACATTTTTCCCTTTTTTGTTATGTGGCTTGAATCAATGAGATACAAAACAAAAAAGGATGCTAGTTTAATGTACAGTTGCCCTAAGTATGGGAGGAGGTGTTCCCCCTCAAACTAAGAGGTGATAAGGTAAAATCAAATCAATTATGGGTTTGATAAGGTGGATGATAGGTTAGGAACTAAGGCACAAATAGGCACATAAAGTATGACAAAAGGTGTGATAGCCAAGATCATGCAAAGATAAGGTTTTCATAGTTGAAAATAATAAATGTCGATGCTAAAGGAAAAGTGCCCCATGTACCATGTGACCGCATTTAAGCATGACAGTTGGGTACACATGTTAGTCTCCTAAACAGGGTCGATGTTTTGGTGGGTATCCAAGGTAGGAAGTGCTCATGATGAAAACACAAATAGGTTAAGTGTTGTGGGTATTTGAGGTAGGAAGTGCTCCCAAGAAGACACAAGCAAGGTAGGTAAGCACGAGGTGGTACAAGTTCAAAAAAGGTTAGCATGGCAATGTTGTCACTACGATCAAAATACCAAGCAAAAGGTGTCATAAAATGTATGCTAGTTGGGCCAAAATGGAGTAATGATGAGGTGATGAGGTGGTCAGGGTGGGTGGAAAAGATAGACTCTAGGGGTGGTTGAGTTGATGTTGAGTTTCCTAACAGATGGCTTGTGGAAGATAAGAGCTAAAAAAGTGGGGAAACCTAATCATCGACGATTAGGTGCCCAAAGGGAGACCGTTGATGGTCAGGTTAAGAAACCTAAAAACTTACAAGGTAAAAGTGAAAGTGAATGACTTTTTACTCACTTTGTCTTTTGCATACTTTTGACCCTAGGATTTGGAAATTTTAGCAGTTAGTGGTGAAACTGATTGTTGAGGGTATTTTGCTTAGGTAACATTTGACAGTTTTCTGAGGTAGATGTAGGGACCAGTTAAGATGTAAGGAGCACACAAGCATAGATGAGGACAAGTAGGTTTATGGGTGACTCCATGATGGAGGTCATGAAATGAGGTAATGGGTGTCATAAATTTGATATATTAGTTAGAGTTTGTGCATTTTCATTAGGTTGGGAGGTCAGGGTAGGTTAAAATGCTCAGGTTGGGTTTGTATTGCCCTAGGTAGGTTTTTGGGTTGTTGGGCAAATTTGTGGGAAAAAAATTAAAATTGATAGGATGGGTGGGTGAAATTGGCTATGCTAGGCATGATAGGTAGCAAAGAAAATAATTTATTACATTTTAGGTGGTGTTTTGGGTGTGATAGGGTTTGGGAATTCCATCTATATAATGCCCACAGTGATCATTGATAGTTAGGTCTAACCATCGACAGTCGACACCTTAGAAAATATGGGTGTCTGACCATCAGTAATCATCATGACCATCAGTGGTCGATTAGGATAGAGAAGCTTGATGTGATTTTAATAAGTGGTTTAAAAAGTTAAGGTAGAAAATAATGTTTGTGTTAGGTGTGGGTTCAAGGGGTAAGTTTAGAGAGAAAACCTAGTGGATATCAGGTAGATAGGTAGGTAGACCTTGTATGTGTAGGGGATATATTTGGAGGGTACATGGTAAATAGGTAGAGGAGGTTAGAAAAATAGGTTAGATGATTTAAATGGTAATATAGGCTAGGATAGGTGTCATCGATTTAGGTGACTGAGTTATGCTCTAAATTGGTGCAGGCTAGGGAGCAGATTCAGATGCATGATTGCATGCCACATATCTTTGTAAATATTCAATAGGGGATGACCCTGGCTGACTGGGCCCACATGGAGGAGGTGGGGCTAGGAGGTATGAGGCACTACCAGTATGTGCCTCGAGATACATCCATGGTTTTAGCACTCATCAAGAGATGGTATCCCACTATGAATACCTTCCTAATACCAATCGATGAGATGACTATCTTACTTGAGGACATGCATAGAATCACTCAAATTTTACTCCGTGATAATCTAATTTACCATATAGAGTGAGAGAAGAGGGACGATCACATCAAGATTTTATAAAGAGATGAGAGTGATCAGGTCAGATGGCATTTTAGGTGGTTTAGGTATAGTGCTTTGTATCAGAGGGATCTAGCTAAGAGGAGACTCATGACCATGCTCATGATTGTTGTGACATGCTTTGGGCTTCTCGACTCGAGCAGCGAGAGATTTCCTTATTTGCTATTAAGGGTTCTGGTTGAGCTATTGCTGAGTCAAATAGTATTTGGTTGGGTACCTATTTTTTGGTATAGATTTATAGGGAGCTATGGGGTTTTAGGCCCCATAAGAGATATGGTATCAACATCGGCCTGGTTCTGCATTGTTAGGCCTATGAGCACATTTGGGTACTAAGGCTAGTCATATTTTTGTGGGCAGGTTTTACACAAATTGACTTCCTTGTTGGCTTCATGCAATGGAGAGGTGATTGTGTTGCATCATGTGCAAGAGGTGGTGCTCATGATGTGGACTGGTTCAAGGGTGATTTAGGTGCACTAGTGATAGGAGATATCATCTGGAGGCCATATGTAAAATTTATAGTGTGGCTAGGTTATATAAGGTAGACACTCTCATTATAGAGCTATAGATAAATATTTGGTAGGTGAGATGGGGAGGTGGAGTTGATCCTATTTGATAGGGTACACTGATAGTTTTGCCTAGTTCAAGGCATTCTAGGTCCATTCCTCAGGTACAGGAGAGAGGATTCCAAGATTTTGTTGCTAGAGCCACATCCCATTCTTACTTTGTAATAATTTGAGGAGTTGTCTACTAGGGCTTAGATAGATGGTGTTGGGTTTATAGATGGGTACCTGACATGGTACTAGCCCATCTATGCAACTATGAATATTGGTGGAGATGATGGAGGTGTGAGGCTAATGTCCATGGATTTGGCTGGCCATGATGGATAGGTAGGGGAAGTTTTAGCTACGACATAGGGATAGGTACATGTATTGCACGAGTAGGTGGCGACATTGGAGGGCCAGATTGTCACACTACATAGTCAACTTGATACCATCATAGGTGAGAGGGATCAAGCCAGGACCTCTCTAGGCTTGGTGACTTATGAGAGGGACTCTTTAAGAAAGAGAGGAGGAGGAGCAATAGTAGGATAGGTAGTGCCATCAGGTTTTACTCCTATGACATGATACCTAGTTATGGTAGAGGAGATACAGTATTACGAGGCTATTGTTCTGACATAGTGTCTAGATGAGCCTTGATGGGGTGAGTATAGGGATATATTGGTAGGTGGTTCTAGTCTAGGGACATCAAGGTAGTGGGAAACGTCTATATCTAGAAAGATAGGGATAGTAAGGAGATCAATAGGCACAATAATTGGGCAGGCACTAGGATCTAATGGTGCTCTAGGAGGCAGTGGTGCCCCTAGGGCATAGATATAGTTAGAGTATGACATTTTGTATATCATTTTGATTCTAGTCTATGAGACGATGTAGTGAGATATACATTTTTGAGAGAGAATCATGTCTATCTGCTTTGTACACATTATTATGCTATTTAACTCACAAGTTTATATATGTTATGGTTACTTATGCTCATGTTGATGGTTCATGGTATATGTTTTGATGTTGATGTTTAATGCTTTTGATGTCATGTGTATATGTGACCATGGATTATGCTTATGTTATGGTTGACTTAATAGATATTGACATTGACTTGCTAGGCATGAGGTGGATTTGATATATGGTCATGCTTATGACATGCTAAATCTTGATGTGTATATGTTGCATTATTGTAGATTGTAGACATGTGGTAGAAAATGGTTGATTGTTTAAACTCTCATGCATGATATGGTTTTATTATGCATGTTATGGTTATGCTTGTTATTATGGTTATGTTTATGCTTGTTGCTAATTTTTAAGATAAACACATGATGTAGCTTAATTAACACCACAAGATGGAAGACTAAATAATGTAATCAAGAGATAATCATCATCAAGAAAATACTAACTAGTCACGATATGGTAAGAAGAGGACACAATGTTTCTTCGTTGATAATGACTAGGTAACAAAACTGAAGTGGATTCATGTAATGGACATAAGCCCTTCAAATGCTTCACCTTAGTGTTAGTTAGTTGGTGAAGAGGTGTCTTGACCACATAATGTCAAGTAAGCTCAAAAATCTCTTGCATATAGTGTAAAGGGCGAATGGGTGAAAAATGGAACCCAATTGCGAGACTAACATGCCTTTTGTATAGGTCTCCAAAGAGTCAATATAAACAAGTCTATGCCATGTTGTTTAGACCAATCAATGTGGGGAAGTCTACTTGTGAAAGCTGATTAAGGCTTCCACCTTATTTTGTTGTTTGAGAGCCAATTGTGGCTTTCAAGATTAGTTTTTTTTACTATGATTTTGATGATGGGTCCTTTGTTGATTACCATTTATGGGAAGTTGATCAATGCGAGAAGCTTCCATGAAATTGTTGTGATTTTGAAAAAATACTTTACTCAGCCATCCTTCAAGGGAGTGGTCCAAATTTATTTTCTTTGTTCAATGCTTTTTGATAGCTATCCTTCAAGGGAGTAGTCCACCTTACGTTTTGGAAATTTTAAATAAATTTTCAATAGTTGTCCTACAAGGGAGAAGTCTATGAATGCTAAGAATGACCCATGATTTATATTGGTGTGGATTTTGCCTTTTGCTTTGTTTGATTTTGCTAGACATAGACTTGTTTATATAGGCTTAAGGGTTCACCTTTATACAGGCAAAACTAAAAGCACAAGAACGTTGATTAGGTGTAAGGAGGTTTAGGTGACAATGATCATGGGCATCCATACTAAAAAGGGGTGGAAAGTAACATGAGAACCATGCCATGGGTAGAGTCATGGTACCCATTATTCAAAATTAGGCTATGACTATGATAGAGAATCACATGATTCATCTTTTAATTGGTTTCCCCTAAAATAGGGAGATAGAATGTGAGTGTATAGCAAGGGATGATCTTAAGTTAGATAAAAATGTGGGATTGATCATTTTCAAAAAAAGAATGGATGTAGATGTGAAGCATTGAGGGGCTCAAGTTCTAGGTGGCCTTAGAAAGAAGACAACTGGTAAGCTCCTGATCCATACTTGTGGGTTATGATATAAGGTCCAAGCCAATTGAAAGCAAACTTGCCCTACTTATTTTTCTCCATATTAGTGACATGTTGGTTTTCCTTTAGGATGAGGTCTCTGATATTGAATTTTCTCACTTTAAGGTGTTTGTTTTAGGAATGCTTGGCACGCTCTTGATAGACATGGAGGTGGGTAAGGGCTGCTAAATGACGCTCATTGAGTAGCTCTAATAGGGCTAGATGATGTTGATAATCGTCTTCAGAAATGAGCTCTTGCAAAGATATACTAAGAGATGGGATTTAGAGTTTAAGAGGCAAGATGACCGCTCCAAAAAAAAGAGAGAAAGGTGTATCACCTATAAGGGTTCTAATGCTAGTGCAATATGCCCATAAGGTGAAGGGGATGTGAAAATGCCAATCCTGACCTGATGCATTGACTATTTTAGTTAGCATGTTATTAAGAGTTTTTTAAGAGGCTTCTACCTATCCATTTACTTAGGGGCGATAGGGTGAGGAGAAGCTTAACTTAATGTTGAATGCGTCACATAGACCTTGGACTTGCTTGTTTTTAAAATATTTACCATTGTCAGTGATAATCTTATGGGGAACATCAAAGTGGCATATGATATGATGGTTGATAAAGTCGATAATATTTTTTGCTTTGGTCGAGACTAGGGGAACCTCTACCCACTTGGTAAAATATTCAGTCACAGTGATGATAAAATGGTACCACTACGAGGAATGAGGGTTGATTTGACCAATAAGATCTAGACCCCATTGTGAGAAGAGTTAGAAATCGATGGAAACTCAAAGGCTATGGCTAGGAGCATGATGCAAATTATCATGTTGTTGACATTTGACACACTTTTTCACATAATCATAGCAATCTTGGTTAGGGGTAGGCAATTAATAGCTACAAAAAAGGATGCATTTAGCTACAATGAGGCCACTAAAGTGTCCCCCACAGATACCATCATGTGTTTCCTTAATAGCATAAGACGTTTTGTGACTATGTAGGCAACAGAAGAGGAGGCCATCAAAGCTACATTTATAAAATGTACCTCCTAGTATGGTTTAACATGAGGTACTATAAATAAATGCTCTTTAAGCATTCCTATAGAGGCCAAAATGAACTATGTCAAGGTTAAGATAGTTGAAGGTTCGCTATAACCAAAGGTCGGTCTGGGTCTCCTCGACATTGAAAATGGTGGGAGAATCTAGTTTGACATAGAAAGGTTGGGTAAGCTTGTAGATAATGACAGACAGCTTAGATTCATAAGGTGCAAATAGGATTTATGAGGCAAGGGAAGCCATGGTGTTGGTGAACTTGTTGGTAGACCACGACATTGGCTAGATGCGGTAATGCTCAAATTATGCTAAGAGTTCATCAACTAATTATTTGTACTATTCAGAACATCATTCTTACACTGGCAAGTGCCATTGATTTGATTGACCAAAAGTTGGAAATCACCAAAGATATTGATCATTTTGAATCCTAAGGCTAAAGCAGTTTAAAGGCCTATCGCTAGCACTTCATACTCAACCATGTTGTTGGTACACTCAAAATCAAGTTTAAAGGACAAAGGTAGAGGTTCACCATCAAAGGGGATAAGGATGATAAATGTTCCCCCACCATGTTTACATTTTGATCCATCAAATAACATGATGACTTGATAGGTAAAATCTGCTTGAGAGAGGGTCGTGATGGACTCATCTAAGAACTCAAGAGGAAGAGGTTGGTTATCCACTAACAGTGCTTCGACCAATTGGTTGGTAATGACTTGCCTCTTAATTGAATTTTTCTAAAGGAATTCAAGGTCAAACTCTACTAAGAGCATGAGCCACTTGGCCATACACTAGTTTTGGTATGGCTTGGAGTGCATATACTTGATTGGGTCAATGTTGGTTA
Organism: Torreya grandis; assembly: GCA_037957365.1. Classification (NCBI taxonomy): domain Eukaryota; kingdom Viridiplantae; phylum Streptophyta; class Pinopsida; order Cupressales; family Taxaceae; genus Torreya; species Torreya grandis. The sequence continues at coordinate 926,258 of JARHVA010001606.1, read as the reverse complement.
TGATATAAGTTTTATGGTTAAGAACCTAGTGGCAAAGCTTGGTATCCACAACGACTAAGGCTATGCAAAGTTTCTTAGTATGGGTATATTGAATCTCATATTCTACTAGCGTGTGGCTAATGTAGTATACGACTTGCTCTTTGTGTTGGTCATCTCGATGAGCCAGCATTGCCCTTAGGGAATGGTCGATGGCAGAGATATATAGGTAAAAATGTTGGTCATCCTTGGAAGGGGTGAGGATAGGTGGAGATAAAAGGTACCTTTTGAGTAAATTAAAAGTATTTTGGCAATTGCTATTCCACTTGAAAGAGACATCCTTTTTCAGAAGATGGTGGAAAATTTGGCACCATTTTGAAAGCTAGAAAATGAAATGATGAATAGATTGAAGTTTTCCCTGCAGGCTACAGAGTTGCTTAAGGTTGGTTGGAGGAGGCATGTCTAGGATTTCTTTGATTTTGGTGGGATCAACTTCGATTTTGTGAAGGGAGACAATGAAACCAACAAGCTTTCTTAACAAGACCCCAAAAATGCACTTCTTGAGGTTAAGATGGGCATGAAAATGTATGAGGCATTCAAAGATGATTTTAAGAATAGTCAAGTGATCCTTCCAAAGTTTGGATTTTTTGAGAAGGTCATCCACATAGTCCTTGACAATATTATGGATAAGGTCATAGAAGATATAAGTCATGGCATGTTGGTAGGTTGTACTAGTGTTATTTAGTCCAAAAGGCATGACTTTATAGCAAAAGGTTCCCCAAGGGGTGGCAAAGCTAGTTTTGTGTTGATCTTCGGGAGTAATCAAGATCTGATTGTAACCTGAGAACCCATCAATGAGAGATGACATCTTGTGGTTGGTTGTAAGATCAACAAGCTAGTCAATGCTTGATAGAGGAAAGTTATCCTTGGGCCAAGTGAGGTTGAGGTCACAAAATTTCACATAAATGCATAGTCCCCATATGGCTTTGGTGATAGGTACAACATTTAAGACCCATTAGGGGTAGTCAATGGGTTGAATAAATTTGATAGATAGAAGACATTGAAGCTCTTCTTTGATGAGAAGGGCTATGTGGGGATACATGCATCAGAGCTTTTGTTTGACAGGTTTGGCATCACGGTGAGTGACTATGCTATGGGTAGCAATGGCGGAGTTAATCCCAGGCATGTCGCTATAAGACCAAGCAAATGTTATGCTATGGTCTTGAAGGAAAGAGAGGAAGTCCCAGAGTTCTTTTGTATTCAATGATTGGCTGATTTTGACAATGCAGGAGTTATCTGGAGTACCCAAGTTGATATCCATGGTGGATTTATTTAACATGGTCGAAGACTTAGGAGGAAGGGATTTATGGATTGAAGAATCTGGGGCACCAAGATAGGTGAGAATAGAATCATCATCCTAGCACTGAATAATGTTAATGATAGGAGAGTCCCCTCCTATCATCTTAGGATGGATCAAAGGGATGTTTATGGTCGCCCCCTCTTTCTGATAAGTCAGGGGTCCAACGCTAATCATGTTGATGAAAAAAAAAGTTAAGTGGAATGATGTCATCATCCTCACACGCAAGTAGAGGTGAGGTTGGTGAGAAAGGGGCATCTTCTTCAACAATGGTAACGACAGGTTGTTTGGCTTTCTTTTTATCAGGTAAGATAAAACCAAGTTCATGTTTTTCATGCAGCTTCCTAGTTTTTATGGTGACTAGTTCATGTGGGCCATGCTCATACCGCCCAAAACTGAAGCCTTTTCAAGCACACCGATGGAGGTATGTTTTGGTGAAGCTCAGTTTATCTAGGTAAGATAAATTGGTGGTAAATAGTCGAGGTGGAAGAGAGGTGGTATAAGAATTGAGGGATTTGTCGAGTCCCCCATAGACAAAATGGGTTTGATGGTGAGGAGGTCTGAAAGGAATAATAGTACCAACATTGGGGTCATATCCCGATTGGTTAGTAAGTTGCCCATGCTCGTGAGGAGTAGGGAAAGTGTCAAGGGCCAATAGGTGATACTCCCCCAGTGAAAGGTGATGGAATGTTGATTCCAAAGGGTCTATGGTGTGGATTTGGTTTGAAGGGATAGAGAATCTAGTTGATGCCTTATCAGTAGAAGGGGATATGGTATCCACTTGGGTGGTTGAATGTTGGGTTTTAACTACTAAGGGTGTGCTAGAAGGGGATATGAAGACATCATTGGGGTGATAGGTCATGTTGCAAGTTGAGAAAGGACTTGGGTCAGCTTGGATGCTAATGACCTACCTTTATGATCAAAATTAATGCAATGGTGGAGGGTAGAGGGAATGCAACCCATGGAGCGAATCCAAGGTCATCCTAACAAGATGTATTGGAATTCACCTTCTACAACATAGAAAAGTTTAGGGAGCATGTGTGGTCCTAAATGAATATGAAAGACAATAATTTCCAAGGTTGTGGCCATGGTATCATTGAAGGAATGAAGGATGATCAAAGATTCGGACATGACATTATTCGGCAAGTTGAGTTGGTTGTAGGCGTGAGAGGAGATAATGTTAATGCTATCTCCTCCATCGATCATGACATGTTTGATATGGGTTTGGTTGATGTAAGCAGTAATAAAGAGAGGGGGATATGGGTCCTCGGGGTGGATGGAAGGTATTTTTGAATCCTTGAAGGTAACAAGGTTGGAAATTTGAAGGGCACCAACAAAGGTTGCTAGAGGTTGGCTATCCTTGGGTTGGACCTCAATGGATTGCAAAGCCTTTATTAGTGCTTGGCGGTGATGGGGAGAGATAAATATCAACTCATACAAGCTCATCTTCACCATAGTCTGGTGAAGTTACTTGAGGATAACTCTGTGGATGGATTCTGAGGGGTTAGATTGGGAGGCACCTAAGATAGACACCTTGGATTTGGTCAAGGATGGAGACTCACATGTTTTCCTTTTGGTTTAGATGCCTTATCCCATAGGAGAATTAGGTATCCTTAATTAAACACCTTAATATTTGAATGCTTGTCAAACCATCTTTTGGCTATGGCTTGATGTCTACTGAAGTTGGAAAATGCTTCTTCCCTTGCATCTTCCATTTGAATGATGTCAAGCAACCTTGAATTAACATATGTTTGATCTTCTTCCATATATTCCTACATGAACTTGTAGGTTGGCAGTTTGAGAGTGATAGAAAATATTAGTTCTTGACCATACACTAAAATAAATGGTGATGCTTTCAGGGCTTGATTCACTCTAGTGGGTATGGGTTGGTTGGAAGGTATAACAGGGATAAGTCCATAGAATGGACACCTTAGCCTTCCCCTTATCCTTTTGTTGTGATCTTTTGACCATGTTGATAGTATGGATAAAAGGAGATGTTGAGGTAGTAGACTGGTCAGACTTATCTTCACTCTTAGGTGAGAGTGGAGGAGTAGGTGAGCGTTGGATAGGTATGGTTGTTGGTTGGATTGGTATGGGACTCATGGGAGGTTCATCTTTTAATATATCATCCTCATCGTAGAGGTGGTGGATAACGGTTTGGAAAGCCTTGCAGTTCTTTGTGTCATGGTCACGAGTTCTATGATAAGAACACATGTGGTGGTCATTGTACCAGATGGGTTTGGAAGTAAGAGGGTCAAAGGGTCTGATGGGAGGTAAGGCTAAACAAGAAGTTTGCAATAACGTAGGGATAATGGTCGATTAGGACTCGGCTAAAGGTAATAGATGTGTGGCAATTTTTGCTTTGATGGTTGAAGTAGAAGTTTGTTTGGAGCTAGGTTTGGTGGTAGATGTTTTGGGTAGGGTGGTATGCTTAGTTGATGGCTTCATTTTAGGCAAAGAGATCGATGAGCTAGAGGTGGAAGATCACAAAGTAGGTAGCTTAGGTATTTTTAACACGGTGAAAGAGATGCATTGGAGAGCAATTGTGAGGGTGTAACCAAAATAGGTGGTGGGGTTTTGGTAGAATCAATGGCCTTCCTACTCAAGGTAGAGGCATGAGGCCCCATAATGGAAGGTAAGGTTAAGAGAGGAAAAATTTGGGCCTTATAGCCTTTGTGTGGGTTCACCTCTTTGGTTGCTTTGGTCTAGCATTTGCTTGTTGGTTCTAGTGAGGGAAGCTCCACCTTCACCGAGGGGTGACTAAGGCTTGGTGTGGGGAAGGTGCCAAGGTTCTTGATTGGTTTGGTCAATTTGGTTTGAGAAGGTGATTCGATCAATTGGGGTTTAGGTGCTTCAGATGGTTGAGGGATTGTTGGATTGGTAAAAGTTGTTATTGGTTTGGTTGGTAAGCTAGAATTTTGGATAACAGAAGTGGTGGATTGGTCTACTAAAGGTACGGTTAGAGGTTTTTGCTTGGTGATATAAGGTAGCCCTAATTATTGATAGAAGGTGTCTCAATCCGTGTTAGGGTTGGAGATAAATTCTAATTTTTGCACTAGCCTAGAGAATGGTTTGTAGGTTGGTTTGATTCCTTGAATGGTGGACCTAAAAGATAAGCCCCTAGGTGTAGACACAGGGATGGTAACCTCGTCCTCTTCCTCAATAAAATGATGTGAGGTTGAGATAGGTGGTTCCTCTGTGGGAGGAGTAGACATGGGGGTTTCCTCCTTGGGAATGATTTTTGAAGGGGGAGTAGGTTGATTAGTAGTTAAAGGTAAGGGCGAGGTAGTGATGGTTGGTTTTCTAGTATATCAGTTGAAAGGGAGGCTAGTGGCTCCAGTACCTCAATAAGTGGAGGAAGAGAGGGTGGTATTTCCTTGGTTTGAGTGTCTAAAAGAAGGGAAGGCAAGTCCATTGTCTCAATAGATGGCGGAGGTGGAGGATTAGAAGATTAGGTACTAGGTAGTTCAATGATGAGTGCATCAAGGACCATGTTAACGTATGGGTATCATGAGAGAACTCAACATCATTTCTCTCATTCTTAGTAGGAGCATGGTTTGGGAAAGGTTGCCTGAATATATCAAGGGCTTGGTTCGATGGTGCATTGATGTTGTCCAATGTAAGCTCCCCCTTGTCAATGAGGGATTGGACAAGGCTCTTTAAGGTGTTGCACCTATTGATGTCATGTCTTATAACTTGATGAAAGGCACACAGATCATTCTTGTTGAACCAAATAGGTGTAGGATGAGAGGCATCAAACTGTTGAGGAGGTTTGATAGGAGTAAGTTAAATGATGTTAGCTTCTAATAACTTCTCCAAGATGGATGCATATGATTCTCTAAGTGGAGTGAATTGCTTCTAGTTGTTCCGGGTTTGGCTCCTTGTGTTTTGATTTGAGGAACTAAAGGAATTAGATTGGTTGATGGAAGATGGAGGAGCGGCTTTAAGGACAACCACATTTGCAATTCCCTTGCTCTTGGTATTGGTGTTGGACTGGTTGCTTGACTTGGAGGAAGAGGTCTCATTGGTTTTATAGGTTGATTTCTTGTTTTTTAGTTTTAGCTTTCCTTTGTTAATAGCTCAGTTATCTAACTTACATGCCATGGTAAAGGCTTCATCAAAGGTTTGGAAGCTTTGGACACGCAGTGTAGAGGAGATATGATTGGCACATGCTTGAGCAAAGAGCTCTATGAGTTTGAATTGAGGCAAGGAAAAGGAAATTTGGTTAATTAGGCTCCTCCAACAAGCCACAAAATTGGAAATGGATTCATCTTCAAACTACTAGATAGAATAGAGGTCGGTGATAGAAACTTTCTTGGAGATATTGATCAAAAAGTGGTCCAAGAAGGTTTGAGCTAGTTGGGTGAAAGAGAAAAGGGAGTGCTTAAGTATGGCACTATACGAATCCAATATTGGACTGGCTAGGGATATGGGGAAAGTGTGGAGAAGAAGGGCATCATCATAGGTGATGAGAAAACAAGCATTTCTAAATGCCCTAAGGTGTTGTTGGGGATCCTTCTTACTTTGAAATTTAGATAACTTGGGAAGTTCCCATTGGAAAGGATATGGCCTTATAGGTATGGATGGATGGGTTCATTACAAATTTGGTCATATAAAAAGATGTTGTGAGCACCCAAAATGGATGACTCCAAGGTGGTCATCTTGTCCATAAGCATCTTGATTAGGTCTGCTTGGGGTTGTGCACCCGAAGGGTTATAAGATGATATTGTTGGGATGGTTGGGAGACATACTGATAATGGGTAGAAGGTTGGGAGGCTGCCACATATTGGTAAGTGGATGCCAATGGTTGGGTGGAAGATACATAAGGGTAGTAGAGGTAGGTGGTTGGGTAGTGGGTACATGCCCTTGTAGATTAGGGATGTAGCCAAAGGTTGGTCCAAGGGGTGCTTGTTGGATAGAAGTGGTAGTTGGATTGGTGACCGATGGAAGGGTGATGACCCTTGTACTAATCGGTGGCAAGGTAGAGGGTATGGACACCACAAGGCTTTGAAGCGGAGTAGTGGTCGATGGGTTGGGGGTAGCTAAAGGAAGGTTGGTAGTGCTAGAGGTAGGCACTCCTATTATGGAGGAGTGGTTGGTAGGAGTGGAAGGTATAAGGGCAACGGTAGTTTGAGTTGGTTGGTTTACTATGGTATTTTCGAAGAGGTTGTTGGTTGATGAGGAAGCTTGGGTAGTCAATGGTTGGGTAGTAACCATGGAAATACAAGTACTCCCCATGAGGTGGAAAGGCATGCCATAAGGTGGATCTGTGGGTGGGGCTGAAGTCAGGGTACGGTAAGACATGGTTGTAAGAAAATGTTGCAAGGCTACGAGATTGTTATCTAGGAAAGCGACAAAATCTGCATCTCCTTGAGGAACCTCCCAAGGGAAGGTAGGACTTTTTGAGGGATGAGGGGAATCTACTGGCTGGGAAATGTAGTCCATATATGAAGAGATAGAAGAGGTAGGTTGGCTTGGTGATGGGTTTTTCTCCACAAGGTCTCTTCGTTACTGGTGAGTGAGAACCATACAAGATAGGAGAGATAGAAAACACAAACAACCTTACTACTCAAACAAAGAGAAGACAAGAAAATGATCAAAGAAATCAAATCACACTCTAAAAGATATGTTAAACCATAAAGTTTTAATTAGTCTCACTTTTAGCTTATGCCTTAAGAAGGTGCGTGACTGAAATTGGTTTGTAGAGCGGGTACTAGAGAGGAAGTCTAAGGTTGGTTTCATATTGTGTTTAGCTGTTCAAAAAGGAATCTATATTGGAATCAATACATGGCTTAGTATCGGGGCCTACCCCCTCACTTCACACACCATAACGATAAAGGTGTCAGGTGCTTAGCCAATATATATTGATATCTCAAGATTATACTCAATCAGAGAGTTGAGTTGGTTCTCCCCTTGGTAATGACCTCCAAATAAGATCATTGAGAAAGGGTAAGGTTACAACTAGGTGATGAAATCCTAGTTGGGCCTTGTCTCAATTTTGTTTGGTGTTTAATTGGTGAAAGTGGTTTGGTTTAGTGTGTGCAACAAAGAGTGAAGCTACGATAGATTACTTTGCCTTTAAGTTAAGCTATGTGAACTAAACTTTCAAGCAGTTGATGTTTGCACTTAATTTTAAGCCCAAAAGAAACTTTTGATTTCATTAGTGAGCATAGAATAGAGAGAATGTAAGAAAACAAGAATCCATGTAAGGACACAAGGGTCCCATCGGGCATGCCAAAATGTTTCAATGAATTTCTTGCTTATTATTGAAAAGGGGAAAAGAAGAAACTAAGTACGGGTATGGTTGAAAAACCTGTTTGATTGTGCACATCTTGAAATCAGAAGATCGTGAAGAGTTCCTCTTTGGCTTAGGAGGATGACTTGCAGATAAGAAAGCACAGAAGTTGATCAGGTGGATGGTTGAGGTAGTTGGCCTGTTGGTGGAATCTAGCTTGATTCCAATAGAGTAACGGTACCTGAGAACTTGGTGGAGAGGTGACAACAAATTGACTCTCTGATATGATTGTTGGATTACTGATGGCGACTGACCTATAAAAAGAAACTCTTGGATGCACAAGCTCTTGATAATGATTGTAGATACCTTCAGGTTCCTCTCTTCTTATAGGCAAAGCAAGAGAGTTACAACAACACATGAACTGAGCCTCCTAAATTTAACTCATTCATGCAATAGCTCGCAATAGGATTTAGATGAGTTATTTTTAGATAAACAAGGCAAGTGAGTTTGCATGTTAGTGGTTGAGGAGGTGGACCCTGACTGTCGGCAGTCAACTTGACTATTGGCGATCGAGGGTGAAGGGCAAAAAGTGGGTAAAGGCTAGGTTAAACTAGTTGAGTTAAACTAACTACAGATTAGGTTCAGTTAGGGGTTAGAGGGTTAAATGGTCCCAAGGGAGTCCTAAGGCAGTCCATGGGAATTACGACATTCAAAATTGTGGTGTGTGGATTTCCGATGTCTATGCAAACCATACATCAAATAATTTATGTAAACCAATCATCTACAAACCTCTATCCAACATCTAAATCCAATAATCCACCTAATCACATCATCTAAGTCAATCATCTATCTAATCATCTAATTTAATCAAATCCAAAATCCAATCATCTACCCAATCAAATTATTTTTCAATCCAAGCATATATCCTTCCTCTAATCATATCTAAAAATCACAATCGTCACTAATATAATATTTTTACTAACATCCATCATCCTCAACAATCTTATCCAATCATGATCTGTCTCCTTGGGGCATCATTGGCACATCATCATCATTGGCATCATCCTATCATCTATCATCACCTACTGCCTTTTAGGGAGAACTACATCGCCATGAGGTCCATACGGACTATGTAGGCATTATTTAGCCACATGGAAAATCTGAGGTCAGTTAGACCGCAATCTCACAATCATCCACAATCATTTACAATCATTCATCATTCTTCATTTTCTTCTAACTATCCATATCTAATCAATCATACTCACACCCTAAGTGTGCAGACATCATCCTACCACATCCTCTAATCCAATCTCATTTACCCTATCAAATCATTCATCAACACGATCCATCATCATCAATCCATGCAATCAGTAAAATCCTTGAGCTATAATCAATCAATTCATCTCAATCAACTAGGAGACATCACTCCCACATCCATGCTTGCTACTTTTGGTCCCTTGCATCTATTGTTGTTCGGGGCAAATCAAGCATTCAACAAATCATCCAGGAACATGTCAATCCCCATCAATCCATCAATCAATCAATCAAGAAATCTCATCAAAGCTTGTAGCTCTCCCTGGCATATGTCATTGCTTGGAATATGTCCAAAGCTCGCAACTTTGATAATCAATTAATTCAAAGTTTATGGCTTCCCCCTTTCATATGTTGCTGATTGGGGGCATGTCCAATGTCGTAACTTCATCTTTCACTCTCTCGCATATGTCATTGCCAAGGGCATCATCAATTGAAATCTAAATGTCAATCAAATTATAGCTCATGGATTAATGACATCACATCAAATTCATCACATTTATCTCATCTATCGCATCCATCCCCACCCCTTTCCTATATCAATGCATCCCATCCCTCATTTTCTTTCAAGTGGCCATCTGTCTAGTTCCTTCCTACATGCCCCTCGAGGGGGAATCATCCATTCTAACTTTAATCAACTTACTAACAACATGGTCTTTCACATTTTTTGAAACACCATTACTTCTTCTAGTCGCAATGCCCTTTCAAAGAGGGGGAAAATATGTATATCTAAAATTCACCACCCCATCACTCACTACTAATTTCATCCTTATTACATACTAAATCTACTTACTAATCACTTTTATACCGTAATCCATTATTTATTTTAATATACTACTTGTATCCCCTTAACATTTCCTTCACTGACTCCACCTTACATTTACATCACACCACCCTTTGCATCAATTAATCACCCTTTTAACATCCCACTTAACCACTAATCAAGCTTCCACAATTCTTAATGAATTTAAAATTCCTCGCCACCTACCCTCACCTACCCCCACTAACACTCCTACAAATCACATCAATAATCTACATCTGATCTTTATTTATTATCCTAATCATCTCTAAAACCTACTAATCTACCTTGTGCTCCACCCCATCTTCCTCTCTAGAATCCTCTATGAATTTTTAATTCCAAAATCTACTTGCCCAATTCTCTCATCAATCCTTAACCATTGATCAAAAAAGGCTCCATGGCTTAATCGTAGCCATTGATTTCTTCCATGAAGCTCTATAAATTGAGCTATACCCCCGTGCAAATCCAAGAGCTTTGAATGTAAAATATTGTAATGTCATCATTTCATCACCTTGTATAACCAATCAACGAAATCATATCAACATGTTGTCCAAATCTTGAGTCTACAATAGCAATCAAACATTCCAAGCAACAAGCATTCAACATCAAGCATCTTGGGAGCAATCTACAACTTCAAAAGGGAGTCTCTTGCATGCAAACTTGAGGTATAAAGTTTGATCCTTGTGTTTCATTTAATTTGCATTCAATTGATCTTCTTTTTAGCTTTGATCAGATGTTTTTTTAATTTAGCTAGGGAGAACTTAGACTAAAGTGTTCTTGGTTTTCTATCTAACCCCTAGAACTCAAATTATTTCTCCAAAGAAGAATATTTATCTCTTCAAATCCTCCCCAATATTTTAGAGCTGTCATTTCAAGAAAATTTTAGAATTTAGCTTGAAATCCTACTAAAATTGCAAGCTAAATGGACAACAATGCTAGCACCCATGTTGAGGAAGGATCATCAACCCAAAGAAGCTCAAGACTTTGCCAATGGATAAGAGGCAATGAAAATGTTGGCACACGTACAAACTAAATATCTTATAAACCACTATTTAGATATTATCCACTAGGCTTATTATGGGTTAATTGATGATCTAAAACTAAAAAAGCTACTAGAGTACCAAATTATTGTGATTGAGAGTTCACACATGATGTATAGAAAAGCCATGTAGTCCTTGAAAAGGGCTCTAGTTCAAGAATTCAAAAGCCTCAAATTGTGTAAGAGCATGCCTCCAATTTGATATGTACATAGCTCTCATTAAGCATTGGGCAAACATTTTCAAGATTGTGTTAGAAACCATGAAATACCCCAAGCAATCCACCCCTAAGTTGAATATCATGAAAACAACTTATCAAATAGAGATTCAAATTGCTTTGCTTGATTCCAACAATACATTTGCAATTCATGACGACATGGAGAAGTTGGAGAGGTGTGATGGTGATGCTCAATAAGTTTGGAGGCTTCATGCAGGTAATGGCACCCGACACAATAAAATAGACACATTACTTTATGTCCCGCACTAGATGATCAAGATGAGAAAATAGAACCAACATACATGTTCCATCTCTTTTAGATGGAGGCTAAGCCAATCAAAAGAAAATGAACAAATTGAGAAGTCAACTTCAAGTGAGGAGGCAAGGGAGGCCCCTACATAATAGCGTAAACAAGCAACCTTTGGGTGATTGACGTCAAATGCTCATCTCCCATAGATATTGGGATGGAAAAATGGTGCAAATAGGGTTGGTTTTATAAGCAGGTGAAGATGAAAGCAACTTATAGTTCAAGGCTAGTACCTTCTCGCTGGAAAGGTGGGTTGAGAGCCCCATTTTGGTTTAAGCCTCAAGATCAACTGTGAGAATTCTCATTACAAGAAACAATCAAATTGCTAATGCATGACCTTCTCTTACAACGTCTTTGTCATCTTGTATCTATTTTATGTGATTAATGAAGCTAAAATTATATTATGACAAGGACATAACCATTGGTTATAATTAGATCTTGCATAAATATAGCTAAATAACTAAATTTATTATTTCCTCCCTTCTCATCAATTTCTTGCTTATAGGCATGGATGGATAGATTTTCAATCTACAACTTGATTCAATAGAATTCATGGGGGTTCAAAATCTATCCATCCTTGCCCATAAGTAAGAAATTTTCAAATAATAAGATAAACAAAAAAATGTCAAGAAATAAGAGAAACAAAGAAATTCAGAACCATGAGTAATATAAGTGTTCATTACAATTAAGATATGGTAATAATGTTTCGAACAAAGACACCATATTTTGTCATTGATATTTGGCACTTCACTGAATTGAAAATATAGATGTCTTAAATACCGTGGTATAGTGTAACATGTGAAAAAGAATTTCTTAAGCTGCAGAAATCATAGGCAACCAATAAAAGAAAGAAAAGTCAAATTACCATGTGTAATGGAGCACAGTAAAAGGAAAATATCGTTGCATCAAATTTGTTGTTGATATTGAAGTTGACACATTTGAATTTCTGCATGTTATTGTTGGATAACATCACACATTCTTCATGTTGCTATGGATCATACTTGAAATGATTGGCATAATGTCGCATACCAAATGCTAACCCAAACAAAAAAATGGGCGATAGATAATTCCAAATATTTCAAAAACCTAGAACTAAAGAGTTACTAACGGTATCTCAATGATGTTACCTCTTTTGATTTTATTCAATAATAAAATTGATGAATAAATCTGGATCAGACTAGTGAGTAGGAAATTTTATAATTCAAGATAGTTGAAAAAGCCATCTTAGTTTTATATAGGGATTTATTTTGTTACTCATCAAAAACTTATGCATGATCTGTTATTATCTTTGGAACTATAACCACCACCCCATTTCATGCCATGGTACAAAACAATAAAGCATAAACAACAATCGACAATAGTTTTACTGATTCATAATCCTATAGACTAGATCAACTTAAAAAATTGAAATACCCGAAATTTAAGAGCATTGTATCCAACTCATAAACTAGCTATGTTCTGGGTCTCTTCGCAAAAACACGAGGAGCACGTGATATCGAAACATTAGTAGGAGCACGTGATATCGAAACATTAGTCACCTAACAAACCCAAAAATCTCTCACCCGTCTTTTCTCACTGTTAAGTGTTTCTGTTCAATCTATTATAGGAAGAACTCGAAGAATTTCCATCCGTTTAGGACCAGTTTGATTACTTCTAAGACCTTTGGTTTCGCAGTTCAATTTTTGTGTTGCTTTTTTCGCTTGCTTAGCACTAATCTTCTATCTTGTTCCTAATACCAGATTGAACAAAGAAGACTTGCATGTAATGTTCATGCATATCATAGCCTATAGCATTAACACTTCCAGTTTATAATAGTGATGTTAAAAGGTCTCTGAGATGATAAATAATTTCAGGTCTGCCATCTTATCTTCCATTAAGCAAAGAAATTCAACCGCTAACTTTGTTGCGAAAATGAATGAATGCAGAGCTTGCATCCAAGATGTAAACCCCAGTAATAGGGGATGCAGTACCCAGCACTCTTTTCACCAAGCCTGTCAAATCATTGTCACGATATCCAGTTCCCAAACCCCACACGAGGACAATTTGCTAATGCATGGCCTACTCTTTAGCTTCTTTGTCCTTTGTATCTATTTTATGCGACTAATTAAGCTAAAATTATTTTATGATCGCAACAAGTATTGGTTCTAATTATATTTATACTTCTTACAAAGATATAGCTAAATACCTAAACTTATTCTCTCCTCTGCCATCAATTTCTTGCTTATAGGCATGGATGGATAGATTTTAAATCTGCATGACTTGATTCAATAGAATTCATGGGTGCCCGGTATTTCTTCAATAGAATTCATGGCGGTTCAAAATCTATCCATCCTTGCCCATAAACAAGAAATTGACGAGAAATGAGAGAGAAACAAACTCATAGCCATGAATAATATAAGTATACATTATGTTTAAAATATGTTTCCTTCTTGTGGCAAACAGTTGTTGCATAGCAATGAGGCACCAACCAAATATTAAAATTGGTAATAATGTTTCAAAAAAGAAAAGCAATATTTTGTCATATTGCCTGATTTTAAAACATGTCTTAAATATGCTATGGTATAGTTGTTTGTAGGAAAAAAAAAAAAAATTACTGCAGAAATTGTAGGGGCAACGAATAAAAGAAATCAAAATCAAAGAACCATGTGCAATGGAGGGCAGTAAAATGAAAAAATTGTTACATCAAATTTGTTGTTGGTATTAAATATGATACATTCGAATTACTGTATGTTATTGTTGGATAACATCACACATTCTTCATGTTGGTATGGATCATACTTTAAATGATTAACATTATGTAGTAAATCGAATGCTACCCCAAACGAAAAATCTGGGCAGTAAAGAACTCCAAAGATCTCAGAAACCTAGAACTAAAAAAGTTACTGTAAGTAATGGGTTCGGGTGCTCTTTTGGTTTAATTCAACAATAAAAATGGTAAATAAATCTGGATCATGCCAGTGAGTAGGTAACTTTACATTTCAGAATAGTTAAAAAAGCAATCTTAGTTTTATATACGGATTTCTTTTGTTACTCATCAAAAACTATATGCATGTTCTGTGATGATATTTGGAACTGTAACTATTAACCCATTTCGTGCCATGGTAAAAAATAAAAATAAAGCATAAACAACAATCGACAAGATTTTTACTGATTCATAATCCTATAGACTAGATCAACTTATATGTTCTAAATTGAAATACTCAAAATTTAATAGCATTGTATCAATCTCATAAATTAACTCTCTGTTCTGGACCTCTTTGCAAAAACATGACTAGGAGCACATACGGGATCCAAAAATTTGTCATCTGATAAACAAAAAAAATAGCCCTCCTGTCTTTTCTCACTGTTAAGTGTTTCTGTTCCATCTATTATAGGACGAACTTGAAGAATTTCATCCATCTTGGGACCACTTTGATTATTTCTAAGACCTTTGGTTTCACAGTTCAATTTTTTTGCTATTTTTTTATTTGCTGCTAGACTAGCACTAATCTTCCATCTTATTCCTAATGCTTCAGCCTGCTCTGCAAATACCAGTTTGGACAAAGAAGACTTGCAAATATGTTCATACATATCATAACCTATAGCATTAACACTATCAGTTCCTAATAGTGATGTTAAAGGGCTCTGAGATGATAAAGAATTGCAGGTCTCTGCCATCTTATCTTCCATTAAGTGAAGAAATTCAACCGCTAACTGTTCATTACGAAAACGAATGAATGCAGACCTTGCATCCAAAAAGTAAACCCCAGTAATAGGGAATGCAGTACCCAGCACACCTTTTACCAAGCCTCTCAAATCATTGTCACTATATCCAGTTCGAAAGCCCCACACAAGGACTAGTTTAGCAGGTACAAGCTTTGAAACCTTGAAACGTTCAAGCATAGTTCTAGATTCCACAGCTTCCCCTCCTGTTGTTAAGTCTAGCACTATACTTCTGATCCAGCCAACATAAAGTAGATTGACATATTTCTGTAATTTATCTACCATAGCTAAACCATATCCAAGATGAAGTTTGCTAAAATCAATGTCCAGATGGTTACAAGCCTGAGCAAATATGCATCCAGTCATGTAAGCATCGTATCCTGCTTCATGCTTTGCACTAAAATGAGCATCTGTGTACCTGCAGTGAGAGTTTCCAAGACAAAAATTCATCCAACAACTTTCAGAATATTGAGTACTTAAAAAAATATTTTTGAGTTTGATTCTTAAAGATATATAGCCTCTATCCAATAAGCCAACAGTGTCAAACTCATTATAATTGTAATATTGCATACCTTTGTAGTTCGGATGGAATCACAACCTTGACAGTAGAATTTATAATTTTATTCAGAGCTTCTGAAGTACAAGCTATCTGCTTACACAAGTGAGTAAATGCAAAAGACAAACTGGTGCTCTTATTTTTCATCACACTTTGCAAGGTTGGTTCTGTCTTGAGAAGGTACTTTGTATCAATGATATATGGAAAATGCTTGTGAAGAGTTGTTACAAATTCAACCACAGTTTCTGGCAGGGGAGCAATAAACTTGCTATGTATATGAGCAAAATCTGTAAAAATGCTATATATTAGATATATGGGAATATAAAAAATGTTCCTGCAATGAATATAACTTATTATCAGCAGAAAATTGTTTAATTTTCGGTACCTAACAGGCAGTTGTGACCAACAATAAGTTTTCCTGCAGAAGCAATCAAATCAATTACATGGCGAAAGCCTATTGCTTGTTGCACTTCAGATTCCAATGCCATGCATCGTTCTTTATCAAGCTCTTTCTGTATCATGAAATGCCAAAAAGGTTCATGAGTTTCACAGAAGCCATCATAATTCATAATTATGATTGTAGACTCAAAATCTCAATCATATTACCATCAATAGATCTCTGTCCTTTTCAAAACGTGTAAATACCACTTGCTTTTTCATGGATGCAGATTTATCAATTGTTTCTATATACAAAATGTCCTTGAAGTGCCTTCGTAATACCTACATACATTCAAACTACAAAAAACGTTAACAAATTTGTTTTGATCCTTTTACACCAGGTATTAATAGAGCTGGATGACTCCACCATATATTAAATTTCATAATCCTTGACAGAATTGAAACCAAAATGGAAAGCAAAGTTCGGAAATGAGAAACAACTAGAAATGGAAAGACTTAAGTGAACAAAGGACCATTGATCATACAAAGAAGTTTTCCAAATTTCAATTATTCTTCAGATATCTGCAAGAACCTGTATTAAACAACTGTTAAAAGAAACAAACATTGATCAGACAACTTTCGAGGCTATCAAGTTAAACATGCAGCTGGACAGCTTCTAGTTTACACGAGGATGTGCAATTTGAATTTGTTATATGGTCAGCATGAAACACTAGTAAGATTATAGGATCAATCAAGAGCTGATATGTATTTCTTCCTTCTGCCATGAATTCTAAATTCCTGCCACTTCACTGATTTTATATTTCAACTTCATGGGAAACTCTAGAAAATGAAAATTTGCAAATAACCAGAATAAGTTAGTACAGAAATCGAGGATTGGCTGAGTCCTAATTATTTGCAATTTGATGGTGTCATTACCATAGAAATTAAATTCTATAACTAGTTAAAATGGGTATCCAATTCTCAACATGACATACAGGAAGGAAACTTCTTAAAGTAAATGTCTCAAGGCCATTGAAAAGGTTTTTCAAATAGAAAATCATCACATACTCAGAACCTGCACTTGGTCCAGCTAAACTTATTTTTCCATTCTATATGCACCTCATTTAAATTTGAGAATGTAATGGCTATAAATAGTTTTACCACATATATATAAGCAAAATATACCGCAAGATAACCAATACACCAGCAAGCAACATTATACCATATTATCAGATTTAAAAGTGTATAACACACATCGTGTGGAAATTCAATAATCTCATAATATAAATTTGTACTGCAAACTAAAATGTTTGCCCTTATAAATCAAGCTACTCTGAAAGACAGACACAGATCTCATGATAGATTGTATAACATGATTAAAGTGACCCGTGATGATTCTTTTATTGCAGACCTTTAAACAGACACGCACACTATTCAAATGTCCAAAACTACTTAAAACAACCTGCTAGATAGAAACCCTCTCCCTACCCCTCAGATATCTATTTTATTGATCCCTCAATCCCCTCCACAGAGGGGGCGGAGAGATGAAGTTAGGAACAACTAAAGATTGGTTCAGCCTATGGATGGATGCCAAGAATGTGAAATGCATCACTTGCTGGAAATTACGGGTGGAAGAGTAACTTATGTTGGCAAGAGAAATGAGGATGAGTGTCAGGGCAATATATGTAGAAAGCAAAGAGACCATGTGACGAGTGGAGGATACGGCCAAGCATAACCTTACCGTTCACCAATATTGATTGTGTTCTGATCTTCATTTCAGTGCCCCTTTTTAGTTCACATATAATCGATATGTTTTGGGTGCTTTGATCTCGTTTGTAGTTAGCTGTTCTGCCAGTTTTTGTAAGATTCTTTGCAGGCTGATGCTGTCTAAAGTCAGAGTCATTTTCTTGTGGCCGTTGCGCAATTTTGGTTTTCATCCCCCCTATTTTGCTTTTAAGGGGAATTGCAATTTACCCCCGGGTAATTCATGCCTTATGGCTTTTGTAATGATAATGTAACATCCTCTGATATATATGATTTTTTATTATTCAGCAAAACACCTGCTAGACAAGAGAGCAAATTAAGACATTTCAGGAACCTGACTGTTCATAGAACTGTGATCCTGCAAGTACACATTATTTTTTCGCTCTCGGTGGTGTCCTCAGCCTCTAATCATTCATTAAAGGGTTTCACTGGATTTATGAGCTCGCTGAAAAGGACAAGTAACTACCTATGTTTATTTGCAATCGTCGCCACATGCAAGCCATTTATGGTGAATTTCTAAGTTGGGACTCCTCAAACCTACAGATATATGCTTTGTTGCTTTCTTCTTGATTGTCTATATGCAGTCAAAGAGGCTTCTGTAGTCAATGATGCACGTGAATCCTGGAGATAAACTACATCAGAAATGTTAGTGTAAGTTTTTATTTCATTTAATGGTTTTTCTCTACACATGATTAGCTTGCTTAGGTGTTATTTTAGGTCATTGGGAAAGATAATCTCACATTCATGAGGATATGTGATTATTTATCTACCACTTGTATATGTACCTTTCCTAAAGGTATTTTGGCTAATGATGAATTATTGATTCTTCTTCTGACTCCTGTTTGATTTTGCTTCTACAACAGGTATCTCTTCTGCATAATTTCACTCAGAGCTCGATCCTCGATTCCAGCCTAATCTGACATGGTATCAGACCATGGATTCCACTAACCGAATGCCAAAGTTCCTATTGTGAAATCTTGAGTTTCAGCATGTATCTCACAGATCTGCCATTTGTTGACATAGCACATTGAAGATTCACTTTCTCATATTTTGTTTTTCTTCTGGGATCCCTGGCTGATCTAGAATCAGAAAAAGAACAAGGAAAAAGGCGTCTATTGTTGGTCATCTTTCATCCGATAGACTTTCATGGAAAACAACTTGCACCATTAAATTCAAAAGGTGTCATAACCCTATGAACCACTGTAAACACGGCGTAGTTTCATGACAGTGAATTTCGGCCAATTTTGGAGGGTTTGAAGGCCTTTTCTTGGATACTAAGCAAATCCATACTGCCGATATCTCCTTAAGAAGAACAATTTATGGGTTTTTCTCAGTTTTTGGAGAAATTTGGTGGGTTTTTCATGATTTTTGCATAGCGGTGGTAGATCTGAGGTTTTCTTGCAAATTGGAGTTTCATTTCTCATTTGCAGCACTTCAGATTCCCTCATCAGAGTTTTTATCCTTGCATGCCCCTATTAGACTCGTCACAGTTTCTTGCACCTGTCAGAGTCTCTTGTGTTTCTGTCGACTGCTAGGCAAGCCCTCATTTCTACCTGTCAAAGTTGGCTTCCATCCCAACACTGAGACTCTAGCACTGTAGGAACTTTGAATCTCCAGAATTGCCTGAACTTCCTCCTATCTTTGATGCCCCAACTGTTGATGGTCATCTTGTCTCTAACGGCCCGACTGTCGATAATCATCTTGTCTCTAACGGCCCGACTGTCGACAATCACCCTATCTCTGACACCTTGACTATCGATGCCCCTCCTACCTTCGACGACTACAAGTCCAACAGAAAAGTTCGATTGCAAAAGGGGACTGCAAGTCTGACACAAAAATCCGACTGCACCAGAGGACTGCAACTCCAACACAAAAAGTCCAACTGCACCATGGGACTACAAGTCTGACGAAAAACCCCCACCATTGCAAAAGGGGGTCTTGTCGCCACCCAGTTGCATCCCGCCCTCCAAAGTCCAACATGATGGCCACAAGGACATCAAATGTAATCATGGAGGCTATGACACTATTCATTTGGTTCATCACGGTGACATCACAAAACGCACCGAAGGGGAAATAATCAAAGGGGGCACTCATCCTGGAGCTTAGCCTTGGATCATATGGGAATTTAGCCCTTGGTCACAACCAACCCAAAAGGGCTTAACTTTTCAGTGAAAAGAAGAGTCAAACTTTTCGCACACCCAAAATTTATGTGAAGTGGAGATTTCTTTTGTGAGCAAGAACATCAAACTTCCATAACTTTCAACCTACAACTCCTTTTCAAAGGCACTTTTTTTTTTAAGTGCGAGTTTTTTTGAGCTCTATGCATTGCTGCTATTCTTGAGTCTTGCAAAATTAAACTTATGTAGCTTCAAGGGGGTTTCATATCCTTGTCTTTCTGGCACTAATCAGTTCAACGCAACTTTCTTTTTGCGCCATGGATCAGAATCAAGTTCCGCATCTTATACCATTCAACTATCTCAAGTAGAAAGTCAAAATGCAAATCTTAAGGAGCAAAGGCTTGCACCGGATCATTATAGTTATAGAAATAGAACCAACACCAAATCATTATAGGTATAGAAATAGAACCAACACTTGATGCATAGAAAGTGAAGTGGTTTAATAGAAGTGATGGAGCCTACAGTCTATTATGTTTGCCTATCTCCCGACTTGCTCTTTCACATTGAATCTGCAACTACTACTAATAATGTTTGAACCACAACGGAAAAACTCTATGGGAAGGACATAATGAAGGGTCATGAGTTGGAGAATGAACTCATCAGCTTGAGTTCAAGCAACTTTAACACTATACAAGTCTTTCACAAAATTCAAATCACTCAAGTTGTAATTAATTATGCAGCATAAACAAAAAAGATCAATTGATACTTTCCATCATTTCCAAATTGGGTTTTGACTATTTTGTCTTCATTTTTACCTTCCACGCCACCAAGCGTGCCCTTAGAGCTACATAGACCATACCGTTCTTAGATGATTTTGTTGTTGACTTGACTTGGAAGCAAGACAAGCTTACTCAAATGGGTACACCAAAATTTTCCAAATCGCATGACTTAATTGTGAGTCATGACAAACAAAAAGCTTCCAAAAGGAGAAGAAATAGAACAAGGTCCCAGAGCAAAGAAAGGGTCAAAAAAAATTATGCTAAGTTCAACGCATCAACTGAGTCCTCTTCAAGCAAGGAACCCCAAAAAGAGACTTGCATGTGCCTAATGTAAGAAAACTAGACATGATGAAACCAAAATGCATGAAAAAGAAGATTGACCAACTAACAAATGAGTTTGAGAAGCACAATATTAGCGTCCCTAATTCTCCCAATCAAAGTTCATCAACACAAGAGTCTTCTAAGGCCAAAGAAAGTAGTAAGGGCAAAGGTAAGGACAAAGCAATTGTTGCAGTTCCATCCCAGCCTTCCACATGGGTGATTGATTATGGTGCCTCGCACCACATGGCTTCATCACAGGATGTTTTCTCATCCTTGGAGCCTTGTCATATGCCTTCCATTTTGTTGGGTGACGATACTTTCACAGATGATAGTGGGAGAGGATCTATTGAAGTGAATGATGAGACATTTCAGGTTGTTCTATGTTCTCTCATTATCCACCAATCTCCTATTTGCCTATCAGATCACTCACATCAGTTCGGGCAAGAGAGTTGAATTCACACCTGATTTTGTGGTTATTAGGGAAGTGCAAAATGACTCCATAGTTGCATTTGGAAACGCAGATCGCCAATCTCGATTGTATACTTTCTCACATTTTGCTCTAATCAACCTTCTACTACACTGCTCACTCATGCAGATGGGGTGATTAAATTATAGCATGAGCGATTCAACCATCTCACCTATCGCTACCTAAATCAACTCAATCATAATGACATGGTTTCAAGGCTACCACATGTTCATTTTTCTGACAACATTTGCCAAGGTTGCATACTTGGTAAGCACCCTGAAGATAAGTATGACAAGGGCAAATCATGGAAAGCTACACAGATATTGGAGCTAGTTCACAGTGACATTGTTGGTCCATTTCCAGCTCCTTCATTCAACAGGACTAAATACATGCTTACCTTCATTGATGATTTTTTGAGGTATATTTGGGTGTACTTTCTTAAGCAAAAATCTGAGGTCTTTGATCATTTTCAAGGCGCTTGTATAAAAACAATCAAGTAAAGCCATCAATATTTTGCGCACAAATAATGGTGGTAAGTCATTAATCATTGGATTTGAACTACAGCGTACAATTCCATATAGTCCTCAGCAAAATGGTGATGCAGAACACAAAAATATGTTCTTGAAAGAAATGTCCAATTGTATGCTACACTCCAAGTCTCTTGCAACTCAATATTGGGCCGGGGCCATCAACTATGCTTGTTATATCCAGAATTGAGTTCCTCATAAAGCATTGAAGGGAGTCACTCCTTTTGAAGCATGGAGCAGTTGGAAACCCACAATTAAACACTTTTGAGTGTTTGGATCTTCTACTATAGTTGTATTCTTAAGAAGAAACATAAGGCAATGGAACCTCAGAGTCGATCTTGCATCTTCGTTGGATGTCTTGAGGGTGTTAAGGGATACAAGTTTCTCCATCCCACCACTCATGAGTTGTTCATTGAGAAAAGTGTTCGCTTTCAAGAGGGTCCTTCGGACTCCACACTTGACATTTCTCCCTCTTCCTTGGATGCACTAGAATTTGATGACAATTTTGTTGATGCAGATCCACCTAAATAGCTTCGTGATGATTTGGGTTCCTCTTCTAATTCTGAGAATGAGTGTAGCGATGGGGACTCACTTCCTCCCAAAATATTTTCAGAGGATGAGGAATCTCATCCTGACTCTCTGACTTCTAGTCCTCTTTGGGCTAGACAGACACTACAAAGTGCTAGCCATTGGGTTGGACATCCATTAGACACCAGGCGAACACGATCACAATTCCAAAATGCCCCACATGCATTCATTGCATCAATTTCCGATCCACAATTGTTTCGTGAGGCATCAGGCACTCCTGAGTGGGATATTGTTATGGAAGAGTATGGTTCCTTGTTGAGGAACAACACTTGGGATTTAGTCCCTCTTCGTAAGGAAAGAAAACTTGTTCGATGTAGATGGATCTACTGAATAAAATTTACAGCAGAAGGATTTGCAGACAAGTTCAAAGCACATTTGGTAGCAAAAGGTTTTTCTCGAGTACCTGGCATTGACTATATCGAGACGTTTGCCCCAGTTGCTAAAATGAACTCAATCCGACTCATTCTTGCTAATGTCACAATGAGTTGTTGGGATGTTCATCAGATGGATGTGAAGAGTGTTTTTCTTCATGGTGACTTCAAAGAGAAAATATACATGGAGCAACCACAAGGATTTGTGGAAGATTCTTCCTTAGTTTGCAAAATTCGAAAATCTATCTAAAGCCTCAAACAAGCTCCTCGAGCTTGGTATGCCAAGATGGACTCTTTTCTTCTTTCAATTCAGTTCATTAGATGTCATTCTTATTCGAATGTCTATATTTTGCCATTGGGTGATTCACTGTTGATTCTTGTTCTCTATGTGGATGACCTATTGATTACAAGTTCTTCATCCACCATTGCAGTAGTCAAAATTGTTTTGTCTAATAGATTCTCAATGACTGGTTTGGGCTTGTTGCATTACTTCCTCAAGATTGAAAATTTTCAATCTAACTCCAAGCTCACTATTGCACAATCCAAGTATGCACTTGATTTTTCTTGCATGGTTTAACATTGCTGACTGTAAGCCAGTTCCGACTCATTTTCTATCTGGGGTGAAGCTTAAAGTTGTTTGTCCTTCTCCTTTGGTTGATGCTACCTCATATCGACAACTAGTTGGTAGTCTCATCTATCTTACACACACTAGACCTGATATTTCATATGCAGTGGGCATGGTCTCTAGATTTATGTAGGAACCACAAGAACTGCACTGGAAAGCAGTTACGCAGATTATCCACTACATTTAGGGTACTCATAGATTTGTGATTCATTAAGGAGCAAGAATTGATGTTGACTTCATTGGATATATAGATTCAAATTAGGTTGGCAATATTCGGGACTCAATTCTTCCACCCAAGCTATGCTTAAGGGGGTGTTAGTGTAAGTTTTTATTCTATTTATTGATTTTTTTCTACACATGATTGGCTTGCTTAGGTGTTATTTTAGGTCATTGGGGAAGATAATCCCACATTCATGGGGATGTGTGATCATGTTTATTTTCCACCTATATATGTACCTTTCATAAAGCTATTTTGGCAAATGATGAATTATTGATTCTTCTTCTAACTCATGTTAGATTTCACTTCTACAATAAGTATCTCTTCTGCAAAATTTATTTTTACATATTACAGAGATTTGTGCTTTGAATTTTTACTCAGACCTCGATCCTCGATAGCGCCCTAATCCGATATGAGATTGTAGTTGAGATGAGATAGATGGCCCTTGATGGCCATTTTTGGGCCGAGTTAAAATTTGATGTTGATTTCATCTAGCCCATTTATGAAATAATCCATTTTGCAAATTTAAACAAACTACGTTTGGGGGAAGCTTATGAAGAGATTGATTCCATGCATGAAACAATACGAAAAAAGAAAGATTTACGGGATCCTTCTCTCCTCTGTATATTTTGATTATGAAAAAAATACACAAGATATGGAGCAAACTGAACACTCCTCTACATTGTGTTGCCTACACTTCATTTCCATATTGATATTACACAGAAGTCACCAACAAGAGGGCTCCATATGGAGACAAATAGGTAATGGATTTTGGGCTACGGTGCAAAAGATTAATGGCCAAGAAGAGGATGTTTCTATTATTAGGATTCAATGGAATAAGTTGTTTCCACATGGGCAAATGAGTTTTCTCCAATGGAGGCCATGTATGATGTGTGTGCAAAGAATCCAATAGAGTGGTTATGGAACTATGGTAGTGATTCTCGTATATCGCAATCATTTGCAATACGATTGTTCTCCCAAGTAGTCATTTCTCAATATTGTGAAAGGAATTGGATTACTTGTGGTTTCACTCGTTCACATTCATAGCACCCTTTGTCTTCTTTCTCGCATAGACCCAGGGTACAAGAACGGTCCTTCAACAAAATGGGACCAAATTCCACCACAATGGAGCAACAACTGCAACCATGGAGGGTGAGGTGCTTGAGGCAAATGACAACAATGATTTACCCCCAATTCAATTGCATGCAAAGGAACCACAACTTGAGCACGATGAGTAGCAAGAAAGCGTCCTAACAAAGGACCTAAGGACCAATGTCATAGCTGATGCAAGAGTTAACTCTATTCCATTAGATGACATATGATTCAGATTTGTATCTGTGGTTTTTGTTGTTTGGGTGCCAATTTGTCAGTATTTCAATGTGTTATCATGCATTTTCGACCATGGATATGATGAGATATGACTCTAGTGTATGTCATGATGATAATTATCAAATATCAATATAATTAATCTATGCTTTTGTCTACAACTAATTTCTTAATATATGACTACTGTATGTCATGATGATTATCAAATATCAATATAATGTAATTAATCTTTTGCCATATCCAAGTACTTGTCTCCCTTTTTCTTGAAAAATTGGGTACTAGTATCCATATTCGTCTCCCGATAACACTATTACTATATGGTCTAGCTGGATCGGTAAGGTGTTTTACTCCAAAGCTTGGTCATGAGGTTGAAACCTAATAGGTTTGAAATTTGAAGAATATATATATGGTAAAGTTTAAAAGTCTTGTTGTTCCCACAAAGAGAGTTTCATACACCCAAGAGGTGTGTTGGCTAGGTTGGGACCTAAAAATTCAAAGTTATCTTTACCTAAAGTTTTAAAGCAATGTGATTTGGCCCGACAATGTGTGTTTATTTTCCTACAATTGGGATATGTTAATTGATTGTCAATTGGTCAAATCAGGATGTGTTCGCCAACAATACATCAATCATAGGTGTCCAAAAGTTGAAAGGAAAAGATGTGTGCTAGAGATTCTGAAGTTCTCATGCATTTTTCCAAGGAATGTGATGTCCCCAGACAGAGCCACTATTATCCCTATTTTTCAAAAATGGATATAACGCTTCCAATTGCATCCTTTTGGAACACCCTGAGGCCATTCTTAAATTAAGATCAATATTTTGCTACTTAAGAACACGTAGATGTCTCCTTTAAATTCAACAATACCCCCAGATTATTCACTTCTCAGACTCGGCTTCAAATGTTAACATCATAACATGTGGCATGTGATGGGGTTGGAGATCATGTGGCATGTGGAACGAGGCATTCATTGCTATGTACTTTTCGACTATCTTGCCCAATGAATAAGGCTCGATGGGCCCATTCTATGCTTTGTTTATCTTTTTAAAGGTGTCTTATGACATGCAATGTTTTCTTGTTCTAACATCATGTAATTGTAAGTGAAGGTATATTGATGTGCCAAGTGTGGCTAGGGGACTTGTCTCTTATGTCTTGTATGTTCATGCCAACCATAAAACTAATTTTGCACCAATGAGTCAAGTTAATTATTTTTAGAATTTATTATTATTAAAAACTGCAAAAGTTATCAAAGTCATTTAATGGTCATTTGGAAAATGTTGGATATGTAAGGTAATGAAAGTGAATTATGTTGTGTCCAATAGGGGTTGAAGGCAAAGTTGGAGTTAAAGGTAGTTATGCAACTACCCAGGGAAATGCAATGTGATATAAAAGACTTGAAATCAGTTGTAAAAGGGTTCTCCCTGCCTTGGAATCGGGCCAACAACTGATTGTTGTACATTCGTTTAAAATAAAGGTTAATGGAATGAGAGATTTTAATGTGTGAGAATCAATATCTTTTCAGTAATGTGTATGATGCCTTCTTTCAAAAAAACTGCCTTGATGTTTGTTAATGGATATTGACTATGCCCATATATCATTTTTGACTACATGTAGATCCTTCATGGTCTGCAAACTTTGTGTTGTGGGTTTTGAAGGGTGAACATTTTGTCACATGCATATTGTCAAATCTGATAAAAGACTTCATTTTTGTTAATGCTTTCTTTTGTTCTCATCACACATTCTATTTTTCATTGCCATTTGCATGTGAGATGAGAAACTTCCTATTAATTTTTGGCAGTCTTAAGTAATCCAAGTGGTCCTCTGCATTTTGTCTACTGTGGGTTTCTCACCCTTTTCTTGTTTTGTTCCTTTTGTGCTTTCAGGTTAAAAGTACACAAAACCCCAAAAATGCCCCATCATACGAGAGAACTTCCCCTCTTAAATGCAAACAGAAATCACCCATTTTGTGGTGATATTTCCATGTCCATTGCACTTCATGCCGCTCTGTTAGGAAATTCATTGAGATTATTGAAAGAATTTTGGCGACATTAAATTGTGCTAACACATGTTAAGAAAACTATAGAAGTTGTTCCTCTTTGAACCAATATATTTCTTTCAGTTCTACATATACCAGTAGATATGGGCCTAAACTTTCTGCTATAGGTAAACATAAAGACAGTAATAAACAGAATATCTGCTTGCTCCCTTCGGTTTATAACAGTGCCACAAGGAAAAATTACAGAAATCAAGGACACAGAAATTAGAATTTTGAGGTTGTCACTTTATTGTCACATGGTTAAAACTAGTCACTTAATGTCAAGTTCATCTTAATTTAAGTTTTATGGTTCTCATTGTATACAGCTTGGTATTTGTATAAAATTCAAAGCAGCATTACAGGTAATGTCACTAGGTTTTCAAAAGAAACAACTAGACTTTTGGAGTTGTCCTCTATTTCACGATGTTTGGCAGATTTTTCTATATCGTATCCCCAGATTCAATATCTATTATTTTGTTGTTTTGATATCGAATATAGAACATTTGATAACATCTTTGTCCCCTGTGGAAAAGGGGGGAAACATTATTATTACTGGATTATTGTAATAATTGGCCTAGACATAGTTACTCTAGCAACGACTGCAGTTTATGACAGGATATGAAACTGTTATAAGTGCCATACATAGTATTCTGTTTTATTTCATATCTGCAGTTGATGTTCTATGATTTCAGGTTCATATGGATTAGAGCATTTAAATCAGCATATAAGCTCAATCTGGAACTGCACGTAGCTGCAATATTTTATCAAGGATAGAATTGGTATACTTAGTTTTGATATCATTCCAATTTTTGTTCTGTGTCTAATGGATACGTTGCATGATTAGCATTTATCGATTTATCAATAGGGTCGACAGCACAAATAACCAAAGGCTATTGTGCCATCAACACCTATTGACCTCATCAATCCATCTTGAAATCAACATTAATCAAATGCAGTTCTGAGCTATTAAAAAATAATCAAAGGCTATCGTGCTATCAACACCTATTGACCTAATATATATATAGGGCTGAGCCAAGGTTTGCATACAAACATTCTTGCCTTCTTAAATAAAACTCAATTTGAAACTTTAAGGGAAGGAACTTGCCTGAAAGGAGAGTTAAAATTTTGAAGTAGTGGTGAGATCAAACCTTGCAGCCACGAAACCCACTTACAACCACTTAATCTCCAACCATTTTTTCTCCAAAACCTCCAACATCCACCCAAAACAACCAACCATTTTTTCCATATGGCGCAGGCCCAAATAGGCCCATGGCCACTTCCATCTTCCATATTCACGGCTCTCAAGATCAGTTCAACACAAAGTTTAGTTTCCATTCAAAAACAATGCTCAATACTGAACTACAGTTCAATAAATGAAAACCCATTATAAGTTTGCATGGAACTGCATGTTCCTCATTCAAATAATCTTCAACAATGAAATCATATATATATGGGTGTGTCCTAAATAAATGGAAAGGGTTCTGCATATACATGGTACATTGGATTTAATTGCAACTAGGAAAGGAGTCTGTGTGTTGGGGATTACTAAGATGTCTTGGCAAATATTTAGATCTGCTTACATTCATTGGTTTAGTTTTACCTTGGCTGGGAATGCTTGTTTGGATGCATTGAGAATTATTAAAACTGAAATATTCGTGTAGATGAAACATTTGGTCTGTTATCTTGGTTGTACCATGCATGTATTTGATGCATTGAATCATTACCTTGGGGTTGGGAATGCTTATTTGGATGCACTGAAAATTATTACAGTTGAGTTATTTGTGTATATGAGGCATAGGATCCGTTCCCTTGGTTCTCCCATGAATGTATTTGATGCATTGAATCATTTCCTTGGCTGGGAATGCTTATTTGGATGCATTCAAAAATACTAGAGCTGAGTTATTTGTGTATATGAGGCATTGGGTTCGTTACTTGGTTGTACCATGTAGAAACCCCTGTTTCCCCTGATTTCTGAAAACTGTGTTTTGGACTGTTTTGTGTATTTTTGATTTTTTTGGTGTTTTTGTATGAATAAGAGAAGAATGCGATTTTGCAAGAAAAATTCGTATAAATTCAAATAAATAAATACATAGCAGTATACTCTTCTAATTGGCTAATCTATGATCTTATTATTCATTTCAGATGATTACAATAGATCTCTTGCATGCATACAAAATAATATAAAATATTGTTTCAAAAACCTGATTTGCTGCAAACTGAAAATGACCTAGATCTGGTACGGCTGCAATAAATAACCCTTTCTCCCTCCTGATGATCCAAAATGATGCCAGATGTATAGGCGCCCCAATTGAAATCGGCAGATTGGTCAAAGAGAAGGCGTTTTGCCCCAAAAGAAAAGTACGCCCCTGTTGGTGATGGTACGACCTGGTACAAAATTGTACGGCTTCTGTAACAGCAGCAATTAAAATAGTACGGCCTGATTTTTTAACCCCAGATCTTAAATAAAGGAGCGCCAATATTGAATATCTCCTTCTGGACAATTTCCAGATCAAAACCCTGGAGATATAAACCTCTGTGAAGCTCTGTGATAACCTCTGTATAAAGTTATCCCTCTGTCTGGCAATAGATCGGCTGGTATTTCACAACCTCTGAATTGCACACACTGAAAATTGCACGCTCTCCAATGCAAATTGTATACTGGAACCCTTGGCTCTGTCTTCAAAAAAAATACTCAACAAAAAATTGACTTCAATCATGAATGGCTCAATTCCCAATGAAAAACCCTTATATTCTTCAAAAGTGCGATTTCCCCTAATTAGGGTTTCACTAATAAAAAATCGGATTTCTTTTAATTCTTTTTCCATAGTCCAAAATCACATTTTTAATTATAAAATATAATTAAAAACGGCCCCCACTTCAATGATGGTCGCCCCCTTGAGTCAAAACCCTTAAGTTATAATATTAAATATTATAACTTTATAATATAGCTCCAAATAATTAATAATTAATATTTAATTAAATCAATTAAATATTAATATCTCCCTCAAAAAAAATCCGATTCTCGAACCGTCTGAAGCTGGCGAACAAAGGGGTGATTCCTCACATGACCAGACCATACTGCTAAAAATTGCAGGGGTGCTCCGCTGAGTGCCAAATACCCCTAAAAAATAGCATCTCAGGCAAACGGTGTCTGAAAGAGCCCGAACGAAAGCCAACTGGAAAAATTCTGACAGTCGAAGCCAAGCCAAGCTCCATCAAGACCCTCTATCCATGCTATCAGCCTACGAGGGTCGCATAATAGGCTAATCATCAGCTCTAAGAGATGTCAACTGGAAGGGGACATGACATACCATGCATGTATTTGATGCATTGAATCATTCCCTTGGCTAAGATTCATGCCTACCATGGTAATTATCTGCAGGAACGCATCTTGTCATTCTACATAGATTATATAAGGACGTTTTTGTAGGTGAATGTTAAGATAGAAGTTGTTCTTTTACTCGTGCATTTAATGTTGCTATATAGTTGTACAGATCCTTGAATAGTTGGACTGCTTCCGTATAAATTTTGTACCATAGGATTTAATGGATCTACGGATCCTTAGATCATTAAATATTTTGAATTTAATTATTAGAGCATTTAAAGCAATTGATTGTACATGGGAATTGAGTACGAGTGTTCGTATTCTCATCAAAGTTAACGGATGCACTTGATACGAAGTGCAACGAGATGAATTCTCTTTCTATTTATTTAATTTCATTGTTTTGCAAAATTACATTGGGTCCTAATCCCATGTCGTAGTGGGTATGTATAGCAGCCCATTTCATAGGCGCAGACTTAAAACAAAGTTCAGCAAGGACTTGTCCTTGCA
Source organism: Torreya grandis (assembly GCA_037957365.1). Lineage (NCBI taxonomy): Eukaryota > Viridiplantae > Streptophyta > Pinopsida > Cupressales > Taxaceae > Torreya > Torreya grandis. The sequence continues at coordinate 895,419 of JARHVA010001606.1, read as the reverse complement.
CCTAAATCAACAGTGACCTCTAGTTCAAAAGGCCTTCATGCGTAACTTGTTTGGTTATGTATTGCTCGAGTGTTGTGGACCTTACAGGTTTTATTTTCTATCAAAAAGTAAACGAGACGATGTTATTTGATATACATCCAATATTTACTTGATTTTGCTATTCCTTTGAAGAATTTTAAATGACATTCATTGAAAGTCACGTGCACTTGAATACAATGTATTGTATGAAGATAGTGAGCTTGACTTTTATTTCTCAGGAGTTTTAATTATTATTGTGTCGTTTATAGTGAATAAGATAGTTGACTTAACAGGTAATAATTGATTAATAATCTCACTTGTGTAACTTGGTTTACTTTGAAAAGGAATGCTGTTTTTTTTTCCCTCGTGCATCAGAAGTTGGAATTTATATACCCTGTTCTGAAATTCTCTGTCTTATTTATAAAGATGAATTAAAGGGATAATAGTTTCAAGTTAGCATCTAAATGGAGTGTATAGTTAGTTATTAAGTGGACTCCTAATAACCTGAAGTTCTTTCTTATAATCTGCCATAAATAATTAGTCTGTTGTGTTTCATTCAACTTGGGTGTTGATGAAAATTAGTCAAAGTTAATGAAAGTGTGCTTCATTGAAATGAAGGCCCATTTCTTAGACGCTTAATTTCATATTAATCATTGTTTAACTTCAATGACAATGCTTTCAAGAAATAAACCTACCTAAGAACACTATGATTGTAAACTGACTTCAGGGATTTCATAAGTAATTCAAGACAACTTAAACAAGTTATAAACATTCGAGTATAGAAGACCTTAACAAAGGGTTATGTCATTCGGGTCTGTCTAACAAGTGAAGTAAAGATAATATGGTTAATCCAATTAAATAAAGTGAAAGAAATATTCCCTAAATCTAAGGGCAAAACAGAACTAATTTAGAGGGTACAAGTAGGACCCTCGTTTAATTAAGGAACAATTAAAGGACTGCTTGAAAAACTTAAATATGAGCTTATATTGAAATTGGGAAAAGATCTTATTGATCCTTTATCAAAAAGCGACATGAAGTCACAATAAAGAGAAGTATTGAAAAGCACCAATGAAACCTTGGTCTATTGACTTATGAATGCAAATTTAATTAAGAAAGCTTGTCCAAGGAAATAATTGAGAATAAGCATTGATAAGTCTCTAGACTCATTTTATGCAATCAAGATGATAGTATCAAAGATGTTCTACTAAAATAATTATCCATGTGATTTATTCACATTAATGCATAAATTGCATGAATGTGAGGTTTAACTCGAATGAGGGCAAGGGTAAATGACTCCATGAGTCTCCTAGGAAACTACGGTGATGTCATTCACTCATGCCCTAATTATTTGAAGTTTACCTTCAAATTTTATATTTATGTTGTTGGGGCATAGACCTCAATGAAGCATAAAGGATAAAGGACCCAAAAAATGATCGCAAACAACAATATCAATTCCGAAGGACAACTACGGGCTTAATCAGCCTTAGATTGCAGGCTTAGTCAATCTTAGACAACGAGCTTGGTCAAAACCAATAGACTTTGAGTCAACAAGTGTCACAAGTCTAAATCGCAATTGCATTGAACTAGTTATTGTGACATAGTATGTAGGTTTTTAAAAATCAATTGATAATGATAGCAAATTTTGCTTGAGCAACAATGCTAAAAATTTGTTTAGATGGGGGAAAACCGAAAAAAAATTGGAGTCCCATTTTTGGGGTCGCTATAGATGAAATTTATGAACTATATAGCTCCTCAGTCTTGTACACTTGGCAAACTTAGACCTTGGTTGTTCCTCTCAGTTTTAGACCTTTCTCGTTTTCACAAGTCTCGCATATGTTCTCTCTTGTGCCCCTTGGCCTATCTCTTAGTCCAACTAGTCTTATAATGATGACTCGGGCCTTCTATCTTGCCTAGAATGCATAAAACCTACTTATCTTATGCCTCTACAAACTCTGAGCCTGTATCTATTTTTCTACTCCTTGGACACTTACATCCTAGGTAGGCACCTACATCGACGCAGGTGTCATGTTCTAACACGAGTGTTGAATGCCCTAAAGTCATCTAATTTGTAAATGAGACGTATCCTAATGGTCGGCCTAAGTGCTATTATGCAAGATATTCTCCAAAGGGATTGGTATAAATATAAGATCAACCCTCATTCATTCCTCATCTAGCACAGAACAAGGCAACTTATCAAAAGCATTCTATTAAGCATTCAAGTGAGCAAAGCTTCGCCATTTTCTCCCATTTCCATATCATAGAGACAACACATCTACAGGTCTGAAGTACTGAAGGAGCAGCCCAAGAGCTACATAAGTTTGAGGCCCTCTTTAGAGTATTAGCTATGTAGGCAGCACTCATTGACATTGGGGTCTTTGGAGTAGCTCAACACCATGTGCCCACTAACCCATTTTTCCCACAGCCACTATGAAGATGAAAAACTAGGGTTTTATCATTTGACAATGAGTGACAATCTATGACCCAAATCTGAATGCACTAGAGAGAAGGCAACGACGAACCCAAAAGTATCCACGTGGTCGCATTCTGTTTCAACAGTTATTCTGTATTGGACACCTGTGTCAAATCCAGACACTAGCATCAACGCAACTGTTCCAAGGTGACGCAAGTGTCTGCGGCTATAGAGGCACTTAATCCAAAATTTGGCCACTGTTACATAATATTTTTCTAGTCCGCTTCCTGCATGTTCCAGTTCCATATTTGTATTAGCAACATAACTAGTTAAATATCTTGTTTCATTATCATTGCACTATCTAGCATAGTTGTACTTTCTATTTTTAGCATATCTCAACATAATAAATTTATTATATATTCTATCTGAGTTTTGCAATTAATCAACCTGCTATAGATCTGTTTATCACCCTTGTGCTTATTCATTTTTATATCATTAACCCTATCTATCCCAATAAGATCCAAATCCAAATTTAGGATTAAACATTCACTACATCCTGGCGCATCCAACAACTTAAGATATTTCACCATACAACCTTTCTAAGGTCTACATCAAAAGTCTAACTTCAACCACTAAGTTGAGAAACCAAAGAAAATTGATGAGACAAAGGCATTGAAGAAAACAAAGATGGAGGTAGTTGGAGCTCCTCCCCTAGGTGCCTTCTAGGAGAATTAATGATAAGGGTGTTGGAAATATTGTCACTGATGTCAAAGGTCTAGCATTGATGATAAAGGCCCCATAGCATTTAATGATGTTTTTAATATTCATATCTTGGCTAATGTGTATTAATATTTATTTAATATTAACGAATATATTTTTGGTTGCATAAAAGTCAAAAGAGGGCCTATGGAGAAGTCAAAGAATCACAGGGTAAACGCAAAAGATGTTGGGACGCATTTTCCCATAAAGAGTCATCTTGAGGAATTCTAAGAGTCACCAAGTGAAGACAAAAGAGGGTATGGCGCATTTTCCATAAAGAGTCACCTTAAGGAATTCGAAAAGTCACCAAGATAAAGACAAATGAGGAAAAGATGCATTTGCTTATGAAGAGTCACCATGTGACTTTTCAAATGCAAGGATACAGAGGGTCATGCAAGTTTGGCGCCATTTCCATGAGGATTGAAGGGTCACAAAGGGTAAATGCCAAAGGTCATTTGGAAAGCTATAAATAAAGGCTTGGGAAGCCATTTGTAATATGCAAGAGAGTGCATGGTTTGTATTTGTTTTATATAAGAAAACAAGAGAGAATAGAAAGAGATATTGTAGAGTTCTATCATTTGTTGAGTAAGCAACATTTAGAGATAGTTGTGTTTTATACACAAGTTGGTGCCCCTGTGGGTTGGTGCTCACAAATCTTTGCAGAGGGTTGGTGCTCTTATGGATTGGTGCTCACAGATAGTTGTGTTAGTGCTCCTGCAAGTTGGTGCTTGCAAACTTTGTAATTTGAGTTGGTGCTCTTTCATATACTTGACATTGTTCTCCGTGGTCCATTTTGGGTTTCCACGTAAAAATCTGGGATCTCTCTCTCTCTCTTGTGTGGTGCATATTGCTTTCAGTTTTATTGCATATCTTGAATGAATGGTTAAGTGGAATTTGATTAAGTAAAAGATTTATAAGATATATGATATACTAATTCACCCCCCCCTCTCAGTATATCCCGTGCTTAACAAAGGGAAGTATGAAAAATATAAAATATCTAAACAAGCCCAATGTTGGCTACTAGATTTTCCTCTATCGAATTGGGAAACTCTGAAGAATCATTATCCACCGCATTTGGCCCTTCCACTAACATAGGATTTTCCAACTCTTGCCTTTTTTTCCAACTCTCTTATCTAATATTACATGGGCCAAACCCTATTTCCATTCTTTGTTTGACATATTACCAACCATCAACTACCTCTCTGATCTTTGTTTTAACAAAACTCACATATTGGCTTCTCATCCTCCACCTTGTATTACTCTCTAAATGTATGGTGTATTTTGATCATATTCCTATCATTATTCAACTTTAAGATTTCTTCAAGAATGGCTTTAAGTTTTCAATCCAATACCTTTCCTTTTTCACTGCTTCTATCCCTACTTGACAATATCCTTCTACTTCAAAATCTTGAATTCCTTACTCTTTACAATCTGCAAACCTAATAACAAATGTTGCAAATTCAGCCATGTTGATGGGCAAACCAGGTCTCAAACATAGAAACACACTACAATTCGACAAGCATCTTTACGAAGCTCCACTCTATCCCATAGGGATAGGGAGGGTATCCGAATGTCCGAGGATTTATGATCAGCGCATTGTGGGATGATGGGGGAAAACTCAGAGGGATAGAATGATTGTGCCATTAGAATGTAGATTTATTTTTCTCTGAATCAACTACCTCATCTATAATCTATATCTATATTTATAGATATAGATAAGGCATTTGATTTCATCGCTACGAGATATATATATATGGGGGAGGGGGTTGTTTCGGGGGGGTAGGGGAGAGCGACTCAAGCACAACTAAGCCATTGGCCTATCTTATCTACGTATAGTGGGTGGCAGTATTCGCTACAAGATATATAGATGGGGGTAGCTATATTAGTATGGCATGGACTAGTATGTAGTGGTGTGGTAACTAGACTAGTATGGGATATGGCATATGGCGTAAGGTCGAAACATTGTCGGTGAGCGTATTAGATTGTGATCCTTGATCAAGTCATGTGCATCAGGGGCTGTAGTGTAGTGTTACCAATCAGGCCCGGGTAAGAGTTCTCCTCAGCTTGTTGATCGAAGTTGTTATTCATAAATGAATCTAGGCTCAGAATAGAAGCTCGAGCATGCCCACTTTTCGCCAGCAGGCCCTAGGTTACCTTTGGTCGCCCCATCAAAACTAATTTCAATAGATGAGGGAAAGATAGGCACCAATGGAGGTCTTTCCTTTTTTGCTTATTCTCTAAGTTCATCATTCTCTTGCACGACCCTCTGACCATTCTTATCTACTTTCATTGAATTTCAAACTTATTGCAAACATCCTCCATTCCCTTGCTTTTGTCTAAAAATGTGAAGAGTTCTTTCAATCTAAACACACCTTCGAAGTTCAAAGCAAAATCTTGCTTCCATCTGCAAACGGTCCTAGAAGATAAGAGGAAATGAACCACACTATTTGGAAAAGTTCAGCAGAATATACCATAATTCTGAAGACAAATCACAAGAAACTAGATGGTTTTTATCTTCTTCAACCATTTTATATTAAACACAAACTGAAAATTTTGAAGAGCCTTTTCTCCATAGATTATTTTCGCTTAGGATTTTAAGCTTCGCTGCAAGCCAACAAAACACCAATGCTTAAAGAATTCCATCAGCATTTCAAATGTTAGACCAAAACACCAATGCTTTAGGAATTCCATCAACATTTCAAATGTTAGACCAAAAATGGTGGGGATGAGTATCAATGTTTTGAGATATCAACAATTTGTATACATTCTTAACATTGTAGTCTTTAAACTTTGAGATCCCTCCAGACATCAAGGGGTTTGATTCCATATCACGGGATTTGGATCCTTTGCTAAGAAAGAGATAGTTAATTAGGGTAATGAGGCATCGTCCATAAGCAAACTAGATCATTCCTATTCAAATCAACCTTAACCTATATCCCTACATGTTGTTGGGATATAAACCCTTAGCTTCCCCAAGTTGGCTTGAAAAATAGAGAGTTAATTAGGGTCATGAGGCATGATCCATAAGCAACAAAGATCATCCCTATTCAAATCAACCTTAACACATATCCCTACATTGTTGGGGATAAGCTTTTACACGATAAACAAACACAGAGTAATTTTTTGCTAATGAGAATCTAACACAAGCAGAGAGAAGATGACAAGCACATACACAGATGCACAAGATAATTTTCACCTAGGAAAACCCTTTCAAGTAAAAAACCCAGCACATGAACCTACTTGAATTATAACATAAATTGGATGCCTTGCAATGCTATCATCAATTCGCAAAGTTTTGTAACCTTCTTACAGAGCTTTACTATAAATGTGAATGCACACACTTAGCCATGTGTATTCAGCATTCAACAACCTTTGTTACACAAATCCCATGTAACTAGAATTTTTCTCTCTATTCTCTCACTTTGTTCATTCGTAGGACAATGTCTTATAAGAAACATTTCACTTGTAGTGTCTACAATTTGCACCAACTACTACACTAGGTGAACATGTAGAACTCCATAACAAGTTTGTGTTAGAGCACCACAAGAACATTGCTAACACCTCTTTAGTTTAACAGATAGGGTTAGACAAGTGTTTGGAAAGCCTTCAGATAACCTTTCACTGCTATGCATGTTTCACAATGCCTTGGGGCATTATACTGCGACTCAACCATTGAGCACCACTTCGCAAACTCCCAAAGTGCAAATGAAACTACGCAGATTTCCCTGCGTAGCTTTTACATTATCCTCACATGCTATCAACCTTGCGCAATTGCTAGAAGAAATCTTCACACAAGTCTATGCAACATCCTACGAACCAACATTACGCAACACCAAACATGCACACACATTACTATTGTGCAGATTCATGCAATGTTAAAGACATTTCCCAACAATATCTCACTTGTTGAACACTTTGAATAAGCGAGCACACATCCATCCTTCAACAACTTTGGGCAGTCATGCCCATCTCCTTCCTGCACCAAGATAACTTCTCAGTACTCACTACCTTGGTCAATGAATCTGCAATGCTTTCCTTTGTGTCCACCTTCTCCAAAGATATCTTCCTCTTTTCCATCATTTTCCTCACAAAATGATATCGCATGTCAATGTGCTTTGTCCGAGAATGATTCTCAGGATTCTTTGCCAGACTAATTGCACTTTGGCAATCACAACTTATCTTTACCGCTTCCTATTTGAACCCAACAATAGAACACAACCTTTTAAGCCATACCACTTCCTTGCTTGCATGAGTACCTGTGGTGTATTCAACTTCGATGGTAGAAATGGCCACACTAGCCTATCGTATGCTCATCAAACTTACAACACCACCAAACAAGTTGAAGTTAAGTGATGGTAGACCTTAGGCAATTAAGATCAAGAACTCAATTAGAATCCACAAATCCCTATAGACTTGTCTTGCTTCCATCAAGATGTACCTTGATTGCAGTTAGCATGATCAAATGTTCCTCGTAAATATTTGAAGATCGTCCTCACCATCATCCAATGCTCCTTGCCCAAATTGGACATGAATCTACTGACTACTCCCACTGCTTGTGCAATATCAATTATTGTACAAGCTATTGCATACATCAAGCTTCCCACCGCACTTGCATATGAAACTTGAATCATGTCCTCCAACTCCTAAGTCTCTTGAGTTATGCAATTGATAGCTTCTGACCAACAGGGAAAGTGGTGTGCATAGGTTTGTATTCTTGCATCCTAAACCTTTCCAAAGCCATCTCAATGTACTTCCTCTGGTCCAGCCAGAGATTCCTATTCACACGATCCCGTTTGATTTCCATGCCTAAAATGATCCTTGCCGCACTGAGATCTTTCATGTTGAATTGTGTAGACAATTCAAGTTTCACCTGCTTGATCATGCCCATGTCATTTTTGATCAACAACATGTCATCCACATACAGGAATCTAATGACAAAAAGATCACCCTTTGCCTTGTAGCAAACACAAGGATTAGCATTGTTGTACACATGCCCGAGTCCAACTACATAATTGTCGAACTTATGATTCCACATTCTGGGTGATTGCTTCAAGCCATACAAGGACTTCTTTAGTTTGCAAACCAAGTCCTCTCTCCCTTTCACCTTGAAGTCCTCAGGCTGCAACATGTAAATTTCCTCTTCAAGCTCTCCATGAGGGAACGTTGTCTTCACATCCATCTACTCTATCCCCAATTGCTAAAATAAGCATAATTGAAGTCAATTTTGCAACTGGAGAAAATGTCTCACCAAAGTCAATTCCCTCAATCTAAAAGAATATTTTTGCCACCATGTGAGAATCGTTCCTCTCCATCTTTCCTTACGCATTTTGCTTCATTTTGAAAACCCACTTGTAGCCTACAAGTTTTCGTCCAAAAGTTAGCTTTTCAAGATCCCAAGTCTCATTCTTGTTCAGAGATTCCATCTCCTCTTTCATAACCTTCTTCTAAGACTTGCTCTCAGTGCAACCTAGAGCTTCCTTCACCGTTTTAGGTTCATTGCTAGCAACACTAATAAAAGGTATGTAGAACAAACGCTCGATAGGAAGTGATTCAAAAGGTTTCTTTGATGTAGGTCTATACCTTTCAAGCATTTTGCCTACCCGTTCTGATCTCCTCAGAGTAGGAGTATTTGGCTCCACTTCTTGTGACTCTTGAGACTCATTTCCCGTCGCATCATACTCAAACACTAGCTCTTCATATTCTACATCAACCTGACATCTTTTTTGTTTCTTCTTTTGGTTGCTTCTTTGGTTCTTTGTGCACAGGGATTGTGTGCACCTCCTTGAAGACTACATTCGAGTTGTAGGCCTTCTTCGTCTTGGGATTCCAGAGCTTCTACCCTTTGATGTAGGTCTATACCTTTCAAGCATTTTGCCTACCCGTTTTGATCTCCTTAGAGTAGGAGTAGTTGGCTCCACTTCTTGTGACTCTTGCGACTCATTTCCCGTTGCATCATACTCAAACACTAGCTCTTCATAGTCTACATCAACCTGACATCTTTTTTGTTTCTTCTTTTGATTGCTTCTTTGGTTCTTTGTGCACAGGGATTGTGTGCACCTCCTTGAAGACTACATTCGAGTTGTAGGCCTTCTTCGTCTTGGGATTCCAGAGCTTGCACCCTTTGACGCCACCCCCATACCCAATGAAGATGCACCTTACAGACTTAAGAGTCAAGCTTCAATCTCTTTTCCTTTGGGACATGAATGTATGAATCACAACCAAAAATGCACAAATGTTTCAAGCATGGCTTCTTCCTAATCCGTGTTGCTTGCAAAGTCTTGTCAACCAGACCTAATGTCAAGGATCAATTGAAAAAGTAACAAGCAATAGCCACTTCTTTAGCCCAAAATTTACATTCCAAATGAGCACCACTCAACATACGTCGGGCTTTGTCCATCAACATTTTGTTCATCCGCTCTGCGATTCCATTTTGTTGTGGAGTGTAAGGAGTAATTTTCTGTCTTTGAATACCGTTTTCCTTACAAAATTCGTCAAACTCTTTGAAGCAGTACTTACTCTCGTTGCCTGTGTGCAACACCTTAAACCTCTTCTCAATTTCATTCTCCACAAGAGCTTTAAACTTCTTGAACTTATTGAGAACTTCAGATTTCTTCAAGACAAAGTATATCGAAGTCTTACGAGTGTAGTCATCTATGAAAGTCACATAGAAGAGAGTATTGCTCAATGATGGAATGTCCACTGATCCAAACACATCACTGTGGATCACTTGCAAGATTTCACTTTCCTGTGCAACACCTTTGGGGAACTTGACTCGACTCTTCTTGCCTTAGACATAATTCTTGTAGAAGTCAAAATCCAAGGGGCAATTTTCCATCCGATATGGCCCAACCTCTGATGCTAGCTTCAACCTTTGGCTTAGGAGCAACATAGTTGTTACATGTGCTCACCGCAATCACATCAAGCCTGAACAAAGTACATGTTACATCTGTGCATGCCCCTTGCCAAAGCCATGGCTCCACGCACCATTTTGCACCTGTCTCTATTGAATGAGACCTGGACACCAACATCATTCATCTTACTCACAAGGATCAAATTCCTCAAAAGGCTAGAAATGTTCAAAACACCTAGGAGTGTCTTGCTCCTCCCATCTCTTAATCTCAGCTTCACTCTTCCTCTTCCTATGATCTGGTAGGTTGAGTTGTCTCCTAGAAAGACATCACCACCATCATATTATTCATATTTGTAGAACCACTCCTTTGCAAGAATCATATGATAGAAGGCTCCAAAGTCAATCAGCCATGCATCATTGCATGAGTGTAAGCTTGAGGCTGCAATATATACATCTCCGTCTCCATGGTTGCAAGCCTTCTCACTTGAGGCTTACACAGTATTAGGTGGTTTTTCCCTTTCCCACCTTCTTCGCTATACAATTCTCCTTGAAATGCCCTCTCTTGCCACAGTTCCAACATTTCTTCAAAGATCTCTCTAGAGTCTTTGATCTACCCTTAGACTTTAAGCACTTCTCCCCAGTCTTTCGCTTGCCTTGTTCTTGTCAGCTTGAGGCTGCGAGATATACATCTCCATCTCCATTGATAGAGACCTCACTTGAGGATTCCATAGTATCAGAGGATTTTCCTTTTACTTTCTTCGCTCTACAGTCCTCCTTGAACTGTCATCTTGTCGCAGTTCCAACATTTCTTCAAGGATCTCTTTGGAGTCTTTGATCTACCCTTAGACTTTAAGCACTTCTCCCTAATCTTTCGCTTGCCTCATTCTTGCAAGTAGCCTCACATGGTCAAGGCGTCGTTAATCTAATAACTTTACATAGACATGCAGCTCATCTCATTTGATAACAGAGTTGCCACTACATCTAACTTCAGCTCCAAAGTAGTGCTCATTATGGCCATCACCAAATTATCCCACAAGTCTGGAAAAAAGCACAACAATGTGAGACACCTTTCTTTATCATCCATCTTCACATCTGTGGATGTCAATTGACTTACCACAGTGTTAAAGGCATTTAGGTGCTTTGCAACCGAGTCACTATCATTCATTTGCAGTGAATACAACTTATTTCACAGGAAAAGTTTGCTTACTAGCGACTTGGCGTGGTACAACATGCCCAACTTGTCCCATAGAAGCTTTGTAGTCTTTTTAGCTGATACATTCAATAAAATTGAATTCGATAAATAGGTTGATAGAGATTTGTGGTTTCCTATCGACTTTCTCCCACTCTGCTAGTATCATTTTGGTGGGTGTAGCATCTGCTATGGCAATCCATTGATCTCTATCAACCAAGAGATCTTCCATCTTGAGCTTCCACATTTCAAAGCTCTAACCATTGTATTTTTCAAATTCCACTCTAGTGCTTCCAGTCATCTAGTTCGCACAAGATTCTTCCGCAAAACTCCCACTACAAAAAAATCGTTAACCGCAAGCTATTCCAACTTCTACAATGAGGATTTGATACCAAATGTTGGAGATAAACTTGTGGCACAATAAATAAATACAATAGAAAGTTTTTTAATGCAGATCTGACATGGAAAGAGAAGATGACAAGCATATACACAAACGCATGAGAATTTTCACCTAGGAAAACCCTTTCAAGTAAAAAACCTAGTACATTAACCTACTTGAATTATAACATAATTTGGTTGTCTACAATGCTATGATCAAGTTGCAAGGTTTTGTAACCTTCATACTGAGCTTTAATGTACATTTGAATGCCCACACTTTAGTGTGTATTTAGCATTCAACAACCTTTGTCACACATATCCTATGTAACTATATTTCTGCTCTCTATTCTCTCACTTTCTTCCTTTGCATGGCACTGTCTTGTAATAGAAACTTCACTTGTAGTGTTTGCAGTTTGCACCAACTATTGCACCAAGTTAACGACATGTAATGCTCCATAATAGGTCCATATTACGGAGCCACCAAAACATTGCTAACACCCCTTCAATCTAACAAATACAATTAGACAAACGTTTAGAATGCCTTCAGATAACATTTTGTTGCTATGGATGTTGCACAGCTCCTTGCATCACCATACTACAACTCAACCACGGAGCACCACGTCACAATCTCCCAAAGTGCAACTGAAACTACGCAAAGTGTACTGAATAGATTTTACATCATCCTCACACATTGTCAACCTTGTGCAATTGCCAAAGGCAAACTCCACGCAAGACTATGCAACCATCCCAGCTTGCACAATCAACATTGTGCAACACCAAATGTGCGCACACATTACTATTCCGCAAATTCATGCAAAGTTAAAACATTTCCCAACATACATGTTGGGTGTAGACCCTTAGTTTCCCCGGTTGGCTTGAAAAAAAGGTAATCCCACATGGAGCAAAAGGTCATCCAAATATATGAACTTTTTCCCCATTCGAACATCCCATTGAATGGCTTGTCTAGAAATATACTTGCAAAAGAAGTAGAAATAGAGTAGAATCTTTTGGATATCTCTCAATAGTGAAGATCCTAATTGGATCCATATCATCCAAGTATTTATGCCGAAGAATCTTTCTCCATATTCAATTATCCAAACAAATTTAGCACCTAGAGCTTTATTCATGAGACTAAGACCGAGATCCCTTACCCCTAACATTGAGATTCTTTACCCCCACTCTACCCATCTTCTTTTGCTGACATATTTTTCTCTAGGTTACCACTTAAATTGTCTTTGTATTGATCAAATTCACCTCTTCAATGCCGCTGGGATTATTTTAAGAATGGAGAGGTAGTATACAAAGTGCTTGAAGGACCCACACCAGCAATTGCAGTTTCCTCCTTGTTGTGAGCCAATAGCCCCCACAACCTATCAAGGAGGCTGTCCCACACCTGCTTAGTGATTTTCCCTTGAAACAGAGGTATCCCTAGATACTTGTTGGAGAGAGTTCCTTTTTCAAATCCAAGATCATTACAAATTTGCCGATGCCTTCTGTCAGCAGTATTAAGTGAATTTGAGATTTACTTGAGTTTACCAGTTGTACCGAGCAGTTTCAAACAGCTGACAAATGCTCTTGAAATCTCGTCACTCTTAACTTTTGATTGACCCACCATAGTTGTGTCATCCACGAATTGAAGGTGTGTCAAGCTAAATCCTAAAATCTTGGGGAGACACACTTGACCATAACAGTGGTTTCAGCCTAGTTGATGGCCCTCTCGAAAGCTTCACCAACTATAATGAAAATATAGGGAGATGAAGGATCAGCATATGGAAGATCCCTTTAAGCTGAACAGAAGCACGTCAAAATATTGTTGGTCAAAACTGGGTAACTAGAAGTGGTCACACGTCTAAAGCCCAACTTATGCCAATAACTATGGAAGCTGAAGGCCCTCCAAATCCCTTTGCTCATCTAAAGATTAAAACAGGAAGTAAATTATTCAAGCTATTAGCAAAACATTTGGCTAGCATTTTGTATGTTGTGTTACACAAGGAGATAGGGCAGAAAGCATAAGAAAACAGGAATTATTTTACTTGGGAATAAGGGCTAGGAATGTAGTATTTAGTTCCTTTTTGAGGGTTTCTTTTATTGCCTCGACTCCTCAACTGCAGCCCAAACATTGTCTTTTGTTATTTCCAATAGTTAGTGGAATAAACCGGTCAGGAAGCCATCGGGACTCAGGATCTTATCTCCTTCTAGCACAAAGACTTCCATTTTAGCTTTAAATGTGGGATTGAAAAGTCCCAAATTTCGGGCTGCTGAAATCAAATTGTAAATATGAGCACACAAACTGTTCTGCACCTTCCCCAGTTCTACAAATGGCTCCAAAAGAAGGTTCTCAAAAGAATCCACTCTTCTAGCATATTGTCTGCATGATCTAATAGAAACTCACCATTGGGAAAGTGAGGGATTTCATCCGATTTATATTCCCATGTACAATCACCAACTAATGCTTCCAATTTTCTATCTATGCAATGTTCTATCTAATTCTTCTCCAAACTGTTATTGATGTGTAAAAATATTTACAAACATACCCTGCTTTTGAATTACTACCTGAATAGATTCAATTTGAGCTTCCAGAGCTTCCTTTCTTTTGAAGATGTCCCCAAAGACCTTATTCCATTTCTTCAACTCTTGTTTAACTATTTTAAGTCTAGACCATATTGAACATCTTTTTTCTCTTTTGTAGCGAAAGAATTAACCTCCATTTTATCACTCTAGCTGCAATATTTGGGTATGGACCCACATCTACCCCAAAAAAAGGGACATGTTTTTGGAAGGGAATCAGAATTCACCATTAACCAAAAAGGCCAGTGATCAGACACTTGAGCACCTTAGCCCCACTGCAAAATCAGAATCCAACCATTTGTCATCCAAAAGTAATGGATCCAGCCTTTCAATGATAAGAAGATTTTATGTTCTCTTATTGTACCAAATGAAATTACCTTTGCAGGGTTTTGTATCCCATAACCTATTATCAGAGATAAAGGTTCCACAGCCATCCCTGAGGAAAGAGAGAGGGATGACTCTTCATTTCCTAAGCGCTTAAAATGGCATTAAAATCAATGAGGAGGATCAAAGTAAGATGAGGAGCTTGTCAGAATCTTATCATATCATTCTCTAGCCCTAGCCACTTATAAGTTGTCATGGGTGCATGAACAGAGGCGGCAATGAAATGAAAGCCGTCCACAAGCACCTGCACTAAAATGATAATCCATTCTTGTATTTTCTCAATCAGCTTGCAGTAGAACTTCAGAGGATTCGATAACACTGCAAAGCCACCTAGGTCCCCTACTGTATCAAGGCACATCCATCAATTTTATAATCCTCAGAAGAAATTCATCAAAAGATTCCTAAGAGCATATTGTTTCATGTAAATAAAGCAAATCTGATTTTTCTAGATGTATTATTCTTCCTGCAAGAATTCTTTTGGAGGGGGCAATCAGCCAGTGGATATTCCATGAAACTGTTATCCTTAGAAAAATCCAAAAGCCTTGGATCCATGAATACCTAGCCCCTGAAGTCAAAATTGTTATTTTTCTTACTTGACTTGTCCATTACTTCATCAATTTGCATCTGATTTCCCTTTGCTATAATATTCTGTCCATCCAATTTGAGGACAGCTTCAGATTTTCATCCTCTAAACTGAGTAGCTACATCTGTTGTCTTTCTCTACTCACATTCCCTGTTTCTGGATGGGTCTCAAGTGTTCCTTTTCTTCATAAGAAGATTCCTCTTAGTCCTCTTTATTTGCTAATTGTTTGAAGATCCTCTAGTACATCTCCATCTCTACCCTCTGGCCATCCCATTTCACCAATTTTGCCCAATGATCTACCCACTAATCTTTTAGTTTCTAAAAACCATTAGTCCAATGATGAAACAGGCTCCTTGTAGGGTGTGGAAAACCTTTCCCCAGAATTCATTCTTTTGTCTGTTCTGTAGGAGGGGATTGAAAAAGACACCATGTTGCCATGTAACCCTGCTCATCGCAGAGCCAAGAAAAGAAAGGGAGGCACTCCATATTATCATGGAAAACCTTTTCAAATAGAGAGTCCCTTCGAATCTTTCAAACGAAAATTTCTTAGAGAGTATCTTTGTTAGGTCAAGTTGGATACATTCTAGAATAGAAAAAAATGTCTTTTCCTAGTTGGGGTGGAATAACCGATAAACTTAACAAGGATATTCCCGATTTGCTCCAACTTGGATTCACCCCAACAATCCAGTGGTAAGTTGTACAGACAAATCTTGAGCAAGAGCATATCGCAACATCCATAGTTTCATGTACAGACCTGAGCTTCCATGGATCCATGAACCCCCTTCAAATACCTCTTTCATGTCTTTATGGAAAACCATTGCCAGAAAATACCGTTGTGATCCTGTCTTTCTTTCAAAACCCCATTGACAATCCAGTTTTCTCTAGTCCAAATTAGCAAATCCCTCCCTTCTAGCCATGCTCCATTAAATTTACAAATATGAGTCATGCATGGCAGCAGATATGAATCCAAATCTACTGCATCGTGATTAAGTTCTACCACTGATTTGTGGGCTTGAAACACCCATTCGGCAAAAGCATCATTGATCTGCAAAAGAACTGATGGCATTTTTCATTGCCATATCTTCATTTTGATGCCCTGGCTTCCTGAGAATTCCACTGAAGGCCACCCTAGAGTTTCAATCTTGAGTGTTCAGCATTTTTTACTGGTGACTTTCCGAACGTAAGCATGGAATGTGGAAAGAAAGATATTTAGTGTATTATTCTTCTTTAAGTAATTAATTTTGAGAAGACATTTTTCATGTTTGAAATGGCAAAGATTATGGATCTTATAAGGCAACACTCAGCTGATTATTTTGTAGTAACACATAATTTTCCAAAAGGTAACTCTGCTTGCTCTTTACTCTGCTTGCATTTTACTTTAACCACTCTCCTTTAAACATATATTTTTCCTTTTAAATTTATTCTGAAGTTAAAATTGTGTCACGTAATCACTTAAACTGTATAGGTTTCTTCTCTACAAAACAACGATTTTACCCTGCGAAAAATCATTTTTCATTACCAAATTGCTCTGCTTGGACCAACAAACCCACAATTTCTCTGAAAATAATGTCCCAAGCTCCAACACTTGCACAATTTCTCAGTTTGCAGTCTTGGATGATGTATCCACTGTCTTTCTCCCATGCTCCCATCCTCTCAATCTAAGAATTCAAGTCAAATATCCCTGTTAGTAGTCGCCAGGATAGATGGCACAATACATAGGTCTAATCTGACAGTTTACTTTTATTTTTATGTTTCCTTCATTTCGTAGGTAAGTGTTTTTTATGTTATAAAAAAGTATGGACTGGATCAAACCAACACACTCCCTCTAAAAACTCCAGACAATACAGGATCGGATTAGACCAAATCGGGTTGCTATGCTTGACATTTTACACTAAGGAAATATATTTCATGAGCTATTTGAGTGATAAGCATCAGCATTAATAGCATATTATGGAGCGAAACATGACCATGACTCCACATCATTTCGATATATCAGTTGAAAGAGACCACCCAACAGTCTCATCTACCAATGGATTGACCTCAACCAAGAGAGGGTGAACATTTTAAGGTGCAACAGGATGGTATTTTAGTTTTTGAACTCTCTAACATATAGAATGGGGTGAACATAAAGAAGAGAGAGACTAAGCAATAGGTGGAGTTTTGTACACCGACAGCATGAGTGGATCCTTGTGATAAGAGTGTCCAAAAGCATATTGCAATAGATGTCTCCTTTTCCACATTACCTTTACATTAGTTATCAGTCCAAGAAATATATTTTGTGTTTATCACTAAGATACCAAACAATGGGTATGGGCAAGGATACGACACATTTTTGGGAACCATACAAATTTAGCATACAATTGTTTCAATTATTTCAAAACTTACAACTTCATAAACATAAGTTTAGAAGTTCAAGATACATGTTGAAGTTTACAATCTAACCCACAAGCGACCATAGTAAGTCAATGGAACTCAACAAGCACATCCAGTTATAATAGCATGAGGGAACAAATGATGATGAGAAAGAAAAAAAAAATCTCCGAAATCTGACTATACGCTAAGAACTAACTAGAGTACAATAATCTATCTACCATGGGTGATCCTCGAAAGGTACCCTCCACATGCTTGGAGATATAGTAACATGAATTACAAAGTACAAATATGCTTGGAGATAAATTAACATGAATTGCGGAGTAAAAATATTTTAAATGCCACAGATACTATCACTGACCATGCAAAAGAAACTTCCATGCCACAACATCGATCAAGATGGAAAAGCATATGGGGACTTAGATAAACCATTGAATCGAAATGTGTACATTCAATTTTCATGTTGCTTAAGTTATTACATCATATTTTTCAGGAAACAATGCATTTTTTAGTATTCAAGAAATAATGCATTATCTGTGTACCAATTTGTGATTTAAATAACATGTTGCTACATGTGAAGGATGATGTTTTATTTATACATACTTTTAAAATAAATAATTAACTTAAACATTCACACAAACACTTTGTACCACAGTTGCAAGAAACGTAACAGCTCATGGCCGACGTGCATCTGAACAGCCTGCAACCCATCAAAATGCAAACAGCCATTGCCAATGGGTTGAAGGGAGTTGTCTGTCTTGCACTTTCTATTGCCATAACAGTGCACACAATGCCCATGTTTTGGAGTCATTACGGGGTGGTTCGTCTGATCTGGGTTAAATCTGATTGTTTATGACTGTAGTAACAATTGTTTACAGTGGGATCCGATAGATTTGTGACTGTAGTTACAATTTTTTACAGTTGAATCTGATAGTTTTATGACTGTATTTACGATTTTTACCATAAATACAACCAGATATGTGTATGGGCTTGTATGTGATGTCACTTACAAATCTTAACAAACCATCAAAAATTATGAAAGATGTGTAGAAATTTACGATGTATGTTTATTTTGTGAGTTTTCATTATTTTACAAAAAGTTGTTCTAACATACAGGGGCAATGTTAGAAACCAACACAAAATTTTGATCCGGCTGAAGGGAGTCGACCTCAAATTTAATCCCTATGTATTTCCAGCTATTTGTATAGAAGGTGGGTTCATATATTGAATTACGGCACGAAAACTATCGAATGGGTCAGCACATAAACAGCAATATATAAAGTAATGGAACGTACAAAGAGGTTGATGAATCATCAATGATCTCAAAATGAGAATAGGGGGTTGTCAAAAGTGAGGGAGTGCTCCCTATGCATTAGTCCATTTCTGCTTTAGAACAAGCTTGTTCCGGGGTGTATTGCTGGTCAGCAAACTGTTTAGTGTTTTCCGTTTCCATGAAAAAAAAGTTATTAAATGTGATTTTAAGAAAGGTGGCAACGTAGCTTTGAGTTTCAAACCACTTTTACCTTTTGGATCAAAAATAATGGATGAACATGTATCTTTGGAGGGAAAGATGATAGATCCCATATGCGTAACATATATAAGAAAATATTTCTGCATCAATGCTTTAGAATGTGCTACTCTATAGTAAAACAAATTTTCAATTGAATGTGCAAAGTAAATGTAACCTACATTAAGAAAAACAAAATCATGGTTGGGATTTTTTTCATAAAAAAGAAAATTGAGATTGATTTTGATAATGTTGACAAGGCTAATTGTTTACCTCACATGATGGTGACAACTGTTCGGTATATATAATTATATGTACCAAAAATCCATTTCTTATCCGCAACCTCTCTAACACCATTTCTTATCACGTTTTCATTATGGCTCTCATTTCTTGTTTCTCATTTCTGTTGACTTTGTTTCATACATATTTTCATGATAAAATACAATGCATGTATTCTAAACACGGTTATACAAAACATACGAATCTGGCAGTGGGGGTTAGGTTAATAAAGTAAGGATAGTCATTTTTAGATTTTTAGTTTATTTTTAAGTATCATTCTGGAGTTGGTCATATCCATATGCAGCCCAAATATGTGACCTATTGTAGTATGGAAATGTTATACCCAAGCCATACACAGGCCATATCCATGTCCGTATCTGTATCAGATATGCTGGATAAGTAATATGACACCCTTCCCAGGATTTTCCAGTAATCTAGCTGTATTGCTGCTGTTGTCTCAAAGCTAAGGATATACAATATGGCACCCTCCACAGGCGTTTCCAGCATTAGCCTTGGATTAACAATATATGAGGTTTTTATGTTGTTTTGAAGCAATTTGAACCCGTACCATGTATTTTGTGGGGGTTGGACAAGTCCCACACGAGGCCCCTTAGTAATAATATGTTTTTTATTAGAAAATGCAAAACATTGTTCAAATCCAGCACAAATCCAGTTGGTCTTTAAGGTCCTTTAATTTGAGGAAATGTTCAGAGACCTCCCTCTAATTATTTTGAGAATAACATCTTTTTTACAGTTCAAAAGATTTAGTTGTACCATCAACCAGAGGTACCCAATCATCAACAATTGGTAAATTTATTAATACTAGGCCTTCTCCATATATGGGATCAGACTCCGATTCATCTGGATCAATTTTGCGCCTTTTTAGTTTTTACCACCTCAGTTACAACCTTAAAACAGGCCTCTATAATCAAAAAAGGAAAGCATTTTGTAGTGCCACTCTGGTTGCTTAGTTAAGCCCCTTTCCAACTCTCGGGTGTTGGTCGAATTTCAGAGTTGGTTAGATGTTCTTAGGTGTAAATATATCATTTCCCCCTTGTTTGGCCTTACCGACCTATCCTCGTTGTATCAATAAGTGCTGGTTGGAATTCAAATATGGTTTCCCTTTTTATGTAAACTTTTGAATATTTCATATGGTGTCATGTTTAAACCATAGTTACCAAATCCGGCAGGATCCGGATTTTTTGGCCAACCCAGATAAGTTCGTCAGGGTCGGCCCTGTTTTTTTTTTCAAAAAAAATATTTTTTTATATTTGAAGTTTTATGCGCAAAAAAATGCCCAAAAACCATAAATATGATATAATATTAACATTTTATATTATTTTATTAATGTTTTTCATTGTATTTGTTAGTTTTGCATATTTATAAAACTATGCTCATATATATCTACATTATTCCGGATTGGATTTTTCCGAACTTTTTCAAGCATTCCGGATTTCGGATTTTTTTGCCCTTCCGAACGGATCCAGATTTCCGAACTTGGTAACTCTGGTTTAAAGAATGCCACTAAACCTAGAAAAATATTAAACAAAAAATCTAATTTAAAATTTGTGAAAGTCCATTATTTAAAAGGTGTGCATACATAGGCCTTCTAGGAGGCTATGAACACTAGCTAGAAGGGGCTAGTTAGTAGCAGCTAGCTAGTAGGGACTAGCTATGAACACTAGCTAGTAGGGGCTAGCTAGCTAGACTGATAGGGCCAGATATGGATAAAAAATTATTTAGTCGATAAAATCTTCTTGGAGCAAGGTTTCTGCACCCTCAGTTTCCTTCTTAGGAAATGTCTTTTTCATTGTTCAATTCATTACAGCAGAAGATCATAAGTACGTGTGGAACAACGACCTATGGATTTTCAGAAGGCATGGAGTTTTTGTATGCCCTTGGACATCAGGGCTGTTATATCAACAGTTCTTGTCTGGATTCGCTTATACAATTTGCCTCTAGTGATACAGATCCTAAATTAATTCAGTAGATAAGTTTGAAAATTAAGGATTTTATCAGATTTAATGATGACCCGAATTCGGTTCAATACAACTTTGTGAGGGTTTGTGCAATGATAGATCTCTCTAAACCCATTTTTCATTCCAGACCTTTTTAGCTATAAAAATGGAGAAAGAAAGCGGGCAGTCCCAAAATTGTCATTGGGAGGAATCAATTGGGGATCTCCGTAGACAAGTATCTCTCCTCCCCTTCGGCAAGTAGCAAGGCAGATGTTCTAACTCGGGATAATCATGGATCCCAAGGTCATGCACGTACAAAAGCCTCAAACCCCGGTGGATCAGAGGGCAATGGATCAAACAGCCCTCTACAGTCTAGGATTCAAACACCAGGGCAGAAGAAATAGACGGTGCTATCATTTCAACTCATGGTGGAGTTGGGCTTCATCACCAGGGTGGAATATAATTTACAGTTTCAGCTTCTTCAGACAGTTTTAAGAAGACTTTGAATTTATAGAATAAAAGCATAGATCATTTCTAGATTTTGGAAAAAGCTGACTCGCCAAAGGAGGATGAAAAGAATAACATTTTGGATTACTGTTCCACCAGAAGTCCTCACTATTTCACAAACAAGATCCACAGTGTCTAAAACAAATTGTGGAACCTCAAGGAGACGTCAAAGTCAGGGAACAGAAGAGGAAAGACTGTGAATGGATGCAATGAACTCTATTGATGAAGGCACCCAATGGACGATTGAAGCTGTTCTTTCCCACTGGGGAAAGAAGATGCTTGCATATCTCAAATGAGAGACTCTAAGTCCCTATTTTATTTAGTAGTTTCCTTTAGCTCTTGATGCAAATGGTTTATCATGACCCTTTTGGACAGTTTTTGTGGAATTTTCCGAAATCTTGTCGATTTTTTTTTATAAAAGGGTTAAGGATCCCACAACCCTCAATTACCTATCAAAAAATAAAAAAATAAAGGTTCCAATTTAACAATAATTAAAAAAAGTATTAAGGCCAAAGAGGCATGTGATGTTTAAGTTTTCAATATATTGAATAACCAAAAAAAGGGAAAATAATATTAATTAAAATGTGAATATCTATATATGGGGTGAGTGAGCAGGGGAGGGGCAACATTGTCATCCCCAGCTGTGATGTATGGATCAGGACTATTAACAGACACGACAATAGAATGGCGTAAGGGAAAGGAGTCGGGTAATTGGTTTGGACCCTGCCCGCCCCTATAGCTTTAAGAAGAGTGAGGCCCTTAAGCGGCTCAACCACGTCACAACAGTGGGCAATGGGGGTTTGACCTCCCCACCACCACCAAAGATGAACCAAAAAAAATATAGAACTTGCAAGGGCTCAGCCCTCTCTCGAACCACTGTCTGCCATTCATTTGCAGCCACCTGTCTCAAGCCATTCTAACCTCTAGCCTTGTTTTGTATCCATAAATGTGTGGATATAATTATAAATATATATGTATACATATATTCATCATGTATTTCCCCTCTTGTAGTAGGGCATAAAATCCCTCATTCCATAAGCCATACCCCACCAAAAAAAAATGGAAGAGAAAACTAAATCAACAAAATTATAATGAAAAACATGCATGAGATAAAGAATAAGAGGACAAAGAAAGAGTTGACCTTGTTTTAAGGTTTGGGTCTCCCTTTTGTTAAGCTAAAAGACTTTGCGGGAAACTTTTAGTTCTTATTCAACGGCTTAGATCAAGATGATTTAAGGGTAGATATGAGATGCTCTTCCTACTAACTATGTTGCAGGGAAACGTCCCAGGGCCCTCCGTTTCTGCTTAGAAACATATTCAGTACAAAAATGCTCTGGAAATGTCTTGGAAATGCCCGGGCCTGTGCCGGAAACATTTGAAAATTTTCTGGACGTTTTTGGGCTGTTTCTAAGGTGTTTCCAGCTGAAAATTCATTGACTAAGTCAAAAAAAAAAACTAAAACATTAAACAATTACCCTAATCTTCTAGAATACACTGTTAAACCTATATAAACATGCTCATCATTGTTGTTTTTTACAAGAGCAAGGAGGAATTCAGGAGGCAGCCATTGCTGTTTTTAAAAGAGCAGCTATAACACATGATTCATGAACATGTGAAATTTGAAGCATGTTGAATGTTTTGAACTTTCATGAATACTATAGTTTTTAAGTGTTTTATCTTTTATGGTCTAAAAATGAGTATTATGCATTGTGTCTATATATATTTATATTTTTTATATTATATTGTACGGACATTTCCATGACGTTTCCAAGCCAAGGGTTTTTGAAAATCCACGTTTCTGTATTTTGGACCCATTTCCATTTCCATTTCCATTTGTTTCCTGGCAATAAAGTCTATATATAATATGAATAAAATAACAAATGAAAAAATATGACTGGTTTTAATCCATGTTGACTTAGTTTAAAATCTTAGAGGGGTATTAGCAATAAATGAATTAAGTATATGCAAATTCTAGAACAATTTTTTCCCCCTTTTACATTGTTGCTTCTAGTCATATTATTGTGACTATTAATTTGGCTTGAGAATTTCTTTTAAGCAGTAAAAGACCATTAATTAAGCTTAGGCACCCTTATATTGTTCTATGACTTGATACATTCTAGAGATAATTTATATATGTTGATTGTAATGATCTTTTCATATTCTCCTTTGTAGTTGGATTTTAACTTCTAAAATTTATCTCTTGTTAATCTAAATTAATAATCTAGTAATGCATCATTGCAAGCCATCAATTACTTAACAGAAGTATATGACTAAGTTTTTATAGGGTTAATTTCACAATGGTAAAATTTGCGAGACACGAGTGACTTGTAAGGTATTGCATGCTCCAAGAGCCTTGCCAATGGGGAGAGAGGCTAGAAGATGAGAAGCCAGAACGCGGTGGGTTATATTCATTGTCCCTTCGCCCCTACTAACAAATGCTCACGATCACTATGTGCTAAGTGGGTCCCATTGACTTCTGATTTTTACCAAAATAAATGAGTAAAACAATGTCGATTTGTTAATAACTAGTCATGGAAGTCCCCTTGAGATGACTTGATCGCACAAGAGTTAAACCCCAAAAGATTATAATCTAATTAAATTGTTCATGAAAGTTTTTAATTGCTCTATTTAAATATTTGATCTTGAATGCAAAACCCTGAAGAAGACCTTAGACTCAAACAAGACCCATGTGGAATTTTGTCTTTAGAAATGGAATAAAAATATTGACCATATCCCTTTTTTTTTAACTTTTACGAAGAAAAGCAATTCGCATAATTAAATTGGGACTTTGTATTAAATCTAGTTGCTTTTAATAGAAACTTATGTCTTCTGTGAAAGTAGATTTCATGTAAACACTAAAATTAAGCAAAGTGTGGGAGCTATTACACTCATCAACAATAGAGCAATTAGAGCTTCTAGTATTTTCATTACTCTTCCATTAGCTTAGGATAGCTAAAAAATAATAAAAATAAAAATACCTAAAAAACTGTCTTTGGAAAATACAATTCTAATTGTTAAAAAGAGTTTTTTTGCTTTTTGAATAGCCTACTAAAGTCAGTTTGGAAATTGAGCAAAATAAATACCCATGAATAAAATTTATTAAATCTAGGATTTAAATTGTAACTGAAATGGCTTATAGAATTACTAGATCAATAGTCAATTTTTTTTTTTTTAACTATAGGTAAATTGAGGGTTGTGGGGGTCCTTCACCTTTTAATATAAATCATAAAGAACAAAAATAGAATCAAATTACAATCACTGAGTCAAGAAAAACCTGAAATGCCCAAGAGAATAAGAACACCTAATCATTCTATGTGAACCAAACAAGCGCTTTTAACCTATACATTAAACACACAAGCAATGTCTATGGCAACAGGAGCATCCTCAACCATGAGAATCAAGTGCCTTCCTACCTCTTCGAGAAAGAAGGGCCTCCATAGTCCATTATTTTTGCTGATCAATGGCATTCAAAGCATCCAGTTGCTATCTCTTTGCTTGTCTTCTTCCTCTACGTCCTGGGGCACCAAAATTTGCTTTGGTTATCAAATACTCTGTCTGTGAGATGGTGAGAACCTCTCTGGACGCTAATTGATCATCTCCATCCAGTTGAGAAGATTTTTCCTCCAATTATTGAAAAAAATCAATGTTTTCCTTCTCCAATGATTTGGGTGCTCGAACCTCTCCTTCGTTTCTCAAAACCAACTCTTTCAAAGAATTTGCCCTCTGAGACACGCCACTGCCTCTATTGGGAGGCAAAGAGCCTTGCACTAGTCACACAACAGGAACCAAAACCTCCTTGTTTGACAGTAGCTTTAAGCAGGCTTTCAAAGGGTTGTTGGGGTAGGTTGGGGCGAGAGGGGAAGAAGCCAAATCCATTTTAGGGACTAAGCAGTTGCATTCCCAGCCATCTTATGAGATGGAAAAAAATCAATTTTATGTCCAATCTTGTTGCATCTAAAACATCTAGGAGGCAACCTTCAAAATCCACATGTTGCAATCAAAACCCCAGCATATAAGAAATCAATATGGCATGGGCCACCGGTTTTGAGGTGTTCAACAAAATGCAAACCCTAGCACAAGATGAGTGTGATCCATTTCCTTCAGGATCAATCTTCACAAAAACCCCTACCTTTTCTACCAGCTACTTGATCTTTTCTAAAGTTCTAAAACCCAAAGGAAGATTGTAATAGCAAAACCAGATGGGAATCTTGTCAATGGATCCCACTATTGGATCAAAAAACGGTCCCAAGAACAAAGACACAAACCCACCATGCCAAAAAAAACCACATGCCCTTCTAGAAGAAATTTAATGAGAAAAAAGCCCTTCACAAGCAAGGCCACCAAATAACACGAGATCTCCTTCCAAACAAAGTCCACCTATTTCAAAATATCATGAACCATAGGTCGTTTGTCTTGCGTGAACTCATCCTCCTCTGAAAAATAAAGATCCGCTGCCTCCTGTCCCAGACAAATAGGGATATCACCAAATGCAAAAGCCTATGGGGATCCAACATCCCTAATTTCACATGAACGACTCAGCCACCCATGATCATTTAGGCAAGTATATGTAGTCGCTTTGGCCTAAACCAAAGCACCACCACATGCCTACAACCTCTATAAATCATCATCCGGCTCTTATTCTTTGTTTTGACCTCTTTGATTAACTCTAATCTACTGACTTTGTTATCTTCTTGCAAGTGCTCGCTTGCTTTTTGAATCCTCTTTACCAATCTAGCCTTCTAGGCTCATATATCTCCTTCATTGTGGCTAGTCCTTCTCTTACTCTCTCCAAGACACATCACCCCTCAACTACCTCTACACATCCTCCTTCATTACAACCACCATCCTCTTCTTGTACAAATTTCATTACCTTACCCTTCATTCTTGATTCAAGCTCACTCATTCCCATATGAATTCATAGCCTAAAAGTTTAAGAATTGGTTTCAGTGCTTCTTACCTCCTCATTAGGGCCCATATGGCCATCCATATAGTCATTTGTATCTCCTTTCAATCACTCAACCAAACACTACAATCTCCAAGCAATAACTCTTACCCAACTCACTTTTCTCTCTTTAAGGCTCTTTTCCTTGTAGCCCTCTTTTAGTACAAAGTTGGAAGTTGTGAACAAAATACAAGGTTACCAAACAAACTAAGGGCACTTCCGAATACCCTTTATCCCCTTTGTGCTTCATGCAAATTTTCATTACACAACTCCCAAGGTTAGTACCTTTTCTCTCAACACCCCATATGCAATTAGGTCTCCTTTAGGCCTAGTTCAATGCCCCAACAATGTTTCCATACAATTCTGTGTTGTACCATCCTAAAACACCATAATCTTCTAGAACTTGTCAAAACACTTCAAAGTAACAAGTTTCATGTATTTTGTACAATGGAAACACAAGTTATTCCATTTTCCATTCCTAAATCCTAGGCTAGTCTCAATACAGGCCTGTGTAGGCCGAGAGTAAACAAAAAGAGATTTAAAGAGGTTAAATGCACTTCAAAAGCTCTATCACCTAGAACAGATCTGCCCTACCTTTATTCAACTCCAACCATTATTTGCACTTATCCAACCTTCAAACATCTCCTACAAGCCAAAATACAGGGTTTTTGGGCTCTTTATAAGACTGTGTGTACAGAGTAAGTGGTCTTGAGCACTTCAAAGAATTTATAAGACTCTCAAGGGGATCTGAATCTTGTCTAGGGTCTGCCCAAGCTTGTTACTCCTTTTACAACCCTTAAATTCTCTTGAACAATCACAAAACAGTTCCAATATGCAAATAGACTGAAATCTGACTGTAAGAATGGACTGTGTGCTAACAACATGCAAGATAGATTGAATCTCAAGCCCCCAGATGAACTTTTTAGCTTTCCAAAGGATCATAAACCATGTGCAAAGACTCAACTACCATTTCAGCCCCTCAAGCCATCATCCATACTTTATCCTACTTGTCACTACTTGACTGTGTACCGGCAGAATGCTCTCAATGGGACTATGTTGACTGGTAAAGAAGTTTGGGTGCTAATTGAAACTATCAAATGGATGCTTTTGAGTATCAGAAGGATCATAACCGTTAAGTAAAGACTCTATGACATTTCCAATACCTTAACCTTTTCAATAAACCTCCAAACAACCATTCTACTATCTTTCATCAAGACTGTGTCAAGACAGAATTCTTGTAACTTGCACAAACAACCTGTGTACTGAAGATAAGCATCAAGATTGCATTTCAAACCGAAGTAAAACAACCATAAGATGGATTACATAGCAATTGTCTCATGAAATTCACCATGCATTCATTCAAAGCGTTCTTTTATTGATTGATCACTTTCATATACAATAACCATGTACAAACTTGACAAGGCAGACAGGGTTCATTGAAATCTTGATCTCTCTTTCTTTTCTCAGCGGTCAACCTCTGTCTCCTTCCAAAATCTACTCCTCTATCACCCTACTCTATGATCACACACTTCTTTAAGTATTCAATGCTTCTTATTATACTAAACATGCAAACAAACCTCCTATTCTTGCCATCCCACGTTGAAGGGCAGTGACAACTTTCTTGTTTTCTTGATTTTCATTCTTTTCTTTATGACTTGTACGTTGGAGTACCTCTTGCACACATTCTATGCCCTTCTAGGACCCATACAAAGATTCTCCAACCTTTAGAATTCTCAAAACATCACTAAACACCATTCAAGGCCTAGGTAAGAATTCAAATTTTCAAATTAAGATTTTGGCTGGAAACTCAATAGGAGCAAATAACAAACAATCTAAATACTTCTACTAACTCAAACATCACCCAAGGGTCCCTATAACACCACTCACACCTAAAACAAACTAGAAATGACTACAATGTGACACTTAAACATGCTAACATTCAACAACCTAGTGATGCTCTGCATCACTCACATTACTGACAGTTGACTAAAAAACACCTAATCCTACTACCGGTCATCAATCGGATTAAGGCCACCATTGGCAAGCAATGAAGCATCCCCCGAGCAAAGCGCAGGTTGAATCCTTGCACGGAAATATTCGCTACAGGACTGATAGGGATTTGCCTTGTTTTTTCATACCATAAAAACAATACGGTCGCTAACAGACGCAGAGCTTTTGTTTGGGTCATTTTGCTTGACCTTAACACTTTCCCCGACTTCCTTTACCAATCTCCCACCCGATGCCTGCAACATTCCACTCACCATTATTTCCACCATCGATCTGCTCCTCCTCGACCGATCGCCATCACATTGGCATGTTTCCATTCGAAATCTGTATTATTGTTTAATGTTAATATCAATAGTCAAATAATTTTATTACTTGAGTTTGCAATTAAAACTGATTGGATTTCTAACCCACTTTCCAAAGTAGTTTTGTTAGTATTCTTCTAGCAAATAAAAATCTTCCAAAATGCTAGATGAATTTTGAGCGTACTTCGACCAAAAAAAAATCTAAGGCTTCAATCGCATTCTCGCTAGCTTAGAAAACATAATTGAATTGTCAAAGTATTTTATTGTTGGTTTCGTGAATTGATTCGATAGCACTTCCATTCGAATTCTAACTTCGAAATGATGTGCAAAATGTTGCTTTAAATTGATGTTTGCTTTTGCATTTTTATTGAGGTGCACTTGGTAATAAAAAGTGTAAATAAAGTCTTTATGTTCTCACTAGAACAGAACATAAAACGGAATCATCAAATAAAACAATCAATCGCAATTTCTAATTAATCAAATGATGTTTCAAATGTGTTTTATTAGCTTACAAACATATCTAATATGTTGGCTTAAAAATGTCACCTTCACAAAGTGTTTAAGCAAGTTCGACTAATACAGACATGTACCCTTTTGCTTGCTTGGGCTTAGAAGTCTAGTCAGTCTCTTCTTCTATGTGGTTGGATCACGCAAGTGGTTGTTTGTATGTCCTAGACTCGTGGTTTCTATGTCTCAGTGAGGACTAACCGTGTGTGGGCCAGTTTGTGGCTGCAATGTTATTCGTGGGGGTAATTATGAGATCTAACATTGTAAGGATTTGTGGCAAGGGTCGATTGCCTTCCCAGAAAGAACTAACACGTGCGCTTACAAACAGGTGAAGCAAAGCCAACGTTGATTACGCTTAAGCAAGTGCGCATAAGCCAATATGTAGGCAGCCCAGGGAGTGTGCATGGCATTAGAGACTAGCACTTAGGATTTGTCCTTCAATGCTAGCCATCTTTCGGACCCTTGAGTTGATCCTTAGGAAAATAAAAAGAATGGTGTTAACCCTTGTGGGTGTATTAAAGGCCATTGTTGTTTGTGATATGTGGATTGTGCATAAGTTGAGCTAGGTAGTTAATACCTTGTCAAACAGATTGGATTTTGTTATTGTAAGCATCCGTTGATGAATGCATCCTTCTAGTCTGCATGTGTGTGCATTAGTTTGGTAAAGCACCCGAACTCCATCAACCCTAATTCCACACATTGATATGTAGGCAGCTCACTAGGTTGAGCACAGGGATATGGAATTAGGTCTCTAAAGCCTATTGCCCCAAATAAACTTCTGTTTGGATTCGAAATTGTGAAGTGTTGTTGATTGCAAATAATATACATGTGGGTTTAGGAATATGTGCACATATATAATACTTGTGCTTATTTGAAATAGAAATGAAACCTGTGTCAAATGTGGGGTAGATGCTCCCTCTCCCTCCCTCTCTCTCTCGCTCTCTTGATCGATCGAT
Organism: Torreya grandis; assembly: GCA_037957365.1. Taxonomy (NCBI): domain Eukaryota; kingdom Viridiplantae; phylum Streptophyta; class Pinopsida; order Cupressales; family Taxaceae; genus Torreya; species Torreya grandis. The sequence goes on along the minus strand of JARHVA010001606.1, from coordinate 864,945 downwards.
CGAATCTTCCTAGGTAGTTTTAAAATCTTTACTTCAATTATTGTTGGTATTAGGACATTTATGGGTGTCACAAATCCTACTATTTATAGTTAGAAACAGTTGAGTGATTTTGCAAAAGTTGAAGGATTGGAATAACTAGTTGTTAATCTAAGTCACAAGATTCGAGTTCAAGTTCTATGAGGGTGAAAACTTCAAAACATATAAAAACAAGTCAAATAAGAATATTAAAGATGCTTTTTTTAAAAATTGTCTCCAAATCTAAAACATGTTACACTAAGTTTTTAAGCTTCATACGAACTACACATCAAAAAGTTCTACATCATCAAAAGCCAATACACTCTATGGCCTTATAGGCTACTAGCAACATCAAAAAATTCAATATCATCAAGAGCACTTGGTTCATCAACATCATCGTCGTCACTAGATTCATCACAGAAGAAGTCAAGATTATATGCGCCCTCCAAGTCTGTTACAAAAGGTCAATGTTGTGAAAAAGATTCTTCTGCCATTTTGCTCATGCACATCGCAAATTGCTGCAAACATAAACAAGATCTCCTAACTTTCTTGACAATAAATAACCTGTTTCTTTTCTTAGAATGAATATGGTCAAAATAGATCCAATTCCTTTCGCACGCTAACGCACTTGCTCTTTCACTCAAATTTCGAATAGCAAAGAGTTGTAGTTCCTTTGCACTTGATCCATAAGACTTCCACCATTTGTAACCTTCAAGATGTGGCCTATTATACCCTACCATTGTAAATACCCCTTCTTGCGCTCGAAATGCCCTTGTTTCACCCCTACTTATACATGCAAGTTTTGGATCTAGAACAAGCCTATCAATGGCTTCATAAAGTCTATTGATGACTTCAAAATCACTGTCTCTATTTATATGAAAGAACCTACGCTCTAGATAAGAAGCCACTGCATATAAGGGTGCATCCATCATTTTCCATCTTACATCAATCACATGCCATATTACTTTGTAATCTATCTCCACATCATTGAATGCCTTTTGAATGGATTTCTTACAACGGTCCATAACTTCAAAAAGTATGCCAAGACAAAGGGTGTCACCATCAACCGTGCAAAGCACATCAACAATTGGCTCATACATTTTTAGAACTTTGTTTGCACTTTCCCAAAAGCTGGAGTTTATAATGATTCGTTCTGTTTGTTTTTCCTTGGAGATTTTTGAAAGCGCAGAAATTTCCCACTCATTGCAACAAGTCACTAACCTTATCGTTGCTTTCTCTTCAACCGCTCTTTTCGAAGTGACATAAAAAGAAGCGAATCTCATTTCACAAAGGCCTCAAAAACTCCTTCGATGCATGTTGTTGATAACTGCTCAATTTGAAGTGGTGGTTCCTTATGAAGTTTGCAATTGTCCTCCCCATTTGAATTGCTTCATGTGCCCATGCAAATTTGGTTAAGTCCTGGAGTCACAAATTAAGGCAATGTGTTGTACAAGGGTTCCAATAAATTTGTGGATACTTGTCCATAATTATTTTCCCAGCCCCTACACAATTTGTAACATTATCAGTGACAACCTAAACTACATTTTATTCACCGACTTCAATAATTGTTTTATCTAAGATTTTAAAAATTAACTCTGAGGTCTTCTTGTGATTCATGGTGTCAATCACTTTCAAGAAAGATGTCTTGAGGGCAATACACCAAAACATTAATCATAGGCCTTTGAAACAAATTAGACCAGCTATCACTCAATATACTGTACCCTCTTAAAATCCAAGAGGCATTGACGTCTACCATGCTTTCAGTCACCCTCTCTTTTGACCTTTCCAAAAGAGTAGTCCTAAGCCTTTCAAAACTAGGTGGAGTGTATCCTTTGCCAAATTCGAATATTTTTTTAACTGTGTTCATAGAGAATGGACTCCTGGCTACGTTGAATAGAATGGCACTTAAATAAAAACAAATCAGCCAATGCATCATTTACATCTTGTTTTTTAACTGGCTTCCATATGTTGGGAATTGTTCCACTCCCACAAGTGTTTGATAGCATATGTGAGGATGACATGCTTGTAGAAAAAAAATTTGATGTGCTCCTGAAAATTTCTTCTTGAATTCTCCGTGTTTTTTGCACTCCCATATGTTTTCCAGCAATTGATTGTTCTTCCTCTTTCTCCAATCTCACTCTGATTTCTAGAGTCAAATTAAGGCATACTTTAACTCCCCCACTAGGTCCACCAGATCTGCCAAGTAGGTGGTCCACAACCTCTCATAAAATATTTTACCACATAGAATACATTTGACTTCATTACCTGATCCGGTCTATGACATATGCTTCCATCCCTCGACTTGTGATTTTAGAAGAGCCATTCTTCTGCAAAATTTAAATGAAAATTTAATGTCAATATATTTATTTTAAAAAAACAAAGATAATTATATAAATAAACAAAAATAAAACATACAGTAAAAGTGAAAAAAATAAAAAATGCATAATTTAAAAAACTAAAATAAATAAATAAACCATTATAAAATAAATTAGAAAACATAAAAAATAAACAATATAAGGATTTCATATTGAGGGTTTTTTCACGATGCCTGCTGCGACTAGGGTTTCTAGCCTGCATGTTGATCAAGAGGCGACGACGGCATTTGGCCAAAGGACTGGGCCAGAGCAAGGAGACGACCAAACTAGATGGGTCTCCTCAACAATGCGCAGCGAGGGCAATGGATGGCCAGTGGTTGACAAGGGCAAAGTTTTGCAAGGGAGAAGCGGATGTAGGGAGGTCTGGGCGTTTGCCAAACTATAGTCATTCTGAGTAGATCCTAGGTTTTGTAGGCTTGGGAAGGAATACAAAGATGAAAGGACACAAATCCTTCGTTGAGGCAATAACCAGGGTGGAGAGGGTGGAGAAGTCGATGGTGAAGCCTCCATGTGTGGCAAAGACCCATATTTCAATTTCCTTTGAAGTTGAGGCGCTTGATGAGGTGATGGAAAATGAGGACTAGTTTGTGGCCAGGGGAGTCATTTGCAAGTTTGACCGCTTTTGGCCCAACCTCCTTGCTCTGCATATATGGATCTTAGTTGTGTGGCGTCTAGTATCGGTAGACAATCTAGAGATCTACCCCTGTATTAAGGGCTTCTTTGTGGTCGTTTTTCACCGCCTAGAAGATCATGATAAGGTTTTTAATGAAGAGACCTGGACCTACAATTAGCATCTTTTGTTCATGAAGCCATGTTGTCCTTCCTTCAACCATATATCTAAGTCTCTCAATACTAGGCCCATTTAGATTTGATTGCCGCACCTTTCCTTGCAGTTCTAGTCTAATTCATACCTCTCGATGTTTGGTAATGCCTTGGGCGGGTTGTTCGTGGTGGACGCCTCTACCAAACTTTTTTTCATACCACATTCGCTTGCATTATGTTATGCTTGGATACTTCTCTTGATCTTCCTGATACCATTGAGTTGAAAATCAAGAATCGTTGTTGGTCACAAACCCTTGACAATGAGGGGCTGCTTTTTTATTGTTGTAGGTGTTTTGAAGTAGGTGATTTGGCCACGGCCTGCCGCAACTCTAAGAGAAAGGTGGAACTTTTAAGGTGGAAGGATGCTCTTCCAGAACACCTTATAGTTTTTCCTGCCAGTACTCTTAGTGTGCCTATGAGAGAGGAGGTTGAAACTACATTGGAAGTGGGTTGTAAGGCCTTTGAGACTCAGGGTGGTGCTCTGAGTGGTTCTGAGTCAAAGAATAATGTCGTTGTTGGTTCAGGGGTAGAGCTCTTCAAAACCATTGAAGTTTACACCCCTCTAGGCCAAGATTCTAAAGCTAAAGGCAAGTGGACAGTGGTGGGTAAGAAAAAGGAAAAAGGGCGAGTTGTCCTTGATTCTTCCTCCATGACACTCTACTCCCATAATATAGTGAAGGAAGGTATTGAGGATCTTGGTGTTGTTGGTGGTTATGGCTCAACAATGGTTGTCGTGCCCCCCTTTTCAACATGATTTGTGAAGACCATTAGCTTGGCTTGTTTCCCAAAAAGCTAAGGGATGAAGTGAGAGAAAAGGGGAACATGGGGTCTTACTTGCTTCTTTTCAAAAAGGTACTTTATAATTCTAATTTTCACATAAGGGGGCACTTGAGGGTCATGGTCACTTAAGTGATCAAGTGAAAGATTATAAGAAAAGAGCCTTTTAATATTTGAATTACTTTCCCTCCCTTTTGGACACCACCCTTTGGGGAAGCCTATAAAGGTAAACGAGGGGATCTTGGGGAAAGGTTCATGTTAATTTTTATATTTGATTGCTTTGAATCTAAGCAAGAAAAACCTTGGCTTTCTCCTTGAGAACAGAATCCCTTCAAGGTGGTTTGAAACAAGGATGGAAACCCTTGATTTCAGACTTGGACAACTACATAACGAGGTTTTATTGTGCATCATTGGGGGAAAAAAGTTGTTTTCAGCACCATATTGGCATTTGTTGGTGGGGCGACTAGCATTGGAGGCTGGCCGTGTTGGATTGGGGCTATTTTTAGGGCAGTGTACCCTCCAAAGGTGTTGTGTTTCTCCTATAGGGGCAAGGAACCATCATCTAGGGTGGACGATTGGGTTTGGAGGCTCTTTTGGACTTTTTCAAGGGTGTGGACCAACCACATGAATATTCTGATTATCTTAATATTTTCCAGCAATAAACATTATCAAAAATCAGGTTTTTGATTGAATTCATTGGTTGTATTTTTGGGATAATTTCTACAATTTTTGGATTCATTGAATATTATTTTTTGTGCAATTTGTGGGCACCTGCAGCAGTAAATAATTTATTTTCAATTGCCTAGAGTTTGAGGAAATTCTGAAAGTTGATTATTTCACTAAGGTTTGTTGAATAACCCCTTGTTTAGCTTTCAGCCCTAAAAAGGGATATTTCAGTGGTATCAAAGCCATTTCTTCGCCAGCTGTGAGATAACAAGGGTTTCATGTCAAACAGTGACATAAATAGAGCTAGGATTGAGAGGTCACCTCGAGCACAAGAACAGATGAAGTGATGAATGAATTTCTTCAAATAGTGAAGGATATGAAGGGAAACAAAGCACAGGTTGTGATGAGCAGTACCTTGGGCACAAGCATAGGACCACGCCAAGACTTGGGGTCTTTCAAAAGGAGGAAACTTCATTCAAAAGGAAGGAACAACCCTCTTATAGATCAGATTTGATGGCAACATATGGGGAATACATGACATACCCCCCTCCATTCAAAAAAGAAATGAGTTTCAATGGTTTCATAACTTGGAAAAAAGGTAGAAAAGGCTCCAACATGGGGCAGGACGACCACATAGATTTACATGATGAGATAGGGAAGGTTACCCTACCCACTTTTGATGGTTCTCCAAATAATTCAGCCAAGGCTTGGATTAGCAAGGTGGATATCTACTTTTCATTGCGTCATATGAGGGAAGATGAAGCTTTGAAATTAATCGTACTACATTTGGAAGGGGCTGCCCATGAATAATAGCATCAAGGGTTAATAACCCTAGCGCACAACCTCATCAAGACTTATGAGGAATTCAGCACAAAGATCACTGTTAGATTCGATAGGGCAGATTCGGAGTTGCACATCTGAGACTTGGTACACTTACAACAAGGACACTCCGTAGGGAAGTATATTGCAGAATTTCAGAGGATATCAGCCTTGGTGATGGACATTTCAGAAAATAGACTCATGGTTTTGTTCATTGAAAGGTTAGTTAAATCCTTAAAGGATTGGTCAAAGCTTTTGACCCTCCTTCCCTCCAAATGGCCATCAAAAGGGCCATAGACCTTGAGCATGCAGCATCTATAGTGCAAGATCTGCCCTTTGAAAGGCGAAAAAACAGCATTTCACATACTATGGGGCAGCAGGAAGAAGGATTTTCAAGGCAATCTAGGATGGCAAGCTCTAAATTTCAAAAATCAGACCTTCTTGAGCATAAAAAGGAGAGTTTCCAGCAAGAGGGAAAGCATTCAAAAGAGCTGCAAACAAATGACAGCAGCATAGAAAAGATAAGAACCGCACACCAAGGTAGCAGGGAAGGAGCAAAAGGGATGGAGGCAGCCCCTTGTGGGAAGGAGCAGGCCATAGGCAAAGGAAAAAGCAAGATGGTGGGCACCTTGGCCACCCTAACCGGAATTCCAAATTACCACTCCTTTAAGGTAAGAGGAGTCTTGCAAGATAAGGTCACCATACTCATTGATAGTGGTGCTACACATAACTTTGTTGATATGAAGTTGGATTTAAGGTGGGGACTGCAAACTACATCTTTTGAGGGGTTCAATGTGACTTTGGTAGATGGATTCTCTCTCATTTGCCATCACAAGATTCCGGAATTGAAACTAACTTTGGGAAAGCACGAAGTGCAAGGAGACTTCCATGTGATTGACATAGAGAAAACCGATGTAGTGTTTGGTGTACACTGGTTGCACTCCCTTGGAAAATACACTCAAAATCTTCAAATTATGAAGTTGAAATTCAAAACAGCAGGTAAAGAAATAGTTATTCATGGATTCAGCAATGGAGCACCTATGGTGGTGACCTCCAAAAGGATGGAAAGAGCTTTCAACAAAGGGCAAGTTGTGTGGGCAGCCAAATGCTTTGTGAAAGACGTGAATTCTGATCCGAGACAGCAACCTCTTCATAAGGATTTTCAATTCCTTCTTGATAAGCATGCCAAGATTTTTGGGGACATTCCTCACAAGCTGCCCCCGAATAAAGGGTTTGAACACATAATTGAGTTAGAACAAGGTACCAAAGCGGTGATCACTACACCCTACCATCACCCAAGGATTTTCAAAGAACTAAAAGAGAAAGCCATACATGAACTCCTAGATATGGGCCACAAAAGGCCTAGTTCCAGCCCCTTTGCATCTTTGGTTGTGCTTGTGAAGAAGAAAGACGGAACCATGAGAATGTCCATTGACTACCGGTTGTTGAATAAGAAGACAATCAAGAATAGGTACCCCATACCTCAGATTGATGAGCTTATAGATGAGCTCCATGAATCGGTTTACTTCTCCAAGATTGATTTGAAAACCAGATACCACCAAATCCGAGTTAGAGAGGAAGATGTGCAAAAGACAACCTTTAGATGTTTGGTAGGCACCGAGTTGTCTCCAAGCACTAGCTACCATCCCCAAACAAATGGGCAAACTGAAATTATGAACAAGTGGATGGAATGATACCTACGAAATTATGTTTCAGGGCAGCAAAAGCTGTGGAATAAGTGGCTAGATATGGCAGAATTTTGCTACAACAAGACATACCACATGTCAAAAGGTATATCCCCCTTCAAGGCATTGTATTGTTATGAAGCTTTTTCCTTCCTAGATCTGATTTGGAGTGACAATGGAGTGTCCGGGGCTACTGATTTGGTACAGCAAAGCATAGAAATTTTAGATCGGATCAAAAAGAACCTATAACTAGCTCAAAACTAGTAGAAGACATATGCGGATAAGCACGGAACAGAAAGGCATTTCGAGGTAGGTGACATGGTTTTCCTAAGATTGCAGCCTTATAGGCAATCATCTATCAAGCAAAATCGGACGGAAAAGTTGAAACCACAATTATATGGTCCCTACAAGATCTTAAGAAAGGTGGGGGAAGTGGCTTATGAGTTGGAGCTACCGGAAAATAGCAAGATCCATAATGTCTTTCATGTGTCTTGCCTCAAAAGGGCACTTGGGCAGCACATCACTCCATCCATGGATTTGCCACCCCTTGATGAGGAAGGTAAGTTGGTCTTGATTCCAGATTCTATTGTGGAGACTAGAGAAAGGAGGCTTAGAAACCGAGTCATCACCGAACACTTGGTACGTTGGAAAAATTTGCCTTTCGAAGATGCTACTTGGAAAGGCACAGCCATCCTTCAACATCCTAGCTTGCAATTGCTTGAAGACAAGCAATTTTGCGAAGGAAGGACTGTCATTTCCCCCTTTTCAACATGATTTGTGAAGACCCTTAGCTTGGCTTATTTCCCAAAAAGCTGAGGGACGAAGTGAGAGAAAAAGGGAACATGGGATCTTACTTGCTTCTTTTCAAAAAGGTACTTTATGATTCTAATTTTCACTTAAGAAGACATTTGAGGGTCATGGACACTTAACTGATCAAGTGAAAGATTATAAGAAAAGGATCTTTTAATATTTGAATTACTTTCCCTCCCTTTTGGATGCCACCCTTTGGAGAAGACTATAAAGGTAAAGAGGGGAATCTTGTGAAAAGGTTTGTGCTATTTTTGATATTTGATATCTTTGAGTCTAAGCACAAAAAACCTTGGCTTTCTCCTTGAGGACAGAATCCCTTTAAGATGGTTTGAAACAAGGACAAAAATCCTTGATTTCAGAATTGGACAACTTCGTAAGGAGGTTCTATTTTGCATCATTGGGTGGAAAAAGGTGTTTTCAACACCATATTGTCATTTGCAGGTGGGGCAACTAACATTGGAGGTTGGGCAAGTTGGATTGGGGCTGTTTTTTCGGAAGCGTACCCTCCAAAGGTATTGTGTTTCTCCTACAGGGGCAGTGAACCATCATCTAAGGTGGGAGATTGGGTTTGGAGGCTCTTTTAGGCTTTTCCAAGGGTGTGGAACAGCCACACAAATAAATTTTTCTAAAATTTCCCAGCAATAAATATTATCAAAAATCAGGTTTTTGATTGAATTCATCGACGGTATTTTTGGAATAATTTCTGCAATTTTTGGAATCATTCAATACTATTTTTTTTCCATTTGTGGGCACCTACAGCAGTAAATTTATTTTCAATTACCTAGGGTTTGAGTAAATTTTGAAAGTTGATTATTTCACTATAGTTTGTTGAATAACCCCTTGTTTAGCTTTCAGCCCTAAAGGGGGATATTTCAGTGGCTGAGTGGTGTGGATCGATGGAGCCTTTTTTTATTAGGATTTGGTGTTTTGGCATACAAGTTGTCTCCTGAGGGGGAGTTTTGTTACATGGTTTTGTTTGGTGTTTTGTGGGGGGTTGGCCTTTTTTTGACGTTTCTTGGTTTTTGGCTTCATGGGCACATCGTGGAATTTTCTGATGTTATCACGGTTTCTTGTATCTTTGATTTGATTAATAAAGGGTGAGGGACCCATCAAACCTGAATTACCAATCAAATATATATATATAAGACCAAATTTATTAAAAAAAACAAAAATTATTAAAAAAGTAAAATCTACATTTGAAAATATTTAAAATATAACTGTAAATTTAAAAAACATAAAATAAATCTTTTAAAATTTTTTAATTAAAATACTGAAATAAATAAACAAATCATTAAAAATTTAGAAAAAAATGTAAAAAATATATAACATTTAAAACAAAATTAAAGAACATTGAACTATTTTTTCAAATACATTATAAAAAAATTAAAATAAAGAAATAGAAAGAAATAATAATATTTAAAAACATTAAAAGGGTAAATCAAAAAATAATTGTAAATGAAAAAAATAATATAAAAATATTTAAATTATAATTATAAAACAACAAAAATTAAATTAAAAAATACATAATTTTAAAAAAAAATATATATATATATATATATATATATAATAAAATAAATAAACTATATCATAAAAAAATTGACTAAAAACGTAAGAAATAAAAATTGACAAAATTCAAAAACAATATTAAAAAAACAAACATGTAACAAAAAATTAAAATACATAATATATTTTCTTTTTTTAAATTATAAACAAAAAAACATTAAAAATAAATCAACATTAAAAAATAAAATAAAATACATTATAATTTTGTTTTTAAAATTATTAAAAATAAATAAACATAAAAGAAGGAAATAAAAAATTAAAATACATAATTAAAAAAAATAACATTATAATCAAAATTAATCACAATAAAATATAAAAATATAAAACAAAACATAAAATATAAAACATGTAAAAATACAAAACAAAACATAAAAATATAAAACAAAACGTAATAAAATAAAAACAAACAAAACAAAACATAAAAATATAAAACAAACCAACCCAACTCTCAGCCACCTGCTTGAAGCTCCTTTGCCACGTCATGTCGAGCTCTAACCAAAGCTGTTGTGTGTGGCAAGGCAATGCAAATAAGCTCGTCTAGCATCACACCAAACTTGTCCAACCCCACGTAGCCACTCTGAGATCATTTTCTGCGTACAACTGCGCACAGGCCCCTGCTTTCCCTTCCTCACATTGTCCACAACAGGGTGAAAACTTGCAGCACAACTCCACACAAGGGCAAACAAAACAAATGCAAAGAACATTAAAACAGCTCCAACCTCCAAGTTCCAACACAACAAACCGTTTCTCCCTCATTTATCTTTTTTGCATATCCTTGGACCCTGGATCCGTTGTTTTATGAAATGTTTTGCCCTAATTTTTGGCAACAATTTTTGCCACTTTTTTACCTCGGACTTGGCAAGTTTATGGGGAACTTTATGCCTTGCCAAAAAACAACGAATTTCAAATTCTGAGCCAAAAAATCGATGAACCTTGCGACTTAGTTGCGAATGATGGGTAACCATTTGTAATATTATTCCGTTGTTAGTTGCCTAGATGATGTGTCCCAAAAAAAGGGTTGTAACGTTTTTGTTTGGGTTTTTAGTGAAAAATCATGGGCATGACAAATTTTGTGTTTCCAAACATCATAAGCCTTATCAGTCAATTCTTGTGACTCTAGCAACATGATACCTTGCAAAATGGTCATTATGAAAGCAAGAACTCCCAAAAATAACTAGGGCATAAATTTCACGACCTTAGGATAGAAATAAAATAAAATGATGAACTTTTTCCCTACTAAACTTATTCCTCTACAGTTACAAATTTATTCACCTTATGAAATCAATAAAGTGTAGTGATTAATCCTCTCAAACTATACTAGGGGTAAATCTTTTGCTTTCTTCAAATATTTTCTAATGCTTTGTGAAAAAAGGTAACTCCCTAATATTTATCAATTACTAGTCATGCCACTCTATCAACCACTGAGAAGTTTACCTTCAAACCCTGACCCAGAAATCCCTTGGCAATAATAGCTGAGCTCCATCTCAATGCCTGTGAGTTTTTACAGCTCACAACGTCACAGCCCAGTGTCCCAAAATAACAGTTCAAGCTACCATCCTTACCGAGAACAACTTTATTATGTAAAAATTACTTAAATCACTTAAACAAATTGTTTTTTACCAACAGCTTCTGTGACTCTTCTCCATTTATTTGCAAAAGCCCTGGAACTAGAACATCTTTTCTCCACAGCAGAGCATTCACAATTGGCATTTCTATCACTCAAACATTCATTCCCCAAACATGCCCATTGATTTTACTTCTAGGAATCCTTGTCAATTTACCTCTGATAGTAGATTTTTCATCAAGACTTCCTTTGTCACTTTCCTCATTCAAATTTTGGGAAAACCCCAAGCACAAAATCCTTTGTTGTCTGATACTACAAAATAAATTCTTCCACCTTTTCCCTACCGCTAGAGCACATTTTCTGTCTGCTCTTACTCCATAGAATAGCTCACCCAGACACATCTCATTTTTTTACCCCCGATAGATGCAGACCCTAAGAGGTCCTGCTCTAAATACCATAGAAAATATTCATGCACAATGAACAATCACAAGAAAACGCCAAAAAAAGCACAGAATTAAAATAAAGTTTACTAAATCCTTGAGCTTTGAATGTTGTTTAGCATCCTATTGTAGAAAGTATTATCACAGAGTTTCCATTGGTAGAGCTTGGCACTGTTGGTTTTCAATCCAAACTGGATTTACAAGTTGAAGCATGTACCTTCCCTTTATATACACATACAGTTTTATCGAATTGGGTGCAGTATATTTTGTGAGTCTCTCCTTGATTTGCCTTACCGAGTATGGGCACTTAAATGAGCATCAGTTTATTAAGCACTACCCAATATACTGACCACAGTTAATATTTTAAATGATTTTGAAACTTCGTATTGAGTCATGTATGAGACATTCTTGATTGTTGCGTCTGACATGCTCACACCAGATGGAATGTGTGCAAGGAAAATTTTCCCTTAAAGCTTGATGAAGTGAAGATTAATTTCAACATAATTATCTATAGGCATGCTTTCACTCATGAACCAAGTGCAGGTTGAGATTGTCCTTGGATAATGTTGCTCACTTGTCTCCTTCTAGATTGCCTCTTTGGTAACGGTCCTGCCACTTGACTTGACCTGAAATCAATTACCCACTTATCTCCTTCTAGATTGCCTCTTTGGTAACGGTCCTGCCACTTGACTTGACCTGTAATCAATGACCCACTATTTATTGGTCAGATAGAACTGCTTAGCATTGGAATTTTGTATATGCTGTTCGCCATCGTATTTGTAATAAATCATGCCTCTTCATTTATGTCACTTGCACTAGATTTAGACAGAATTTTGGTTAGCTAAAGAAGGGGCTGACCGGATTTAATAAAGAATAAGTTGATATAGAAAGTGGCATAATAACAATGGGCCTAATTATATTGCCACTCAAATAGTTCCCATATGCACAAAATGTAACAATATCCTTTAGGCTTCTGCATGTTCGCGGGAAGCAGAAATTACACCTTGGGCATAAAAAGAGTGCGCAAAATTTAGAAACAGAAAAAGATCTAAAGATCCTGAAGTATCCAAGAATACACAAAGCTTAATAAAGTAAATCATACAACAGTGGGTTTTTGTCTTCATCCCTCTAATTGCCTCAAAAACTTGAAACCACCGAAAGTTAGAAGTCTCTGAAGAGATGTTTAGAATCATTTATACCTCCATAACGGGATAGATCTAGCACAATTTCCTTTATGTCTGTCCACAATAATCCTCTCTGAAAATTGACCTACATTAAGAGTCTAAAATTTGCTTTTAAAAGGCTGATATGTCATCTCGATGGGTTTCAAATTTAGACCTTTGGGGTAAAATTTGTCAAATAATTTTAAAAACTTCGATTTCTTCAAATCGGCGATTTGTTTGCTGATTTATTGGCAGTTTATCACACTTTTCCAAAAACAAGTATATTAACATAGATCATGATTAATCAAAAATTTTGGTAACAGTGCTCAAGAGGCACAAAAGCACTATATTAACTACCATTTGCACTCAACTCAAAGTTGGAAGATTTTAATTTGTTTAGAGCTTCAATCCTCATCAAAGCATGAATTTATATAATCTGAAAGACTCGTGCTTTCCAAGGTCAGATTTTTTATTCCCAAGGGCACTTCAAGCTGGTATCATTTATTGTTTCTTTCCTGGAAAGTCAGAAAAGTTGTCACAAAAAATGTTAGAATGATTGATTTCCATTGGATGGAGGTTGCAGAGGACTGGCATGGCCTTTGACCTCCTAGGCTTATGATGTTATAGATTATGAATAAATGAAGTGCTTCTAAGGGATGTCTCTCTTCAGCATTTTGAATATAGAGTACTAGTGAGATATATGTACTGAAAAGATTAAATGATTTGGCTTTGCCTAAAAGTGCTACGCCCTTGGCCATCCACTCGTCATTATAGGTATTGGGGTTATGGAGTGGCTAACTTGTGACATGCATAATCTATATTTTCTATTAAGTTGACCTAATTAAGACTTATGATGTTGCTATTCAGTATTCTGCCATTTCTCCATCTACATCAGCTATTCTTCTCTAGTGAGTCATCCAACAAAATTAAATTTTCTCCACCAAGTCTGTTTTATGTACCTTTCGGGTAATATTCTCTTTAGCCATGCTGTACTTTCAGCCTTTTATGTGTTATTTAGGGTTTCTGACTACACTAGTTGGATCTGAGTGAAAACAAAATTCTACTTGGCTAACATTTTTGGCTCTACCAAATCCCTCAAAGAGAGAGCATTTGAAGGATCCGCTGACCCTCAACAAAAAGACCATCCCATTAGAACCATATTTTCATCCTGATCGCAACTTGAACCCTAAGATGACCATGACACCCTAAATCATATGGTCTTACATACCCACAAGAAATTTTACCTTCCTACCATCAGAACAAAATCAAAGCCTCAAACAAGAAGACCAAATAAAGTACCACTTGTGAAGGGACCACCGAATTCGACCCAACCTGAAAAGAAAGAGAACAAGATATATAGCCTCCCCATTTGCAAGTGCAGAATGATGGAGTATTGCCTCCTAATACAAGAAATACCGGGCAGAAAAATCTAGCCCCTCTAAAAGTCAGTGACAAAGTCATCAAATACATCCAAGAATACTGCATTGAACCCTTGAGAAGTAATATGAAACACCGGTATGACACACTTCCACCACCTAGATAACATGTCAAAACAAATGGCATTGGGAGCAGCCCCATTCAATGGACAAGGTGTCAACAATGATAATGAGAGCAGACAAGATGGTCGCTTTGGTATTTTCCATTGGAGGGCAAGGTCTGGGACAAACGCTAGTGTTGGCTGCTGTTTGACCCAACCCTATGAAGAGGCCACTATCACAATTTTGAAATTGTAACTAATATGTCTTATGGCAATGGGAAATATAATAGCCACTTCTTTTGCAATGTTATCGAGTTTAAATTAATTTTTTTGTAAATGAAAAAGTGCGAATCCAACAGTCTAGGATTGACAATGTCACATTGTGCCAATATATTTCATAATAAATAGATATTTTTATTTTTGAATCATCATGAATTCGTTTGACAACCAAAAAAAGCCTGGTCCGTAGAGATTATTTGATTTGTTCAAATAACTTTGTATTCCACTTCAATTGCATCTATCCAAAAAGCAATAATAAAGGATTCTAACTCAATGGTAGAGTACTCGGCTTTTGAGTGCAACTTCATTTTTGGATGCAAACCAACATTTTCTAATGAAGTCAGTTTCAACAACCTCTACTTTTCCAGGCCAAACATTCTCAAGACTGAACTTCAAAGGTTTGATGATTAAAAAAGTGGTATCATAAAACAGTTTGATGAAATCATACTCCTGGCTTGCAAATACTCCTTCAGACCCCATGGTAGACATTGCTTTGTTCTACATAGACCCTAAACTATCAATGATAGTCATAATTGATTCTATAGCAAAAGATCGCAATATATGCAATTTACAAGGCCACAATTTGTTCATGTGTTAGTTGCCCACTGAGACAACTCATTGTAAAAAACAAAGAAAAGGAGAAAGAAAGAAATTGTATTAACATCCACAGATAACCAAAATAGGTCACGGACTTCGAAAGTAAAAATTGCTATAAAAGAGAAGTACAAGGGTAGAAAGACCTTAGGAAAGTAACAGTAAGTAGACACAAAGTGCAAAAACAGTGAACGATGCAAGGGAGATAAACCTTATGTGGTTGAACCCTAAACCATAAGACAAACATAGTAAAAGCATAGATAGCCTTGCAAGGGAGGGGCCCTTAAAAAAACAGGGAAATGATAAAGAAGACCAAGCAGGGGGCTGTGAAAGCAGGTCAATGTTGTCACATGTCTGCTAAATGACTACGACTAAGAGAACCAATATCATCATTGTCTATCATGGTGAAAGGACCCAAACAAGATTTGAGAATGCTCAGAAGGAAATGTCCAAGGCTGAAAGGACCAAAATGGGCAATCTTAGGAGAAAGTAGAGTACTCCATCTTGAGCTTCTTCAAACATCAAAGGTCAAAGAACCTCTAGTAGCATAGAAGAAATCAGTAATGTGTCTATCTTTGAGATCCAAGCTGCGGACAAGGAAAAGGTCCTCAATGGTGAAACGAAGTAGACCTGCTCCACCTAGAATGAGGTTGAGAGCATTGAGGAGCTTTGGTAGTGGAACATAATTTCACTAAGTTGACTCACTTTGGACACAAATCAGTTGTATCCACGGGGCGCTTAACATCCCCAATACCTATAGTGAGTGGAAAGAAGGAAGTAAACAGCCCAACAGCTCTAAGGGACCCCTGTATGGATCTGCATATGAGAGTAACAACCTCTCAAAGATAGATAAGAAAATGGTGAAGGCACCTCTATTCGGGCCACTAATAGGTGGATAAAAAAGTTCTCGCGTCCCTATACAGATAAGTAGTATGCTCCCCGAATCTCATAGTAGTTAGGACACCTAAAAAATAAAGTGGTACTCGGTTTCAACATATTGGGGGAGGGGGGGTGAGGGGGGAAGAGGGAGGGGGGGGGCGGGGGCGAACAACAAATTTATCACCTCGCATGATATGGCGGTCAATCTCCATGCATAAATGGTGAGATCCCACCCTCAACTAGCCAAGACCTCAGGTCATGTGACTACTTGTGTTGCAGATAGTCGAACTAAATGATAGTGACATCTACAATCCATAATAAATGCCCAACATAGAAAGCTAATTTTGGGTTGGGAAGTTGTGAAGGAGAAATCCAACTGATCTGAATGTATTTCCAATAAAGCCCAAAGCGGTGGATTTTCTAAGAATTGTCGTTCCTCCCCCATACTAACAAATACTTAAAGGCTCCCGTGTGCTTTGTGAGAGCCCTTGCCTTTTGATTATTCACCAACGTAAATAAGCTAAGGAGGTCACAGAGAAATGACTACTCCTGGAAAATAGTGATCAAAGTGATAACTCCAGTATTAAAAATACTCCCACAAAGTGAAATATTCACAAAAATAAAAAATCTAAATAATATTATAGTGTGGAAGCTCCCATTACTTAGAAATAAATATCCTCTCTAACAATTCTATTTATGACCTCCTTTGACGAGAAGGCAAGAATGGGCATCCAAGAAACCTAAATGGACAAAGCTAATCAATAGAGACGTTGATAAATTTGTTGAGCATATTGGCCTTGGAGTACCTAACATGTGGACGTATAGTAGGGCCCAAAGAAGTGATCTTCTATAAAAAGAAAAAAGCCAAGTAGGAATATCTCTCGCAACCTGAAGCCGAATCTCCCAAAAATCTAAGTTTGTAAATATAGAAAGTAAGCCTAAAGATACACTCAGGGTGAAGGGTTAGGCAAAAAACTATGCTTGCACGATGGGTTGGGGAAATGACTGTCTGCAACGAATCATATGCTAAAGCAAAATGTAAGAGGAAGAGGGGTTTGCAGCCAAACGGAAGTCACCACACTTGCCAAGTATGTCCATTGTCTTTCATTTTGTTTTTGTTAATTATTTATTTTTGTTATTAGTAAATGCCATGGAAAATGTGTTTTTACTTATAAATTTGTATTTCATTTTTCATTGGTTCTGTGTTCCAAAAAAATGATATATTATATCATTTTTTTGTTTTGATTTTTTTTTGTATTTGAAATGTGCGTAAAATCATAATTATCACATCATTTTATTTGGCACTTGAAATGTGCTAAAAACATTTTTTTGGGCAATAGGACCAAAACAATAATAGATTAATAGTTGAATATACAGTTTGTAAATTGTTTTACGGATGACCTTTATTTTGATTTGATTTTCCAAGGCAAGATGAATTTCATGAGTGATGAGGATCTATGGTTCAAATGGCTTCCTTAGCGAAAAACAACCTTCCACGCATCAGCCAAGATGGCAGCATTCAAGGCACTCAATGTATATCAGCCACCATCCACCGCTTCCTACACAGAAGATCATTCAAAGGCTAAAGCGGTAGAGAAACATTTCCAGCAATAGTAAAAAATTCCTCCACAGCCAATAACAGACTGAAACGGCAAGCTAACAAACATAAAAGTTTTGCGCACTTTGAGGGCTAACATTGGATCTCACAAAGTATTAATTGAGAGGATCCTGAAGTAGTGATTGGGAAGAGGCAATGGTTATCAAACATGGAAATCACAAAGTACCTCATCAAATAGGAAAATCGGCGAGCTGAAGGCTGAGTACATAACCAACGGTTAAATGTCAGTCAGTTGAATACTCACAGGAAAAAAGTCCAGGTGATTAATTACCACTCGAAACTGCCGGTTTTCTTTTGGCCTTGTTAGGGCTCCCAACAAGTACCCGCCGGGTACTCATGATCACCCAGCGGGTACTCTACAGGTACTTGTCGGAAGCCTGTATAACGTTGTTAAAACTCTGGTAAACTGCTGTAAAAATGTGTAAATTTGTCCTATAAATTCGAGCAGACCCCCATCATTGCATTCACACAAGATTTGGAGCGTTCAACAGCGAATTGGAGCCAACAAATTCAGCAACTGTAATATCTATAAAATTTATGTTTTTTTGATAAATTTAACTATTTTTTTCCTTTGTTGGTTATTCCCGGTTATTCAACCCCACCCATCGGTTACTCTCCATTTTTAAAAAAATCCACACAATGAGTACTCGTCAGTTACGGTTATGTATACTATGATTTGAACTAGGAGGTTGTTTACCTGAACTGAAACAACAAACATGGAGATTTGAACTAAGAGGCTATATCTAGGTTCCCATGCAATTTTTGTACATGCTCCAAAAATGCATTTGATGTTGTACTCAGGGAAATGGGTCAGTCTAGGCAAAAAAATGGGTATATTTAGTGAGTCCAGTACTTCCAGAATCACACTCCTAGCATCAGATTTGGGTAGGCTGGTGATGAAATCCATTGATAACAATGGTGGTTAGAGATGGGCAAGGGTTGTACTAGGATAGGTGTCTTGCTGGCATTCTGCACATTAAAGAAAGGAACTGCTATTAATATATATAAAGATATACAAATTAATTAAAGAAAACTGAAATTTAAAATAATTTGTTAAATCAAACCAATGATCCAATAATATGTTTGATAAATGATAATATGATTAATTTAATAATCCGAAATTGTGAGTGATACATCAACAAACTAACTTAGAGCTAAGACAATGAGAAGAGTGCATGATACATAACATGCTAAAGTCAAACCCGGAGTTGAGAAGAGTACATGATAATTGATACATAAACATGCTAATGCCGAAAACAGAAAAACATGGTCCGCAACTCAAAATCAGAGTCATCATCTGAGGGAATTCTCAAAAACTGCTCTCCATCGTTGGAATTGTCTGACTCAGCTTCCTCTTACAAAGGGAACCCAACCAATCTTGGTTGCACATTCTAGTCCTTGTCAAGATCTACATCCCACCATAACGTTGGACTCTCTGTGTACTCATGTGTCTTGCAATCGATTAGACACGAGGCACTGTGCACAATAGCAAGCTTCTTTGCTCTGGTAGAGGTAAAGTTTTTCCCATTAAGAGAGCGGAACAGAGGCACAAAAATACCTCTAAAAGAGTGGGGAAGCTTGTTGTAAACAAAAGAATTGGAAACCTGTGAAACAAGGCGAATGGCAAGTATTGACAACAATTCTGGAGTTCCATATAGTTGCCACTAGCTCATTGGTTTCGCCTGTGCCAATGTGAGCATGCCTATCCTAGCAAAAGACTTGTAGCCATCAAGTTCACTAAACTTTAGCCATTCAAGTCCAATTTTTTGAAGTTAATTCTGAACTACACAGTTTTTTAGGGCCTTCAAGAAGCCCTTCTTCACCAACTTGTCATCCTAGGGGACAACTCTACCAAACCTCTGCACATACCATTCCGAATTAAGTGCATATGCGACCTTGTCTTAGAGGGTGGGTAGCATTTCCCACTTTTTTCGAATGATGGGTTGAACATGTTGATGGTAGAACTCCAAAGTGGGGTCCCTCAATCGAATAATGGCCTTCATTTGTCCAAGCATGCTATCAATGCACTCATATATCTTGTCAAGGTTAGGGCTATCAAAATCCTTGTATTTGATGATGCTGAAAACTAGAGATATAATTGATGTGATGTATCTCACATCTTCCCAAAGTGTGCCTCTCACCACCACCTCCTTCACCCTCTTCTTCCGCTCTATCTTGTACTCCCCCCACCAAGTCAATTTCTTTGTCATGATCATAAGTTGCAAGGGCTTTTGTAACTTAAGCATTCTATCCAACCAAATAAAGTAAGATGCAAAGCTAGTGTCCATTAGCTCAAGGAATTCCCTACTCGAAAAGGTACAAAAGAGTGCCACTAATGCATAGTGGTTAAAGATGAACATTTGCACCTCCCTAACATCGACCACTATCTTTTTGACCCAATCAATTTTGTTGATGCCTTTCAATGCATTATTCATAGCATGCACACAAGATAGTGTTAAGCACAGGCTTATACTAAGAAGGGGGGTGAATCAATACAAGATAATCCTTTAATCTTTTTACATTTAATCAACCACAACAACCATAAATGTTCAAGATCTAGCAATTAATAACACAAGAGAACACAGGATTTACGTGGAAACCCTTTCGAGAGAAAACCATGACAAAATATTGCTTTTATATATATAAATCTTTTACAATGTTCGCAGGCACCAACCTACTAGAGACACCAATCCCCGAACCAAGCACCAACTCGATCAATTTGTGAGCAGCCACCCATTGGAGACACCGATCTCCTTTGCCAAGCACCAACCTGACCAATTCATGAGCACCAACCCCTAGACTATGAGGCACCAACCCCAAGCCAAATCGATTCCACCATCTGTGATTGCTTCTTCAATCAATGATGGCTTTCCTTCACTTACACTTTTTCTCTCACTGATTTTCTTATATAATTTATGCTCTCCTCTCTTTCATAATTCTCATATGATATTCTTCATTAAAATAAAACTTCCCTTCACACTTCTTTTCTTAAGAGATATTCTATTTCATTTTCTGCTCTTCCTCTCTTCCTTCTCTGTCACACTTATGTGATCTTCAATCAAATCGAATGCTTGTAATACTTCCACATCTCTTCTCCCTTATATAGCCTTTAAAAGGATGTGTCCCATCCAAGACGCACCTCTTCTCCAAAAGATGTGACCGTTGACATTTCCATCAACATTTCCATTGACAATTCCGTTAACATTTCCGTCGGCATTTCCGTTCACTTCCGGCAACAATTTCGTTCACTTCCGAACACTTCCATTTACTTCCGGCAACAATTCCATTTGACATTCCCATTCATATCCGTTACAATTCCTTTGACATCAATGACAATTATTCCAACAGATAGGGCCAACAGATCCACCTATAGGCTGCCTCAACTAGCTTACCTATTGCCCTCCACACATAACTTGTATCTGTGACTATCTATACCAAATTGGAAGGACCATCCTCCTCAATGGCATCTCTCAAAATAGGAATCAAGAACTCTGTATCTATGTTCTTACTTGAACAATTAACCTCTCTCAAAAAGTAAGGTCAATCCTTACATGAGACAATAATATTGATGAGAGGGCGGTGCCCAGTATTCGTACACCTATCCATGATAATGTTGCATCCATGAGAGACATGTGGACCTCATCTATTCCATCAATGAATTTATCTTAGAATAGTTCTTGTCCACGATGGTAGTCCTTTGTTTCGTGTCTCCAATGGCACATAAGATGTAAATAGCCTCCTTGTAATGAGCAAACATTATGAAATGATATGTCAGTAGAATAAAAGAATTTTCCAATGCCATCGTCAACCTCCTCCATAGCCTTTGCATCAAAGATGTTAACAACTACCATACATGTCAACAACTGGATTGGGGGGGATGGCCTTTCTCTTCCCTCTAGCCTCCACTCAAGTCTCCTCAAAACCTAGAATTGTTGGAGCATTGTAGAAAGAACTTCTAGAAGTCCTATGAGAACTAGAAGTGGTGCCAATGCCATGAACTGGTGGAACATTGTGGAATAAATCCCAACCCATTTTATTGGCATGTATTGGAAGTGTGCATTCGCCCTATTGATGTTGCCTTTTTAAGTCAACAAACAAACATTACAATTCCACTATTTAGTCCCCATTGCATTGCTTATTTTGGATGAATCAAGAATTTGAGGAAATTGTTTCAAAGGTGTTTGTCTTGTTGAAGGGTCCCTTGGCATATTTGGCCAACATAAAGGAGGGGCAATCAAACTCTTGGGCACTTGCAATTGCGCTTAAAGTTTGCATTGCTCTTCCCTTTCTCCTTGGGACCCCTCCATCACCCATCTCATCCATGTGCAAATGAGCTTCATAACCACTATTGGAACTCATTTTGGGAATCCAAAAGAATAAAGAGAAAAATAAATAATTATCATAAACAAACAAAAACAACAAAATAATTAACTTAAAAAAAATAGAAAAATACCTACTTTGAAATTTCAATGTTCATGACAGAAAGAAAAAAAAATCACCAACAAATAATTTACTATTTACTATTTTAGCAATTAGGGCAAATGAAAAAACAAAGAATTAATAGGCATATGCCAATGCCATAAACCATTTTTGCATTTTGAAAAAAAAAAGGAAAGAAAACAACCAAGGCCCAAATGGCTTTGCAAGTTTGCAAAGAAAAAACAATACAACCTTAAATGAGATGGTAAATAAAATGCAAGTTTTTTAAAAAAGAATGGAAATGTCTAACGGGGATCAATGTACATACCAGTAGAATGAGAGAACCCTCAGTTCTTGTTCATGCTCTTGTTGAAAATCTGAAAACCCTATTTTTCTTACTCCTCCCCTTGCATCCTTTTTCTATTGTTTTTCTTCTTCTCTTTGCAAGTTTTCTCAAGTGTGATTGATAATGTAGTTTAGGGGCTTTTTGTAAGTTTTCTTATGCACTTTTAGGGTTAAGCTGTTAGTTTTTTGTTTGTATGTTGTTTTATTATTATTATTTTTTCAACTTTTTGTTTTGCTTTTGTGGGTTTTAAAGTGTATAGGGATTGGGGACGCTAAGACATCCGTTGACTGCCCTACAGACGTCATAGCGTCCTCGATGCTTATCTCAAATGGTGGACATGCCCGAAATGTCCGACATTTAGGGGATGGCCCATTTTATTTTTGGGGATGCAGGATGGGTAGGGGGAATTTTTGTCCTTGTCCCCCCATTCACAAATATGTCTGGGATGTCACTAGAATCTCAGGGACATGTCCCCGGGCAACCATTCACCAATATGTCTCAGACGTCACTAGAATCTCAGGGACATGTCCCCGAGCAACCATTCACCAATATGTCTCGGACATCACTAGAATCTCAAGGACATGTCCCCGAGCAACCATTCACCAATATGTCTTGGATGTCACTAGAATCTCAGGGACGTTCTCGGGCAACAATGGGCTTACACCTGTTTTTCATGTGTTGGTCTGGGAAAATCTTTCCCATTTAGCTTTCTGGTTTTGAATTCCAATGGATGACCTTTTTGCATCATAATTGTTCATATCCCTTGCCCTAGACTGTCACATTCCACAATGAATGTTTTGTTGAAATCCCACGTGGCGAGAGTGGGTATGAAAGCTAGAGTCAATGTGAAAGTGAGAGCCTCTTTGAGTCTCTAGAATGCTTGAGTTGATGCTTTGGAGGGGCCCTACAATGTAGGCATAATTCAAACATAATGATTGTAGCTTTTTGTTAACCACGAGACTCTTCATAAGCCCTTGATATGTTTTTGGGATAGGCCATTCTATTCATGTTTTTATCTTTTGTGGATCTAACTTGATTCCTTCATGCAACACCATATGGCCCAAGTTCCCCACTTACAACACT
Source organism: Torreya grandis (assembly GCA_037957365.1). Taxonomy (NCBI): domain Eukaryota; kingdom Viridiplantae; phylum Streptophyta; class Pinopsida; order Cupressales; family Taxaceae; genus Torreya; species Torreya grandis. Next base: position 841,551 of record JARHVA010001606.1, on the reverse strand, counting down.
CCAAAAGCACTTTTGGATTTCTTGGTGTAGAGCTTTATCCTTCAAGACCTACAAAACCTTATCCACCTACCCAAGGTTTTCTTCCCAATTTCCTTTGTAAATTAGAATGTGGTCAGAGAAAACCAAAACATTTTTTTATGAGGAAAGGTCTAAGTTCAGAATTCAGAGTATTTTGAGATAGAGGAGGAATTAGTTAGGTCGAATGGCATCATCAATAACTTATAGTGGCTCTCTTTAATTCTGCATGTTGTTCCATGCACACCTTATTTCAAACGGATTTTATGATATCTAGAATGAAGATCGAATTTTTGAAGAAAATGACATCATGTAACACATCTAATAACACATCAATGATAATAATGAGAACTGACCTATTATTGTAAGTTTGTCCAGTTCTTTATATTGTGAGAACATTGTCCTTATTAATCATGACAACTTGAAAGAAATAAACACATTTTCTAGGGTAAATGGCGATGGCATCCAACCTATCTTTTTACTAATTTTTCATTTTCATTATTTCTCTTATATGGGAAGTGATAAGGCCTGAACTTGGGAGGTTTGCTACCCTTAATCAATTCAAGAGTCTACTCATGTTCTCTAATAGGAGGTAGACCCTTCGGATCCTGAAAGAATTTTTTGTGCTATTGAAGGATCTATTGTAACACCCTAAGTCACCACATTCAAATTTGTGTTTGAATTCGTGGAGGATTAAATTCATAAAAAATTGTGGCTAAAAGAATCAGCTATAAAATTCATGATTAAATTCAACTCAAAGAAATATAAAAATTTAATATATTTAAAAAAATCTATATATACTAAATTTTAAGCTTATATATATTAATATTCTATAAACTATAAATATATTATATTATATTATATTATATATAACTGTAAACTAAATTATATATATTAGTGTTTTTTTAATATATATACATAACTATAAATATATTATATTATATAATATAATATCATAGTTGCCAGGAGACGGGTACATGTACCGGTATGCCATTTTTTTGAAAAGTAGATGGGTACAAGGAGACGGCAATATATATATATATATACACACTATAAAAAATTAAATAATAAAATTTTAAATTTTAAATATTAAAAATTTTAAATAATAAATATTAAACTATAAAAAGTTAAAATATTAAAAATTATAAATAAACATTTTATAAATATTAAAAACCTAAACTAGGTTATATTAAAATCTTTAAAAAAACTTACAATTTAAAGAGTAAAATCTAAACCAAGTTATATTAAAATCTTTAAAAAATTAAAATTTTAAAATTAAAACCTAAACCTCCAAGTCCTAAACTTATTTAGGTTGAGTTTAATTTACTAAAATATACTATTATTTTGGTTGTTTTGTTTGTTAAAAATTTTAATCTAGTGTTTTTAGTTAATATTAAATAACTTAATTACAATATTAGACTTCATTAACCTAAAAAAAAACTAAAATAAGAAAGTTATGGATCGATGGCGAAGACATCAATGGACAGTTGGAAAGAAAAAGGTGAAAATGAAATACGCTGTGACCCACAGGCATTGCACGGCTCAGACTATTCTAGACAAATAATATTTGCTATCATTTCAGTGTTGCTTGTGTTATTCAAGTGATTTCTCTCTACAACACAAAAACTCAAGCGAAATATCCAATAGGTTCAAGATCCAAAACCTAGCAACATTGCTTGTGTAGCGGTGCTTTTATTTTCGGTTTTAAGCTTGAATAGTGGTGAACTAAATGCAAAGAAAGGATAAACAATGATGATCAACACAGCCAACCCTAACACGCAATATGCAGAGAATCGAATGAAAAGAAATGATAAACAATGAACAATAGAGAAATGCACTTAGGTTTTTTTTTTTAAATTTAATGGTTATTTTTCTAGGAGACGGGCCAAGGGCAGGAAGAGACGGTCAAGAGACATTGGTAGTCTCTGACAGACGCCTTCAAGTATGGGAGATGTCTCTGTACCCATCTCCCATACCGGAGATGCATCCCAATCCTTAAGACGCATCCCAAGGGATGAGAGACACATCTCCCTACAACATTGTATAATATATATTAATATTTATAAATATAAAATATAAGTTATCACTATTAATATATTATATAATAATTTATAAATATCATAATTCCCATCAATGGACATCAAAACGATAAATATAATATCAATTTGATTTTAATGCCGATGACACTAGAAAATTTATCAGTAAGCATCGATTCGGGGAGTAAGTGTCACCAACATTGGGCAACTTTTAATTCACCAGAAAGTTTAGCAGTTAGAAAATATGGCATAACACAGCGGATTCGACCTGATTGAATGTTTCATAGTTTTCTTGCCTTCGCCATTAGCACTAACAGCGAACATTGAACAAAGTTGCACGACAAAGCAGACTGACAACCTGCAAGTATAGTGATTCACAAATTTTTTGGCTTACAACCATTCACACCAGAGTTGCACGACACAGACCGACTGACAGTGGAATGAAACAAAATAAAAATGCAGAGTTCAGGTTTTCTAAAGCTATAAAATACAATTTTAAACAAATTTAATCTTGAATTTTTAAAATATATTCGCTCTTCGAATTTGCCATTCAATTTGTATGAATTTAATGACGAATTCAAATGAATTTTTTACCACTCCTTAAAATTCGATGAATTTCGAAGTTTATCCATAAAACTCGACAAATGTGGTTACATAGGTACCACGTGGAATAGGTGGCAGTTATTCTCGAACATCCAATACGTAATATTATGTTATAAATCACTAGACACCCACTTTTTATAACTTATCCATCCTATGGGAGCGAATCATTAGAACATGTCTTGAAAACTCATGGAGATAGTGCTTAATTGTTTCAGCCACTACACTCATTAAATAGCATATGTGCCTTCTAGATGAATTACATACAGATAAGCGCCAAGGTCTACTCAGTCATAGAGTTTGTTGTTGCAATCCTTATTATTGCATGTTGTTACTTTTCCATTCAGAATCATGACTTGCAATTGGACATTAGGTGCAAATAGAGGCCCTGAAGCTTCGCCAACTTTTGATCAGTAAGATTTTGTGTAATTAGTGAATTCACAAAAACAACCACATGTTTCTTTTTGATGTAACCTTCAAGATTGAGGGTCTGGGGTGTGCTAATTATTCTACCACAAGGTATGAGTTAGTGGCAATCTCAGTCTGTTATGCCTATGGTTGATCTATGAGTGACCCATTTCTTCCTCATCAAATTCAACAATTACCTTATTTTCTGAGTATGCAGTGTTTCTTCATACATTTGTGGCCCTCGAACCATTTGTTGTTGCAATTGTAAAAAAACCCATAGCTTGTTGCTCAAAATATTGTTGTGGCGTGACTTGGGTTTTTTGTTGAGTGTTGGCGTTGGAGACTCTTATCTTTTCCATATGATTGACTCAGAAAGATTCTGTCAATGGTTGTGTTTTTATTTCCCAAATGCATTGCCATCCTCATTGCATTTTTGACTATAGCTGGTTTATGCACAGTAAGTGTATGCTTTGTCATGCAAGCCTCAAATGTACATTCCAGCCATAAATACTGAGTCAAGTTGTTGGTTCTTATAAAGAACTTCGGATCTTGGAAGTTATCTTCTACCACTGACCACATTTCTCGTAATTTGGATTGCTATCCAAAGTAGTCACTCTAAAAATTCTCATAGTGGGTGATCAACTTGTGAAAAAATAACGACCAAGCAGGGTGCACAACTTGTACCTTTTTGCTGCAAATCCATTGGAAAGATTGATAGCGTTAATGGTTTCGTTAGCATGAAGCAATATCAACTGTGAGGTGTGAAGGAGTTTTGTGGAGTTGAAACTATTGTTTCATCAAATTGTTCATTGATTTCAATTTTATTACCATCAAACCTTTGGGGTTCTATCTTGTGAATTGTTGTGCTTGGGAAAGTAGAGGTTGTCGGCATTTCCTTGAGTGGAGAATTTGGTTCGTCTCCAAAAGTGAAGCCATATTTATTGCCAAGGAAGCTATGTTTATAGTTTTCCCAACTCCCAAAGATGTACCAATTGTGTCACCAAAACTATGATATTGCCCTCTTCTTAGGGCTTTGTTGGGACCATTGCCAACACTACCATTTTTTTTGAAACCTTGGCCTCCTAGGGAGATGTTGATGTAGATAGGAATGAGAGGGCCTAATTAAAGGCTGTGTTACTCCCCAGTCAGGGCTTACACTCTCTTTCTAATGGACACATACACAAGAACTCGATTTGGAAACCAAGCACACTCTCTTTATTGAATGAATATTACAGTGTTACAAAGATTCATACACACGCTTCCCTTGAAGAACTATGAAGAAAATAACACTATCACAATCTCCCATGAACTGGTTACACTGAACATGCATCACATTGGCAGGTTTCTGAATTTCTTCCCTTGTCCTCTCTCTTGGAGCTAAACCTATGTTCTATTCTGCTATGTTTGGAGTTGGAACTCTTTCCCTTCCAAAACTTGATCTCCTTCCAACTACCTTCCAACTGGTCTAAGAAAGGATCTAAATCTTTCTTGCTTGACACTAACATCCTACAAGTCTCTTCTAGTTCCCTCTAATTTGAAAAATGGTCCACATGTCCAAAAATAAAGTTTTGGGAAGTTACTCGTGTTTTGTTTTCACTACGAGCGAAACCGCCGGTTACTACAGAACAACGGTTATGTAACTGCAACAACAGGTTCGTAGCGGATACTTGTTGTAGACTAGCGGTTTCAAAACTGTCCCCGCATTAAATGAATGTTTTGCCACCACCCAAAAAGTGGCCACTTGACCTCTAGGAGATGACTGAAACCTTCTCTTCATGACTTTCCTAACATTTTTGAGTTTTGACGATGTTCTCAGTACTATTGTTAATCTTCTTCCATGTGCACACTGTTGCTGACACCTGCACAAACGTGGACAAAACCCAACCCATGTTTTTTGTTGATGCAAGATTGCTTGTGAACCCAGTTGCTCCTGTATCAGACACCTAGGGTAAATGAAATTGTTCATAAGCTCCTGCTCATGAACCTTTTTGTGAGCTCCTATATGGTTCTATATATTGCAACCTCAGATGAACTCATCCTAGTTGGGTCTTTAGTTGCTTTGTTCTTCCACTTAACTAGATACTCCTTGTACTCACTGACTGGTCTTTTTGCTGATTTTGGTATCTAATACCATCCCTATCTCTTCCTTTGCCTTCTCAAGGATGTGTCGTCTCTAGTTCAAAATTGAAGAATTTAAATTTGTTCCTTGACAACTCCCTTGTCTGTCATAATAAGGGTTCAAATCAGCTACCTTGATAATAAATGATTTGTAAACCCCATCTAATAGCTCTATCTCATAAGCATATACTGAAAATATTTTGAGAATTTTGCATGCCCCTATATTCTTCCATTTGAGCTTATTATATGTTCCTTTACGCAACCTCTGTTTATGCAAATGCACCAAAACCAAGTCATCTACTTCGAACTCTTGTTCTCTTCTTGTTTGGTCTACATGTTACTCATACATCAAAATATTTTCTTCCAACCTTATCTTCACTTCTCTATGCACATCATGGATACATGTTTGCATAATCCTCCGCTTCAATGCCTTTTCGTTCCATACCAACTTTATTTCTTTTTTCACAAATGCATCTAGGGATGTAACCATAGACAATTTGAAAAGGATTTTTTGTTGTATTTGTGTTTAATGGGTTGTTGTAAGCAAAATCAGCTTGTGCCAAAGTCGTGCCCCACCATTTAGGCTTGTCTCTTACCAAGCATCTCAACAAGCTACTGAGCCTTCTATTCACAACCTCTGTTTGTTGATCCGTTTGGGGATGATAGGTTGACTTGAAATCTAACCTTGTGCCCAACTTCTTCCACTAAGTCTTCCAAAAGTGGCCAACAAACGGTGTATCCCTATTCAATACTATGCAAACTTACTACATCCTTGAAAAACATGTTGGCAATGTGTGGGTCATCACTTGTCTTTGTACATGCTATGAAGTGTGCCATCTTGGAAAATACATCAACAACAACGAAGATAGAATCATTACCTTTTTGTGTTCTTGGCAGCCCAAGAACAAAATCCATGCTTATCTCCTCCCATGGCCTTAGACTGATACAAACTTGCGATTTGACTTTTTCCCTTGGCATGTTGTCAAACTCTACACCTTTGTACAAACTTCTTCACATGTACACTCATCCTTGGCCAATGGTAACTCTCATTCAGTTGCGCCCTTGTTTTATTAACACTAAACTGACCAGCTAGTTCTCCTCTATGCTTCTCCTTTATCAAATTCTCACTCATTGATTCATGAGGAATGCACAATCATTCTCCTTTGAACAACCTCCCATCCTGTAAGAAATATTCCAGCCATGGAGCTCTATCCATGCTGATTAGATTCTTGCATGCTTCCCATACATCTTGAAAACTAAATTCTCCTCATGCAACTCCTTCATTCAGTCACACCCAACTGCTTACACTTTCATTTCATTCATCACAAAAACTCTCCTACTCAAAGCATTTGCAACCTTGTTTGTCTTTTCGCTCCCCATTGCTCATTGTATTTATTCCATTACCACCTTTGTTAGAGGCACACTGCTCTACTTTGTATTTTGTACTTTAGCTTCTTGGATTCTCTTTCCTTGAACTTTCTATTGTTAACGGTTGTATCCTTGAGTCCCGTTGACCTACTTTTGATCATCCGTGGACATTAATGTAATTTCTTTCTTTCTTTCTTCTTGCCACTTCTATGCATCAAAACAAATAAATAACTTTGAAGAAACTCAACCCACTTCATGTGCTTTTGATTAAAGCTACCTTGGCTATTTAGGAACTGTAGTGCTTGATGATCAATGTACAACACAAACTCCTTGGGCAGAAAATGATGTCTCCACTTGAGAGCTTGTATCATGGCATAATTTTTGTGATGATAAATGGAATACTTCTGCTTTGCATCATTCAAAATGTTATTAAAGTAAGCAATGGGCTTACCTTCTTGACTCAAAACCACTACTATGGCTGTCCCACTAGCACCACAATGAACCTGAAATACTTTGGAGAAATCTGACAATGCTGAGAACAGCTGTTCCATTACCTTCTTCAAAATCTGATAACTCTTCTTTGTTGCAACAGCCCATTTATACTCTCTCCTTTCACCTTTTATTGTTTCCAAAATGGGTGCCCATATACCGCTAATGTTTCTAATGAATTTCCTATGGAAACTGGCTAAACCATGAAAGCTTTTTTGCTTCAAACATACTCTTGAAGTGATGGCCATTCAACAATGTCCTTTACCTTTTTTGGGTCAATTTTCAACCCATCATGCGAGATTACAAATCCCAAATAGATCAGTGCCTCTGTCATGAAGCTACATTTCTTCAAGTTGACCAACAATTTCTCCTCCAACCTTTGCAACACAAACTGAAAATGCAACAAATGCTTTTCTTTTGTATGACTGAAAAGCAAAATGGCATCTAAATAGAGAATGACAAACTTACCAAAGTAAGGTTTCAACACTTCATTTGCCAGTCTCTTGAATGTGCTAAGTGCACTTGACAACCCGAATGGCATAACCAACCACTCATACAACCTATCCTTTGTTTTGAGTGTGGTCTTCCACTCATTACCTTCTGTAATTATGATTTGATGATATTCACTCTTCAAATCAACCCTTGTAAAGTCTCGTGCTCCACTCAAACAATTCATCAAATCATCCATCCTTGGCAATAGAAATCTATTCATGATAATGATATTGTTAATGGCTTTTGAATCCGTACACACCCGGCGTTCTCCACCTTTTTTAGGTGCCAATACTATTGGAGCTGCATATGGGTTTAAACTCTCTTATTAAACCTTTCTCCAACAGCTCATTCACATGATTATTTATCTCGTTATTCTTCATAGGTGTCAACCTATATGCTACCATGTTTGGCAAACTTGATCTGGGCACTAGATCCATATGATGACTAATGCTTCTCCTAGGTGTCAATTCATCCAACAAATATTTTGAAACAATTTCAACAAATTCTGCACTTCAAGTGCAATTCTTTCACCTCTCTTTGCAATCACAACTTGCATTAGTTTGGGGATGAATGCAAAACATGCCTTCTCCTTCTTTGCCTCCTTTAAAGCCTATTCACCGGAAACCAACAAAACCTTAAAACTGTTGTCTACCCCTTCTCCTATTTCTTTCAATGGTTTAATGCGAAGCTCTTGCCATCCTTCACAAATGTGTAGGTGTTTTCTCTAGCATTACGCACGACCTTTCTATCGATCTGCCACAATCTTCTCCACAACACATGACATACACCCATGGGCATTATGTCATACAAAACCTCATATTTATAAGACCCAATCTAAAAACTAATCACACATTGCTCATTTACCAACACTTGATGACCCTCAAGCAATCAAGACACCTTGTATGGATTTGGATACACAATTATTTTCAGTCCAAGCTTCTCTACCATTTCATTTGAAACCAATTATCCATGTTACCGTTATCAACAAGAACCTTACAATGCTTATGCCCTAATTTGCATATAGCCCGGGAAAGATTCTTTCTTTGCACCAGTTCCTTCTCCTCCTTGGCTAGTTTCAACAACACTCTTTATCATAAGAGTTTCATCATATTCTGGTTCCTCTGTGCCATTTGGGGATGCAACTCTTTCCTCATTTGCATGAGCAATATGATGCTTGCTTCAATCCTGTGATTATTGTTTTGAAATATTTTAGGATTTTCAAAAGCTCTATGTCTAACATCTCTACATTCAAGGCACGCACCCATGAATCCTCTACCCCTTCCTTTACCAAAGTATCGTCTTCCTCTATAAAAATACCCTCTTCCTCTTTGTGTTTGATTATGATCTTGAGAAGTGTTAGGTTTTCCTAAATGATTATGATATGTTCTACCATTGTTTGCTTGTCCTCTTCCTCTTGAGAACCTTCCTCTACGTCTAGATGTATTTTGTTGCCGCCTTAACTTCTCTTTTGCCTTCAATGCACATTGAAAGGCTTCTTTTACCAGCTTTAACTTGAACATTCCAAACTCATATTGAATCAAAATACCTTGATATCCTCTTGATCATCTGCCACATGACAAACCCTAATGTTGAGTTATAAAAAAATTCGGTGTAGTATTTAACACTCATCTCTCTATCTCAAATTATACATTTTTTTTAAATAAACTTAGCTGATAATTAGAAGGTAAAAACTTACCTTTTAGATTTGCAACCATCTTGTTATAAGACTTGATTATGTCTTTGCCTCTTCTCTCCCTTTCCAGTTGCACATGACCCCACCACAAAGATGCATGTTCGTTCAGCGTGGTGCAGACAAACTTCACTCTCTCGGGGTCTTCTATTTACTCAGCCAAAATATTTCTCTAGTTCTGTGATCCAAACAATAAGATCTTGTGGGCTCAAACTTCATAGCTAGGGGTGTCCAACTTTGGCTTGATTCCCATCTTTTTAATGGCTTTCAAAAATATGTCTTCTGGTTCATCAACCAGATCTTCAACTTGGACTTCTTGAGTGCCTCCTCCACCATCACCCAAATTTGCAAATGTAGTTGTGCAATCTACATTGTATCCAATCTCACTTGGATTCCTCTGAGCGTCTCTGTCAGAATATTTGCCAAGTCTGCAACTGTGGGTGCCCTTCCTCCTCTAAGAGGTCTTCCTATGTGTGCCATTTCTTCTGAACAATATAGGCTTCTCTTTCACACCCTGCAATTGCCTCAACAAGAGTCTCACACACTCAACACAATAAGATAAACCTTGCTCTGATACCAACTGATATAGACATGAATGAGGGGGCCAAATTAATGGCTGCCTTACTCCCAAACCAAAATTTACACTCACTCTTCAATGGACACACACATACACAAAACCCTAGATTGGGAACCAAGCACTCTCTTTATTGAATGAACATTACAGTGTTATAAAGAGTCATATACACACACCAACCCTTCCCTTGAATAACTATGAAGAAGATAACACTAACATAGTTTCACATGAACAAGTTGCATTCAACATACATCACATTGGCTTCTCAAGCTCTACTTACCTCTCCCTCCCTCTTGGAGTTAAAACTCTATTCTATCTCTGCTATACCCAGAGTTGGAACTCTCTTTCTTCTAGGATCTGATGTCCTTTCAACTAATTTCCAACTCTTCCAAAAAAGTATCTGAATCATTCTTGCCTAACATTAACAGCAAGTCTCTTCGAGTTCTCCCTACTTTGGAAAATGGTCCACATGTCCAAAAATGAAGTTTTGGGCAGTTACTTGAGTTTTGCTTTCACCATGGGTGACATCATTAGTTAATGCAGACCAGCAGTTTCGAAACTCGTCACTATCCCAAAAAGGGGTCATATTACCTGTAGGAGATGATTGAAACCCTTTATTAATGACTTTCCTAGCATGCTGGAGTCTTGATGATGTTTTAGGGATCGTTGTTCATCTTCTTCTACGTGCACGACATTGTTGACATGGCCGAAAATTTGTACAAACATACCCATGCACTTTGCGGTCGATGCAAAATTGTTTAAGAATTCGGATGCTCTTGCATCACATGTTGGTTCCCATACTAAAGTTTTCACTTCATCTGCTTCAATTACCATTATTAACACCTTGCCAATTGGATGCAATTTGTTTTGACATATCGGATAGCTTTTAGAAGAGTCGCATACTAGTTCTCCATTTTGCTTCTTAGGGGCCCAATGAAATACTCTTGGATGAATTTGATGACTACTTTGTTGTCTTTTGGAGGTACTGGCATTTTCTGCCCAGTATTCCTTGTATTAGAAGGCTTTACCCCACCATTCAACGATTATAGACGAGGAGATTATATGTTTGTTCCATTGCTCCTTGGTTCGGAGGGATTTGATATTCCTTCCACAACCGGTACCTTATTTGTCCTCCTTCTTCAAGGCTTTGTTTGATAGCTAATACTATGAAAGTAGTCTTTCTTGTAGCTTATTGAGACCATATGCTTCAGGGTTTTGTGGTCATCACAAGGTTCATCTGCGATTTGGAAGGTTGCGATAAGGGTGACCAGATATTTCTAATGGTATGGACTCGTTATTGAGGGTCATTGCATCCTTCAAACAATCTCTTTTTGAGGGATTTGATAATGCCAAAAATGTTAGTGCTATTGAAGATTGTTGTACCTCGAACATCCTTTTGTATTCAGGTCTCTAAATTAATCATTGAAAAGCCCAAATGGAAAGCATGGCTAAGGAAAATAACACCTAACAAATAAAGAAAAAAGACTGTTGCATTATTTTTTTATGCAAAGTAATTTACACATGAAGAGATTGCCTTTGAAATTTGCCCTAGCTTCTTCTCCTTGTGCTGTAGAGTTGCCTCCCAAATTATTTCTTTGATTACATTTCTAAGGATAGCAATGAAGATTAGAGATGTGTATGAAGCTGAAATGCCTAAATACTCGTCAGATAAAATTAGAAAGCAAAGCCATTTTGAGGGATAAAATTCCTCATTCTAAGAATCTAACAGTAGAACTCCATGCGATTGCCCATAATGAATATATCACACCCAATTTATAGACATAATTAGATCAGGGCAACCACATAAATCCTAATTAGGTCAACCAAATAGAATATCTAGAAACTACAAGAAGACTAGTTAAAGGTTATGCAGGACACAAAGCCACTTCGTAACCCAAATACCCTTAACTGCAAGTGGGGAGGACTAGGAGTGTAACACTTTGTAGCCATGGCCAATCAAACATCTTACTTAGCATGGAGAGCATTAATACATATCCAAAAAGCTGTAGAAATGACTAAAAGTGCTTCTGTTTATGTAGAAGCCAGAAAATCATAGGTCTGGGAAAGCCAAAGGTCTTATCAGTCCTCTTGATGCTCCATCCAAAGGAAGGAAACCTTTTTGACAAAATTTCTGCCCAGCTAGGATTAAATCGGAAAATGATACATGCTTTTAGGCTCCATTCACATTTATTAAGTATGAAAAACCCTTAAGAATCAAATATTTGACATTGGAAAGCATGTGACTTTGAAATTGTATATTTTCATGCTTTAATGCAGATTGAAGCTCTAAACAAATTCAGCCCTTCGAACTTGGAGCTGAGTATGGTAACATTTCTTTTGAGTTTCCATGATGCGGGGATGTGGAAATGCATTTCCAGGACAGCAAAAAATTTCTTGGATTTTGGTGACAGCAGGGAAACTACCATTATAAATATATATATATATATATATATAATGTTTGAAAATTAAATTTTAAATAATTTGAAAAAATAAAATAATGGAAATAAAATGGAAATGCATATTATAAACAAATTGAAATAAGCTGATTTTTTTTTATTAAATAACATCCATGCTCTAACAGGAAAGATATTGTCATAGTAATCTTTAATGATCACAAAGGGTTAAAAATTCAAAATTGGAATTCAAATCTAGTATTATATTTTTAAATTATGTCAATGACCATCCATCAACAAATATAAGTTTGAAGCTACAAATTGCCAAAATGAAAATGCTTAGCTGCATTGAGGAGCAATCTCAATAATTAGAGTCATCATCAAATGGAAATCCCATAATTGCTCCTCGTTATTGGAACTAATGGAATCTAGCACCTACATCATGGACCTCAACCAATCTTCCTTGCACACCCTGGTCCACATCAGCTTGCCTCAGCTCCTTGATCTGTTCATCCCACCGTGTTGCTGGACTCTCCTTGTACACATTCTTCTTGTGAACAATGAGACACAAGGCACTATGTAGTACAAAAAGCTTCTCCCCTCTCCTAGAGGTAAGCATGTTCCTCTTAACATGGGGGATAAAACTTTATGTAGACTTATTCCTCTCATCAGCAAAGGAACTAGAAACTTTTAAAAGGAGGTGAATGGCAGGTGTTAGAAGCAATGGCGGAGGCCCATATAGCTGCCATCAATTTATTGGCTTTTCCCGCATCATGGTGAGTCTATCTAACTTATTTGAGGTCTTGTAGACTTCGAGTAAAACAAATTTGGTCCACTGATTCTTGATTATTGCAACATCCCCCAATTTGTATTTTTGTTTAAGGGCTTTCATGAAGTCCTTCATCTCCTTATCATCAATAGGAATGACTCCTAGGGGTCTTCACAAACTATTTGGCATTCATTGCACATGCATCTATGTGTTAAGGGGTGATTAGCTTCTCCCACCTCCACTGAGTGATGGGCTGAATATTGTTCATGATAGAATGCCAAGACGTCCATCATTTTGCCAAGCATGCTATTAATACACTCATTCATTTTTCCAAGATTGGGATTGTTAGAGTCCCCATATTTGATGACGGTAGAAACCAGGGCTACAATGGATTTAATGCATCACATCAAACCAAAAAGACTCTCTGACCACCACATCCTGCACTCTCTTCTCTTGTTTTGTCTTGGATCCCCCCACCTAGTCGACTACTGTGTCATAATCATTACTTGCAAGGGCTCCTTTAACTAAAGCATCCTCATCAATAAAATGAGATAAGTTGCAAATCAGGTGCCAACTGGTTTGCGGAATTTTCCTTCTTTGAAAATGACCGAAACAATGCAATTGCAGTGTGGTGGTTGCATATGAACATCTGCACCTCCCAAGCACTTGCCAAGACCTCTTTGAATTAGCCTCAACGAGCTTTCCAATGTATTTTAGTGCATTTTACATCGAATGAACACAACACGGAGTACAATAGATGTGCTATAAGTGGCCTCAAACAACTTCCCTGCTGCCCTACACACAAATGTTGCATTTGTAAACATATACAGTACATTGGAAGAGCCAACCTCCTCAATAGAATCTCCCAAAATTTAGAACCGAAATTTCTTGTTGTTGTGTTTTATAGAACAATTAACAGCCTTAAGGAAATGAGGGCTGTCTTTACATATGACGATAACATTGATGAGTGGTTTGTGGCTAATGCCCATCCACCCATCCATGATGATAGAGAACGCATGTGTCATTCATGTAACCTTCATCTCCTCTATTGTAAAATTAAATTTGTAGCAAAGTTTTTCAAGGATAGTGGTTCTCAATTTGATTTCACCATGAGGCACATAAGATGAACCTGTTTTGCATGCCTTGAAAAATGGCTCCTTGCAATAAGGAGATAGAACAACAGGAAATTGAATACCATTGGCAAAAGAAGAATATATCAATGGCATTATCTGCATCCTCTTGAGCCTGCCCATCATACATATTTCGGACTGGATTTGAAGTTTAACCCATCTTGGATTCCACTGCATTCACACCAAAAGTTCGAACCATTGGAATTTTACTACAAAGAACACTACTGGAAGTCCAAGAGGAAGGGTCATTACTAGATGGTGTAGTAATTTCTCCAATGAAAAACCTTAACATTTCAGCCCTCTCCTCAAGTATAAGTTTAGTAAAAGACCAACCTCTTTACTATGGATGTGCTGAGAGTTTGCATTAACCCTATTAATGCTGCCCTTCTAATCAGGGTCATAGATATTGCATTTCCAATGCTGACTCCCCTTTGAATTACTTGTCTTGTTTGCATTAAAAGTCATTGCAAACTGCTGCAATGGATTTTTTTGTTAAATGGCCTGTCTGCATATTTGGCCAAAATCTTTGATGGGCAATCAAACACTGAAGTACTCCCAATTAAACTTTCAGTTTGAATGCCCTAAACTCTTTCCCCTCCCCCACTTCCACTATCTAATTTTTCTGTTATGTCATCCTCAATGAGGCTCTACATGGAAGATGAACAATTTATGCAAAAACATCCGCATTTGCATAGCATTAAGACCGATTCTTTTTTGATGTAGGAGCATCCCTAGTCCACAAGCAATCCTGCAAGCCCAAAATATTATTTAAAAAAAAAGTTTTTCCTTCCATAAAGGTCAAAGGGCAGTGGAAGGCCAACAATTATGTTCTTGAGAGTTGCGCCTTGGGTTTCCGAATGGAATAGTTGAAAAGTCTACACAACGAGCTGTGAAGCCTCAAGTTTGGGTCTCTCTCGGGTGGGAAAAAAGTCTCCCACCATAAGGCAGAGCAGTAGTGGCAGACCTGGTTCATGATAGCACGTAGAAGACAGGTTCTTGAGTTGAATGTGAACCTTAGGGTCTGATTGTAATTATTCTATGTGTTCTGCACATTGAAAACAATAAAATCTTTCTTGTTTGGGTGTGTGATTTCTTGTTTTTATGACTCCACATGTAAGCTATTATTATATGCATTTCAAGATTCCATTATAAGATGTGTGTTTTGTGCCTAGCAGTGCCTATAGTGGTTTTCATCAGTCCCTATAGGTACCGGCACCATTTTCCTATGGGGACGGGTATGTTAAGCCCCGATTCATGTACTTGCCATTTTGGGTATTCAGGTTATGCAGTAGCCACTTGTCATGGGCATAACCTTTGATTAGTTTTCTGGAAGTTTCTAGATTTTCTATTATGTTGGCCTAATTAAAACATATGGGGTTGTCCCAACATTATTATGCCTATAAATAGGGTGTAAGGTCTTCATTATGAACATCGCTTGTAAATTTCTAATGTAGGTTCTTTGTATCTGGAGGTTTCCCCCATGAGGTGGCTCTGCTTTCTTTTTTCAACTATTCAGTATTTTGGCATTTCATCTTCATCCATATCTTCGATGTGCTCTCCTCTGCTCATTTGAATCACATTGTGTGAAATTACTACTCCAATCTCTGTTAATTTTGTTCTGCTATCAAGATATATTCTTAAAATAAGTGAAGCCTTGGGAAATTTCTCAAGAAAATAGCAACCATCATATCTGAAACTGCTGATGATATAGAGGATCTGTGTAGGGCAATCCCAGTTGTTGCTACAATTATGCAATTCTTTTTGTTTTATTGGAGAGCAAAGCACCCCTCAGGTGTGCTTCAGGACCAAAAGTCTTTGTCCCTAAATGCGCTTCGAAAAGGGGGGGAAAGGAAATACTGGCACCATTCAAGGAGTCTATTCCAGCTATTGGGTCGTCTGACAAGGATTTTTGCCATGTAAACGATCTAAAATGGAGACCTTTTTAGGATGCAAAAGACTTAAGTGGTCTTTGCAGCTTCGATTTGTGGGACACGACATGAGGGTCACAGCTTATGATTCTCCTCTGCCTCAAGGACTCTGCATTCTCATTAGTAAATGTGTGCATTGATCAAATGATATTTATGCGTTTGCATCTTCATCAATTTGTGCTATTGTTGAGTACCATCACATTCTAGTCAAAGCATTTTTTTCCCCATAGCCTTCACGGTGTCATGGATTACACAAGCTAAGGCTTTCCTCCATATTTTCTCCACTGTTATCTTGTTTGCTCACATGAAGCAAGGCTTCTTCGGTCTATGGATTTCTGGGAGAACGCCAGGTTTAGACATATGCTTTTGGATTTCTGGTTATGTGAGTCCGTATAGAAATTTGTTTATCTCGGTGATATAGTTATGCAAATTTTACGTGAAAGCCTAAGATTTTGTATTATAAACTTTTAACTCTCTGTTAACATAAGTTTTCTCTTTAAATTTTTATGCCTAGAAGAGTATTTCTCCTGCGGACTAGATCGCCATTTGATAAATATTTCTGCAATAATCAGATATTATTTAGAATGGGTCAAATGGTCACTTGTTTGAGTTAATAGCTGGACTTTTTAAGATAATGGGTAAAAATCTACGATGAGGTCTATATATATCACAAAATAAATTTGGGGAAGGATTGCCAAAGAGTCACTGACCATATACCGTAATGGATAATTAACTACTTTTGTAGCTACTAGATCCCCGTATCAAGGCAATCAGTGGCAATGGAAAATAAGAAAAGACTCTTAAATATCCGCTGTATTTGCGATTTATTGCATAAAAGCATAGCAAGGGCAACCATTAATTTTCCAGTCAACCTAGATCTCAAACACAATAGTGGGTTGGCAAAGAAGTTAAGCTCGTTATTGATTCCATACATGTAGCATATGTCCTACTAAAGATATTCCATCAAGAAATGGTCAAATGTAGACAAACTTCAAAATACAGAAAAATGAAATAAAAAGATGCAAAAGCATTTATATATAAACAGGTTAAGTCACTACCTGCTGAACCAATATGCTTTCATGAGAGTTTAATCCATTCAGCAGAAGCGAAGGACATCTCTTGTAAAGTCTGATCTCAGATTCACGTTCTTGCATACTACAATCAGCATTTCCATCAACCGTAACATGCTGTCTGCTGGTTCGATCCCTTAGGAGATCATCTCGCCACTGACCAAATTTAATCTTCATCCTTTCAAAAAAGAGAACATCAACAATACTAGTCAAAGGTATCTCTTTGACATCATTCGTGTTTCTTTCAGAATAGCCTGATTTGTTTTCATCCACATCTATCAAGCCTAGTTTATATCTAACTTCAGCTTCTTGATGTTTTGATAAATATGATAATCCTGTGAATAAATAAAAATTGGAATTAGTTTAAAACAGAATTTCAAAGACTTGAAAAAAAACAAATACGCTGTAAAGTAGTTCAAATTAATTCATTGGACGGGAAAATCAAGTTGTAAAAGTAGGAAAGACAAGAACTGAAAATTCAAAAACAATATATAGGTTGGCAATCAATTAACTGCAACACTTTATCACGTATCCTGTTTAAGCCCCACAGGTTGTAGTTTCAGGTGATTTTCTGCCTAAAATGTGACCTAGGAAAGGCTATCTAATTTTTGAAAGGGATGAACATGTGTAAACGCCTATTTCTCAAAAGTAACTTTTAAAAGTCTTTAAATATGGGTGTATAAAGATAGAGTTCAATCTGCAACTCGTGCAACTTTATAAACTCTGGCTCCTTAAAGATTATATACAACTTGAAACCCAAATCTATCAAAAGGTTAAGCACCATTTCTATAGCTATTTTTCAGAGCCCAAGAGGAAGCATATGCTCGGAAAGATCTACAATTTGGTAATGGGAATTATTGTCATTGGTTGTAATGGCCCATCATTGCACATTTATATGTTAATGTGTATGTTTAGTAAGATTCTGATCCAAAAGCTTAGGTTATCTATGTTTTAAATTTAATAGGAAAATTAAATTCAATTCGTTTGTATATAGACCCTAGAGATTAATGTTTTGTATCATTTATTAATCACCAATTAAGTCAATAGTTTTGAGAGGTTAACCCCATTTTTGTTTTTGCAATGTATTTATTAAAATTTCTGTTACGGAGAGATGAATCAGGCTATTGGCCCTCTTTGTGCCCCATTGTAATAGAATAAAATAATAAAATACCAGCCCCACTGTTCCATTTTTGCCCCAAACTATTCCTAACTGTGGTATTAGAGCCAAAGCAAAATGGAGACAGTCCCCAAAAGTTTTTGGCAAAATATATGTTTGCAATGGAGACAAGCCTCTAAAATTGATGGCATTTTCTTTAAAGGTGATGATGTGCAAACCTGAATTTCAAGGACACATGTTCAATGTTTGATGTATTAGAGTTTCACCGGGTTCTGACCAAGAAGCCACAGCATCTACAAACAATGCTCCATACAAGATACTAAGAAACATATCACATTGATTGAAGACTATACAACATTAGGAAAAACATATTACATTGGTTGAAGACAATACAACATTAAAATTCAGTATACAAAAGACTAGAGTGGATGCTCTCATGAATAACTTCTACAAGCTATCTCATGAGCTATCACCCTCTCATTGCTTGACTCATTGCTCAAATGATAACAGGGAGCTAGGGGGGGAGGGGGTATTTCTTTTATAGGAAAGGTCTACCCTCATAAAAGAAGATGGTTACCTTACCTTATTGAATGAAGGTAGTTGGCCAAAACCCATGTGGTCAAAAGACTCGTGTGGAATATGATGTGGAAGTGCATAGCCAACTTATCCCATGTGCCAGATGACTATACGTGATAAATGTATTGTTACAAAAATATAAGATATGCTAACCTACTTGCTACCTAAGTAAAGCTTAATAATATGGTGTTAAAATTGATTACACCAGCATCCCCCTTAAGTGCAACTTAGGGAGTGTGTACAAAAACAAGGTGAAACCTTTGAAATAAATCTTGGCAACTAAACTTGGTGAGATACCCATGTATAATGACAACAAAGAACTGTGCTTGACAAATGAGATACACCACAAGGATCTCTCCAGAAAATAATGTGAGAGCATAAGTGCCTGAAGGTGTTGAGATGTGCTACAAAGATAACCCAAGAAAACGATACACAACACCCCAAGAAAGCAGTACAATGCCACCCCGCCTTAATGTTGAATCAGGTGGAGTGGATAAAAAATCTCGAAAAAAAAACAGCAAAAGGTGAAGGGACAACCATCACATGGTTCCTGAAATACACCAATAAAAAATGCTATCAAGGATGACATAGAAACAAGAGATACCCTGCAAGAATCTTGTCGTCAGTGTTGGTAAATCTATTGTATGGATCCCAAAATAACACCAAAGTAGACAAATAGACATTGGGGCAACCAAAATTTGCTCCACAGTCAATTGGAGATGGTCAATCTGTCAAAGAAGCCATCATGAAGACGAGATAATCTCCAAGAAAGGAGCATTGCTAGGCACTATGATCGGTAGAGAAGTGGAGTGGGCAAATAATACATGCAGATCATCGATACAAACCATGCAAAGAAAGTTTTTGACGTCACCACAACTGATCTGAAATGCATTTGATTGAAGGCTTGCATGTCATTTGATGCCATGTGGACAACAGGTGCATGCAATGAAGCATCAGATGATGACTCAGGTCTGTCATGTCTAGATAAGTCTAAAGGAATCTCAAAAGAACTCACAGGGCTCCCATGTCTAGATAAGTCTAAAGGAATCTCAGAAGAACTCACAAGACTCCCATGTCTGAATGATTCTACAAGATACTCTGAAGAACTCTCAGAACTCTCATGCTTACAGGAGTCTAAATAAGTGTCAGGGTCAGGTCTATCATGCCTGAGAAAATCTGAATGAATATCAAAATAGGAGCTTTGTGCTCGGTTGCAGTAGGGCTATGTCGTTCAATGTCCACTAGACCAACAGAGCGAACAAAAACTGGTGCAGAACTCTAATGAAGTGGTCCCTGAAAAGAATATGAAACTCGTGTGTGGTATCCAATGCCATGAGAAGCAGTCCAACGAAGAGGCTGGATAGGTGTAACAGTGCTTTGTGTGTGCTCGCCAATGCCTCCACCTGAGTATCCCATGATGCGGAGTAACTTGGAACCAAAAACTATAGTGTGTTTTTCAAATGCCCTAACACACCTATAGTGTAATTAGCAGTGTACCACAAAATTGGCAACCACACGTGCATCAGGGTCTAAATGCAACTCATGGTCTAGGGAAAAATCACATTCCAAGAGAGCATCCAAGGGATGTGTGCTAGAGTTGGACATGAGGACTAAAGGTGGAATTGGTTCAGTAGGTGTGGAGTCCACATGATCAATCTGTTGACGTAAGAGTGCAACATTGTCATGCAAAGTGCATATGAGTGAATCCTTGTCTACAAATTATAAGAGGAGCACGTTTGTCGTTCCCTGGGTCATATTTTCCTCTTCAAACGTTACAACATCTTGTTAAAGTGAGGAAACTTCAGAGAACAAGTTAGTATTTGCTTGCAGTACAGTGGTTACTCAAGCACGAGGTCGTTGCAAGTAAAAGAATAATTACAAGGCACTTAGAAAAGGGCCTTGACAGAGGCACACACCACAAGAGTGCCGAAGAAACAAGCAAAGCACAAAGAAAGGGGCTTTGAAGGAGATTAGGCACAAACCACATTTGTTTCAAATACAAGTGTTGACCCATCAAAAAAATTGCCAATTTATTTTAGTGCATCTACAAAATATTGGCCCCACAATTGCTTATAATTGCGTAGCTTACAAAAAAGTCTACCTGCTTACAATTTTAGTGTAAAAATGGAAACATAAAAAATGTCGTTTCCGTATGATGTGTCTAAATTTTGGCGATGTTCGAATATGAAGAAGGCCTTTGAAAACTGAAAAAAAAATCAGATCTGCAAGTGAAACATCAAAAACTAAATATAGCACAACGAAGAGGTCTGTATCAGATTTGCAAAGCAAAAAAAAAACTACAAATTCCAAATATGTTAAACTACTTACTACCTAAGTAAGCATAATATTAAGGTGTAACAGTTGATTAAACCAACACGAGGCCCTGTTGACCACCAAAAGGCACTAACAAGGATCCAAGTCATAGTTACCATATTCAAATAAAATGATTTGTTCGGATGGGAAAAAAAGTTAGGAGCTTCGGAATTTCAAGAAAAAATCAGTTTAATTTTATTTGAAAAATTTTTAAAATTTTAAATATATAAAATTACATGTGTGTGTGTGTGTGTGTGTGTGTGTATGTATGTATATATATTCTCCCAAACAATCTAATAAAGATAAATAGTAAATACTTAACTGTGTTGTTCCATATATACAAAAGTAAGTGTGTGTGTGTGTGCACATGCATGTGCGTGTGCATGTGTGCACACGCCAGCTCACAAGGTGATATATTGTTCAACAAGGTATACAACCTTACCTTATATGAAAATATAAAAAAAATTATCCCCGAATGATGCATTCATATAATTATAAACTGTGTTGCAGGGGTACGCCACCCAGCCCGACGCCTCCTGTTCGGAGGCGCCTCCGGCACGGGGACGCCCGGAGGCGCCCGCCGGCGTGCCGAAAACGTCCGGCACGCCGGCGGGCGCCTCCGGGGCGTCCCCGAAAATTTCCGGCGACTATCGTGGAAAACCGAAAAAAAAAACGCGCGAAAAAACCCTTTTCCCTGCAGGCTGAGGTTGACGCGTTCGGACTGTTTGCGCCAATTAAAAGTGCGTAGGGGGCTTTCCTGGGTAAGGAAGTTCTCGAGCGGTCTTAAAATTGAGGTGGCCGCGTGCACGGTGCACTCTGTCCTTCGTGTCGATCGCGAGTTTGATCGCTTCGGGATGTAGGGTGTAGGGCTCCGTACGCGATGTTCTTCACAGGTGCCTGTAAACTGAAAACCCGGGGCTAGAGCACTACGGCAAGCAGCACGGTGCACTCTGTCCTTCGTGTCGATCGCGAGTTTGATCGCTTCGGGATGTAGGGTGTAGGGCTCCGTACGCGATGTTCTTCACAGGTGCCAGTAAACTGAAAACCCGGGGCTAGAGCACTACGGCCTGCTTGCCTTTGCCCCTGTTCCAAATGCTGCCTTTCCCTGGAGTCGAGGTGTTTGTGCCGGTCGAGATTTGGCTTTTGTGGATGGCATGTGCCCTCTTTGAAAGTGCGTAGGGGGCTTTCCTAGGAAGGATGTCCCTGAGCGGCCTTATAATTGAGGTGGTCGCGTGCATGGTGCATACTGTCCATGGTTGCTTTATTGCGAGCAAGTTGGTTGAGTTGACGTAGGGTAAGCGGCTCCGTACGGGACGAGCTTCCTAGGGGTCAAACAGTTAAAAAAACCGCGCTGTGTTCAGAACGCTGTCGGAGTTGCCTTTTCAGTGCGATTTGCACTTGAAAAAATGAGCTTGATCAATATAATGGGATCCTTACGAGAATCGTGGCATGGATTTTAACTTATAACTACTATGGGGGGTGGGTGTTCTTCGAATGCCCTTGCAGGAAAGCAAGTGAAAAGACGGGAAAGATATTGTTCCCCGCCTTTGCCCGCAAACAATTCCGGATGTTCGAGTTGGGAAATAAGTATTAAAAAATATATATAATAAAATATAAAATACAAATTTAAAAACTTAAAAACAACTTAAAAAAAAATAAAAAATAAATAATATTTTAATATATAAATATAGAATATAATTTATAAATTAAAAAATATATAAATATTTAGTTTTAAAAACTTTAAATATTTTAAAACAAATAAGATATACAATAAAATATTAAAATATATATATAATAAAATATTAAAAATATATATATAATAAAATATTAAAAATAAAATAAAATTTAATATTAAAAATTTAAACTAAATACTATTTAGTTTTTACATTTTTAATATTATAATTTATATTTTATTTTAAATTTACAGTTTACTATATCTTTAGGTAGTATTTAAATTTTATTTTTAATATTTTTAATTTTAAAATTCTTTTAAATTTATATATATATATATATATATATATATATATATATTTTTTTTAAATATATATATAGAGACGTACCTACGACGTATCCAAATCAAGGTTTTTGAAAAATGACGTACCCGCGTAACCGAATCATACCCGTATCCGTACCCATACCCGTATCCAAACAACGTAGATTATAAATTATAAGTTTATAACTTCTATAAATAAAATTACATTATACGTTCAATGAATAATATAATTACATATTTATATAATAGTTTATAACTTCTAAGTTTAATATAATTTGAGAATCCCATGTTATCAAAAGGCATGTTTATTACCATCCTCAAAATAAAACCTCGCCCTAGATACAGACAACACTCCTAAAGGATGGAGATATGAAACGAGGACATCAGCTACAGATAAAAGAGCTATACAAGGGGTTTTCTACTTCTGTCCAGGAAATTAAATTGTGCAACCAGCCTGCAACAACATTAGAGGTTAAAATTGAGCATTTGCTGTAGGACAGCTTACACTGAACAGTAGATTCTCCTATTTTGCACTCAAAACCTTTGCCCGCTGCTCTGATGCAACTATCAAAACTTCATGCTAAAATTTAAGGGCTTCCCAACCAAAAGACACGTCATTTTCAGCTCAAGGGTATTTTTCCTTTGTTTTTGTCTACTTTTTCTTCTGTTTTGCATTTGACCCTTACAGGTTTTTATTCTCAATAGTTTAAATTTTCAAGTTCTATATTTTTTTATTTAAAAAGAAAAAATATTACAGGTCCCAACCAAAACAAATTCAATCGAGCCAACAACTTTGGTCCTGATCGAACTTCATCCAGGTGTGAGCAGACATGGTAACCATAATCTAAGTTTGAGTTTTCTCAGTTTTGTTACCCAATATCTGCAGTAATCATTTTAATAGATGGCTGATATCCAATTTCTAAAGTCAATTTTGTATAACTTCCAGAATTACTTCGAATCTGGATCATATTTGATAGAGGAGGTCCTGCAGTTAAGTTTCCCTCCTCCGTTTCCAAGAGTCAATCAACTAACAGAAAGGATTATTGCTATTTAATTTTCTATTTGTCTCCATAACCTAGTTAAAAACAAGGTTGCATAGGTCTGTTTTCAGCATACAGATGCTCAAATCATGTATTTGAGATCTGAACAGATATTTCTTGTCTAGGAGAAGAAAACCCTACCTAAATTGGTGTGAAGGATACCTTGTCATACAGTCTGGGTACTGCTTTCCATTGCACATAACAGAAATTGCACATTTAATTTGCTATGTAAGAAGCATTAACGGTGGCAAAAGAGATTTGATAGAGGAGGTCCTGCAGCTGAGTTCCCCTCTGTTTCCAAGAGTCAATCAACTCACAGAAATTTTGAATTTTAATTTTCTAATTGTCTCCATAACTTATCAAAAAACAGGGCTGCAGTAGTCTGTTCTCAAGATTATGAAATCATGTATTTGAGATCTTGAAATATGTGTCTTGGCTAGTAGAAGAAAATCCATAAATAAAATAGGCAGATCGAAGACCCTGTGTGAAGGATAATTTTCCCTACAGTATGGGTACTGGTTTCGACTGTGCTAACGGAGATTGCAGCATTTAATTTGCCATGTACAAAGTATCAATAATGACAAAAGAGATAATCTCCATGTGCGCCATGTGCAGAGAAGTGAAAGCCCTCCAAGGACTCAATGGTCTGACATTTGTGGTGAAATCATGATTCACTTTTCAATTGAATACCAAGTTCTCTGCATACAATGCAAGCAATTTTTCAAATTCAAAAGGGGGAAATTTAAAAAAAAATGATTTTCAGAAATAAAAATAAAAGATTAAAGGAGGCTCAGCTATATAGCTTTAATTTTTATTTTCAAGAACCTATACACACCTCTCAAGGAACCTGTAGAAGGATAATGAAAGTCCTTCTCAAAGCAGTTTAACATATAAATTAACAGTGAAGCTGTTTAACGTATAAATCAACAGTGAAGCAGCTCTTGGACATATATACTACAATTGTGTAGCAGATCCATTGTACTTGCTTCCAAAGGCAACGTCCAGTTTACACCCAAAATATTCAGGCTTACATTGCACGAGAGTATGCATTTTGTAAATTCAGAAAGTAGGATTGTCCTTAGTTCCAAAAGCATTCACAAGGTCACAGTCATTTTTAATTTATAAATCAAAAAAAGAACTTCAAAAAAATTGCACAGGTCCCAATTGCAGGTTACATGGGTCCAGCATTTTTGTATAAGAGTCTCAGGTTTGAAAATTGGGATTTAGTCTCGAGCACCCTGTAGATTTGTATTGTGAAATTGTCTATGTTTTCAACTGCAAAACGCAGAAAGTGGAGTGGAGTGGAGTCAATAGAGCATGAACTCCATTAGCATCCTTTATCCCATAACCTGTGCTTCAGGTTAAGAACTTTTCTAAGTAATAATTAAGAGAGATGGACCTGCAGAGCCTTTCACAGTAAAAGTTATAATGGTTTGAGCATGATCTTACGGTTTCCCATCGTCCTTAATCTGTGCATCAAATTCTTCTAATAATGAGTACAGATAAAGAGTATGTGAGGTTTAATGAGTCTCTTAATCCTTCATTATTTCCTGTACCCTGCAGCTTGGGGTCTTAAAATTTTCTAATTATTAATTGCCATCTGAAAACATGGAATCATTCTAAAGCCTATTTATATTTGGCTTTCTCAATAGGTCTAGGTTCTCTATGTTCTGTATTTCATACAATTACCATCTGAAAACATGGAATCGTTCTAAAGCCTATTTATAATTGGCTTTCTCAATAGGTCTAGGTTCTCTACGTTCTGTATTTCATTCTCCTCATTTTCACCTAACTCCAAATCCAAGGCACCAGCATTTTCAATTGTTAGCAACACAATGATGCATCTTTTCTGCACATAACCGTATGACTGCAATTATAAAAATCTGGTAACTACTCAAGATTTACGAGGTCAAGAGTAAGCAGAAAAAAGACTCTCAAGGTTGAAGGCTTTTTCAGAATCTTGTGTATCCCATAATCCTGCTGTGAAGTGAAATATGCTGTCTTTTTCCCCAAGGATTAACTTACCCATATGCAGTAAATGAGGCACATTTATTGCACAACTACCACAAATCTAGAAACAAATGCATGTGCATCAACATTAATTGTATAACTCATTCTTGCAAAGTTTTTTGCATTCAGAGAGCCATCAAGTGCAAGCTCGCTTCATTTCAAGCAGTTGCAAGAGGGAATTAGCAAGCTGGTGCACCAGTATGAGAATCCTTTCTCAGGTGCAGTAGATATGGTCCACAATGAATATGATTTCGTTGTTTCACTTAAGTCTACAAAGGGTATATGGATTTTTGGCTTAAACTAGGGCAAAGGACCCACAATGGAATACGGTGCTAGTCTAACTTGTGGCAATTCCTGAAGTTATATCGTGTCCAGAACTGGGTTGTATACCATCGCCAAGCCTTGGATGAAAAAAAGAAACAAGTATCATTCAACAACTATAGAAAGGTAATTGTAGCCTCAATTCTTACAACTTTAGAAATTTGTGACCAATCGGCTGTACGCAGAATTAATCATTTAGAAAAACAATTGGGAAGAATGTGTCTGTGCCATCGGCTAAGTTCAGGAAAAAAATGTAGATTTGGTATCCTTCTGTTGAACCAAATCTTTGGACAAAAGAGAACTTAAGAGGTTTTAGCTGTTTATATATATGCCGACACACGCAATCACCAATAAAGTTTGACTAGGGTCAATTAGTAGTGACCGTTTCATATCACAGCATAGCATAGGGCAAGAAACTGGTAATTTTCATATGACTTACTATCTAAATTATGCCATCATATAAGGACCATCCTGGTGTTACCTGCGATGTACAGACGAAAATAGAGGGTGCCCTGTTCAATTTTGCTAACCCCATTTATGGAAAGTAGGCTCTAAGCCTATCATTCCTATGATAGATGATTATTTCTTTGTCTCACTCTTTGAGCAAATAACTTTCCAATATATGTTGTTAATTTCGTTTGTTGCTCGACAGGCCATGGAGAACCTAGCATATTGTTTTCTGCTAGGTTACTGGATATGCCCCCCGCCCCCGGCCCTGGGAATGCAAGGGGAGTGCAGGGAGATGCCCAGGGAGCATGCCTGGGATGCAAATACGCTCGGGTACTTCGCCTAGATGTACCCGGGCATATCCACAGCGTAGCCACATTCCCTGGGCATCTCCACACACTCCTAGGAACCAAAATTATTTTTTTTTTTTTTTCAATTTTGCCCAATGAAAAGTCAAACATGGACTTCAAAATACAATTAAAAACAAAATAAAGTGGATTCCCAACCCTAAAAGCAGCATTCACACTCATTTTATCACAAAATAACAACACATTTCCCTTTCATTCCATTTTTAAATCTCATTGCACATTTGTTCACTCTTGTTAATTTTTGCAGTTGCATAAGCTTGAAACTCCTTCCTTGTCCTAAACCTACACCATTACCTCAACCTATTTGGTGCCAAGGAGATTAAGGAGCTTGAGGAGCTTGCAAGGAAGAGGATTTGCAGATTTAAGGTAAGTTTTTTAAATTTTTGGCGTTATTTTTGTTTTGTTTGTAACTAGTTTTAATCATAGTTGCAAGGAGACACGTCTCCCACCCCCTAGGACACGTTTTGGGTATGGGAGACGGGTACGGAGACGTCTCCTGTGCTCAGAGACATTGCTCTACTCGTTCCCGCGTCTCCTGCCCCATCCCACATCGAAATTTCGCGTCTCCAAAATGTGCAAACCCTAAACATAAAAAAAAGTAGTAAAAAAAACAAAATGAAGAGTAAAAAACGAGCTGTAAATCTAGTTCGAATTGTGGCATTTGTTTTTGCCTACGTTGCAGGGGTACGCCCTCCCCCCCGGCACCTCCTGTTCAGAGACGCCTCCAGCACGAGGACGTCCCAAGTACTCCCGAAGGCGTTCGTGGACGTACCGGAAACGTCCGGCACGGCCACAGACGCCTCCAGGGGTACCTGGGACGTCTCCGAGCGTGCCTGAGGGATTCCGGCAAAAAAATGGTGAAATGCTTTTTAAAAAACCTCAGAAAATCCTTTTAAAAAAACCCTAAAAACTAAGCAACCCTAAATGTAAACCCAATCCGAACCCAATAGTATATAAATAAAATAAACGTTTAAGTTTACATTTAGATATGGACATCTAGTTTCTTCTTATACTTTAAGTTATATTTTATTTATATACTTTTAGGATGTTTGAGAGGGGTTTCGGACCACTAGGAGCTATAATGCAAATTCTAGGTTTTGGAGGATCCTATCATATTTTAGAGTTAGTCGGATTCCAGGGTTTCAGGGTTTCAGACTTAGCCATATTTCAGGGTTTCAAGATTTCAAGGAGACATCATAGGAGGTATGAAGGCTGCATGAAGGGATGTATGCGTGATAGAATAGTATGAGAATATCTCTCGCAAAGTGCCACAAGCCGATCCCACCCCATTCCCTGTGCACCCCTTAAGGCATGCACTCGTGAGATTCAATGCACCGATGAGCCCTTGTGAGAGAAAGTGTCAATAAATGATAAAGTTAAAAAATAATGGGAGTGGCATTCATGATTTTGTGGACAATCGATATGATTTATTCTAGATTTGAATGTACATCTTGTCTTTGAAGTAATGAATGAATGAATATTATATATTTTTAAGTGTTTTATCATTTATAGACAAATATTTTCACACTGTAGGTTCAAGTGTTTTACTAAAAAAATGAGTAATATACAATATATATATACACACACACACACACACACACAGACGTACCCATGACATATCCAAATCAAGGTTTTTGAAAAATGACGTACCCGCATACCCAAGACGTCCCCGTATCCATACCCGTACCCGTACCCAAACAACATAGGACTTTTTGCATATAAAATATTAAAATGTTTTAAGGTTTTTTTTAAAAAGAATGAATCGCAGTGTCGTTCGCGGCACTGCCTAGCACTGTCGCGAATGACACTGCCATACTCTCTATCTCTTTTTTTTCTTAACTTCATTGTTAAATTTTAATGTTTTTTTTTTTTTTTTTTTTTAATGTTTGTAAGTCAATAACTTATAAATATTAAATGTTTTTATTTTATAAATTATAATTTTATTAATTATTATTTAATGTTTTAAATGTTTGATTAATTTAATTTTATTTAAATAATTTATTTACTTTCAATTTAAGTTTTTAAATTTTAGTATTATTGTATTTTAATTTTTTTAATAAATTTCAAATTATAATTATTAATTTTTTACAATTTTTTTAAATATATATTGTCGTCTCCCTATAACCCCCATAACCTATTTTTCAAAAAATGGCATCCCGGTACCCATACCCATCTCCCCATACCCGTACTCGTACCCATCTCCTGGCAACTATGGTTTTAATTATTATTTTTTTGTTATCCTTTTAAGTTTTAACCATTATTTCCACAAATACCACATGCAATGATTATGTTTTAAATTTTAATAGCAATTGTTTTATTTTTTAGTTTTTACCATTAAAATTTTAATAGCAATTGTTTTATTTTTTACCAGGGGCTATAGGGATTTGTCAGAATGTCTCAGGCTACAAGTGTTAGTTCGGGGGGGCAAGGGATAGCCCCCAAATTTGATTCGCGAACGCCCCATTGGAAGTATGTGACATTATTAGAACAGATGCCTGGTGGAGGGTGTTTTCATTGGCTTTGCTCAGAGTGTAACTATAAATAGAAGAACTCGTATAGTCGAGTGAAAGCTCATTTGTGTGCGATTTATGGTCTGGAATCAGAGCTTGTGGTGGGCCAAGCATAAATGGAAGGCTGGGAAAGGGCTTGCCACATGTAAAGATCCTTGCATACATCAAAGAGCAAAAAGAGGCAAATGTCGTTGTGGGGCAAAGATCGAAACGTCCTTTAAGAAAGAAAGGATCACCCCCTATTTTTCCATCTCGTGTTAATGTGGTGACCCCATCACACCCCTTTCTTGCTACACGTGTTGTGGCCGAAGAGGAAGATGATTCACCTCTTGGTCGTAAGAGAACAAAAGATGCAAGCCCATTGAACAAGTCATTCCATAATGCATCTAGGGACATAGCGGAGCAGAACATCGAGCGTTGTCTTTACACATGTGGGCTGCCATTTAATGTTGTTATATCACCATGCTGGCAGGACATGGTGAGATCTATCAATGCTACCCCTAAAGGGTTTGTCGGCTCAAGTTATGAAAAGGTGCACACCACCTTAATGACAAAAGAAGGAAAACACATTGAAGATGCATTGAAGCCCATCAGGGATTCATGGATCGAAACAATGGTGTCCATTTCTGATGGATGGAAAGATAAAGTAAATAAACCATTGATTAATGTGATTGCACTGCGCTCTAAGGGGGCAATGTTTTTTAGGGCCGTTAATTGTGAGGGGCAAGTGAAGGATGCTTGATTCATTGCTAACATTCTGATAGTCCATTGAGGCGGTGGGGCCCAAAACGTTGTCCAAGTTGTAACGGACAACGCTAAAAATTGCAAAGTTGTGGGCATGTTGGTTGAGGCAAGGTATAGGCATATATTCTGAACACTTTGTGTTGTTCATTCCCTCAATCTTATGTTGCAAAAACTGGGGACAAAAATTGACTGGATTAAACAAGTCAATTTGTAGTTGTTGAAGGTAACTCTTAATTTTCATAAATGAGGAGGCGGGCGAGATCCAAATATTCATAACCAACCATCACATGTCCCAAGGCATCTTCAGGGCTTTCTCGAAATTGTAGTTGTTGAAGGTAACTCTTAATTTTATCATTCATGAATCATGTATCATTGTATATTTAATTTAAATTATTTAATTTTAAGAGTTTGTAATTTGTAGTGTTTTATTTTTGAATTTTTTTTTTAATTTTATTTGTTTTAATTTTGTATTAGGTTGTTGAGACTCGATTTGCCTCACACACCCTCGTCTTGAGACGACTTGTAAAGGTGCGTGAGGCATTGAGTAGCATGGTCATCAACAACCTTTGGGGTGTATGGAGGCAGGCAAATAGTGAGAGGGCTGCAAAGGTGAAAGGGTGGATTCTTGATGATGTGTGGTGGGAACGTGTGGAGTATTTGTTGAGTTTTACTGAGCCCATCGACAACATGTTAAGATATGTGGACATAGATCATCTATGTTTGGGTGAGCTTTATGATGGAATCGACTCAATGATTGAGAACATTAGATCCATCATAAATGCCAAAGAGCAAGATCTCCTAGAGAAGTTCTTCAAGGAAGTGCAGTCACATTTCATTGAAAGGTGGAACAAAATGACCACCCCATTGCATCTTCTTGTTTTTGCCTTGACATCCAAATACTACAGTGCAAAGATTCTTTCTTTGCCCAAGAGGGTCGTATCATATAGGGATGTTGAGGTTGTCGAAGGATATAAGGCAGCGTTCTATAGAATCTAAATTGATCCAGAAGTAGAAGACCAAGTCAAGGAAGATTTTGTGCATTCCATATCCTCAGTGGGTCACTCCCTTGGCGCTATTCCTGACAAGTTCAAGATGCATGCTCACTTTTGACGGTACCGCCATGGGCAAGCATCCACCCACCTCCAACCACTTGCAATAAAAATTCTATCACAAGTAAGATTTTAAATTTTTTTTACTCTACCCTTCTTTTGACCTTTTCAATGTTTTTTTTAAAGTTTTAACTTTTAATTTTTATAAATTCTAATTGACTTTGTGGCTTCAATAGGTTGCAAGTTCCTCTTCCACTGAGCAGAATTGGGGTACCTATGGCTTTATCCACTCAGTTTACATGCAACAAGTTGGCTGCAAAAAAGGTGGAGGATTTGGTTTATATGCATTCCAACTTGTGTCTTCTCTCACATAAACAACCTCAATACAAAGAAGAGCCAACAAAGTTGTGGGATGTGAACCTAGACGCTGTTGATTTAGATGCATTTGTTGCCTACCTTTCATTACTTGACACAGAGCTAGACAGTGCTTCACGCGACTTGCATAGTGGAGCTAGTGAGAGTGGCACTGTTGCTGCTTGTGGTTGTAATGAACCACATGATGATGAAGACATCGCAGCCGAAGACGAAAATGAATATAGCGAATCATGAAAATGCTGATTTGTCTTTATTTTTGTACATAAATTGTAACATTTGCACCATGTACATGTTATAAAACTAATATAAGTTTGACTATTGAATATTAAGATATTTGGCATGAATTATGAGTATATATTTTGTGATTATTTAGCTTATTTGAAGTTATTTTGTTTCCTCGATGCATATTATGAGGTTAATTTTGCTTATATGGCTATATTTTTATATTTTTAATTTTTTATATATATTTTTGTACAGCCGTATCCAGCCGTATCCAAACCCAAAAAAAAAAATCACCATATCCCCATATCCAATTCTCGTACTCATATCCGTATTGGTAACGTAGGTTTTCTGAAGAAGAGTACACATATGTTTGGGCTTACAGTGATGCCCGAAAGCCTTGTAAATTGACAAATTATGCGAGCAACAAATTGTTGTTCATGGAATTGGTGCATCAAGTCACCGATGTTCAAAATACGAAAGTGCACTTATCTGAATGCAAGACATGACATAACAGAAGCCTGTCCCAATCAGCCATATTCTGGTTCAAAAGTATAGATTCAAGGAGCATCCAGCCTGGAATTATAATTTTTCAAAATCACCACTCTCCGTGGGGATTCCATTTCCACTATCAGACCTTGCAGCAAGAAGATAAGGTGAAAAGCCCCAATTGAATGTGGGTAAGTGAAGTGTCGGCAAGAAGAGGTTTCTAGCTTTGAATCTTCAAAAGTATCAGATAGTACTTTTGAGGAGAATACAATGGGAAATTGTGAAGAGGATAATGAATGATGTAATGAGGAACAAAGAGAATATGATGATTCTTATGCCCTAGTTATGAGGACTCCTGAGCTAGAGCAAGATTAGTAGGGAAAAATGGCATCTGCACCTAAGTGTAGTGAAGCAAATTCTAAATAGGAGGTGGACACAGCTCCAGAAAGAGTTCCTATAGAAGTCGTTAAGAGAGAGAGAGAAACGAAAAGAGGTGGAGCCACTCCTAGTTGTGGTAGTGTAGGACATCTGGGTGAGATTGTTGCCATTCCCCTACGAGACAGCTCATGGTATCTCACTGGGAAATGAGAGTAATAATGCTAACAAAAATGATGATGAAGATGAAGGGGAAGATAGAACAGACAACACGTTTACTCCGTCTCACAACAGGATGAAAGTCCTCTAAAGAGGGCCAGAAAGTATGAGGAAGATGGTGCCCTAGAATTGGAAGAAGACCTGCTTAATGGAGAGCATATAATGGTATCCCAAACAAACAAAAGAGCATACATCTCAATTCCGGGAGGATATAATTAGAAAGAGAGAGAAGGCCACATTGCCTAATCATGTATCATTCCTCCTGTAAGTTCAAGATGAATCTGATAATATTAATTTGATATAAGTATAGATAATGAGAAGAATACCTTGAAGGTAACATCTGTCATCCTAGAGGTGGAAAATCTAAGAAAGACATTTGATATTAGTATAGATAATGTGAAGAAAACCTTTCAGGTGACATCTGTCATCCTAGAGGTAGGAAACCAAATAAGGGCATGCAATCAGATGACCTTGAGATTAACATGAAGAAATTGTCAAGAGTGAATTTCACTATAAAAAAAGGGGTGAAAATCGTTCAGGAAAACATCAAATTGGAATGATGAAAAGGTTAAAGATCAAAAGAGTAACAGAACTGAATGAGATAATTTAAAGATGAAGCACCATCCAAACAACCTATAATTGTTGCAAACCCTACACCAAACGTTCAATCTGAGTCAGGTGCTAAGGTTTTCTGCTATTTTCAGTGAAATCCTCTTCGAGTTTGACATGTTCTGAATTTCACTGAAAATAGCAGAAAACCTTAGCACCTGACTCAGATTGAACGTTTGGTGTAGGGTTTGCAACAATTATAGGTTGTTTGGATGGTGCTTCATCTTTAAATTATCTCATTCAGTTCTGTTACTCTTTTGATCTTTAATCTTTTCATCATTCCAATTTGATGTTTTCCTGAACAATTTTCACCCTTTTTTTATAGTGAAATTCACTCTTGACAATTTCTTCATGTTAATCTCAAGGTCTTAATTCTTTTAGAGATCAATTTGTAGGAGACTTGGGAAATGTTTTCCTCGGTCTGGATCAATTATCAACTTTGGATAATATTCAAAAAAAGGTAAGAGAATCAAAGAAGATATTCCAGGAGGAAGAAACCCAAACAAATTTTGTGTTATCAAATTATATGGATATTGTCAATTGTTCTACAAACATGTGAAAGTGGTGATTTGCAAGATTGTTAATGTGACCAGACTTAAAGGTGAGATCATAGAACCACTATCACATTAGCCGGAAAGCAATTTTGTTGTGGGCATTTCATACACTGAATACGAATCAGAAGGAATAACCTCAATAATCATATTCAAGGTCTAATGTAGGATTATGAAATTGAATACAAACTATTTGATGGTGAAAAGCTGGTTAACTAAAACATGTTCCTAGATTCAATGAATACAGCTCGAGATGGAACACGGGATATATAAAGAAAAAGGATGTAATCAGTAGCTTGTAGAGGATTGTCTGCTGCATCACTATTACCTCAACAATACTACCAAGCATAAGAATGGCATAAATCATCTAGAAAACTGTGCAAAGGGATAAAATGTGCACGTGAGCAATTGCAAAAAGTTGGACCCCACCTTGATAAAAGATACTCTGACTAGTCTGGAGACACATTTGATGACAGAGTTCCCATATCAGCATAATTACCTATTAGAAAGGTCA
Source organism: Torreya grandis (assembly GCA_037957365.1). NCBI lineage: Eukaryota > Viridiplantae > Streptophyta > Pinopsida > Cupressales > Taxaceae > Torreya > Torreya grandis. The sequence continues at coordinate 806,632 of JARHVA010001606.1, read as the reverse complement.
GAAGTAATTAACAAACTCATATGTGAAAAAAATGGTAAAGGTAAGTAAAAACAACTTTTGGCATCAGGGGTACACTAGGTTTACTGTTTGAGTTCTGTTTTCAGTTTCTTCCATTTTTCCTTTCCCTTGAAAATGTCCTTATTTTGTCAGATTCACATATACGGTCTGAAAACAAGACAGCTGCCTATGGACCTTCCAGTCTCCTTAAGATAGTCTACGATATAGACTTTCAGTTTCCATTTGTGGGAAACTTGTTTCATTACGCTGTTACAAACCTATAAATTTTGATACTTCCAATATATTGATATTTTTCAAAACACATTTACAAACCTCTAAATTTTGATACTCCCAGATTTATGGTTGACCCTCTGTGCATGAATGAAAAGTACCTATGAATACTTATTTATTCATAACTGTCATTGACTTATTTCCCAAGTAAACCCAGCTGCAGTCTTCTTTACTTGGATGTTGTGTCTTTAAGTTGTGTTATTTTATGCAGACACAAACTTGGACAAGAATAATACTTTGTGGAGGCATAAATCTTTGTTAATCTCAGGTTCTTATATTCACGCAATCTTCACTTTTTCATGCTCAGCTATGTTTGGAGCCATTCTGAGTTCGCTTATTCATTTCATATTTTCATTTGTTACTGTAAATACTACTTGGCAATTAGTTTAGAATTCATATATTTTGAGAAGTAACTATTGGAAACCACCCCAAGTTGAAGTGGAATGGAATTTTTCCCTCTGATTAGTATCTTAACACAGCTTTTTCAGTGATAATTTGGGCAATAATAGTTTTTTTTGGCAACACAGTTTCAGAGAAGAGCTTTCCATTCTCCTTTATAAGCAAATATGTTATCAGAAGGATGATATACTCGATTTGAACAAGCTCAGGGTATAGTACTCAAGTTCTTTAAGACATTAAAGGCCTCATGGTTTAAAGCAAGTCTTGACCCCAAAAGAAAGGAGGGTCAACATTACAATCTCTCCAACCAGTCCTATCAAAGAAACTGTATCCAGTACTCAACTCAATGAGACCTTGAATCTTTCTGCCCAAATCCTATTCAACCATTGAAACAGTCCATTTGGGAGTTCTTGCAATTTCGGATTTACATGGCCTGGCAGAAATAGTAGCAACTTCCAAAGCCTTGGATAACCAAAATGGCCCCTTGGCCCTGCCCCAACCTTTGCATTCGTTGCCTACTGATTCCAGAAAACATTTTCCTAAGTTCAGTGACGACAGAACTGTCACCCAAGGATCAGCTTCTTTGAGACTGATGGACAAATCAATGTTGAATAGGAAGAGAAGTAAAGTGAAGACGGAATGATCCAGCTTTGGACTAATTACATCTTGAATGGGCTAACCTCATTGGAGAGAATGCCGTGTGCACTAGGTAAATGATCCTTGGCTTGTTTCTATTACAAAGATCAGCTCCAAGTAACTAACTCATACATGGAAAAAATGGCTAATAAAAGGACAGACAACTTTGGCATCAATGGTATGCTGAGTTTAATCTTTGAGTTCTTCTGTTTACAGTTTCTTCCACTTTCCCTTTTCCTAAAAATCGTCCTCCATCTTTCAGATTTGCATACATGTTATGTTGTCAATCCAGCTGCCCATGGAGTTTCCAACCTATTTAGAATAGTATACAATATATATTATATCAGTCTCCGTTTGTGGGACACTTGTTTCAAAAAGCTGTTACAGATAAATTTTGAAACTTTTGATATATAGATATTTTCAATAAATTTTCATGTCTTTAAATCATATTTTATTCTAGATCTTGATAAAATAATCATAGTAAGTCTCGGGGATGGGGGTACTGGTTTTTGGGACAGAAAAAAATTCCAAATTCTGGGGACAGATGGGAGACAGCTCGTAAAATATTTAATAATATATAAAAATAATAATAATTAATTATGCTGATAGTTAGACTTATAAAAGCATTATACAATGGCAGTCTGTGGTGGCAGTGGTGGAGTGTAATAGTGTGAAATGTTAATAAAAATGGCCAATCTTAAATTTCACATCTAATTGACCATCATAGAAGAGTTTTTCTTCTTGCCTGGAAAAGGCGATTAAAAAATCGTAATATCTTGGGCATATGGTAGAGTTTGGAGCCCTTTCTATTTGTCCCAGAAAGATTTTTCGAGCCCAATGTAGTGGTGCAGATAGATTGAGACCATTTTTCAGCAATCAGCGGGTATTTTGTGGAGAAGGTAATGGAATCTTCAATCAGTATCAGTATAGTATGTAACAATTGTAAGATAGATGCCTCAAAATTATAATCTCTTGGCATTTTTCAGAAAAATATACTTAAGATATTTGTACAAGCATTTAATTTTTAATCACACAAATAAATTAAAAATAAAAGATAAATTAAAATTATATATATATATATAATTGATAAGATATTGGTGTAGTGATAAATGGGTGCTTTTGGAAGTGAGAGACCCAAATTCAAATCCCAAACCATGAAGTGTTGGTGTAGTGGTAAATGAGTGCTTTCGGAAGTGAGAGACCTAGGTTCAAATCCCACTCCAAGATAATAGCGCCCACTCCCAACAGGTACCCCGTAAATGGGGTTCCACAATAAAGTGGTCAAAGTCCATGTGCATGAATAATATATGCTTGAATTCCACATCCTTATAATGGTGCCACAATTAGGCCCTATACCTAATTACCCTCAACAAAAAATTTAAAAAAAATGGGGATATCGCTGAAACGTCCCTAAAGTTTAGAGGACATCCACCCTTTTTCACATTTTTTTATACTTCTAGGGGGTGTTTTTACCTCATCCCTCCATCACCAAAACATCCTAGACGGATCCAGGATTAGGGAAACACATCCCCACATAACAAAGCAATATCATCCTACATTTATGGTTGACCCTCTATGTGTTGGGCCATGGGAATCTGTAATTGCAAAAACTGCCAAATGGGCCGGTTCAAGAGTATTTGGGCAGAAATCTTCAACACCTCAATGATTTGAGTATTAGATACAATTTCTATGACAGGACTTGTTAAAGAGACCGCAATTTTGTCCCTCTTTTTTTCGGGGGTCAAGACTTGCTTTAAACTATGAGGCCTCTAATGGCTTGAAGAACTCTACTACTGTTCCCAAACTGAGAATATCATCCTTCTGAAAGCATATTTGATTATAAGGTAGAATGGAAAAATGTTCTCACCAACTGCGTTGCCAAAAAATCTATTATTGCTCAAATTGTCACTCAAAGAGCTGTGTTGAGATGCTAGTATGAGGGGAAAAGACAGAACATCCAAGTAAAGAGGACTGTAAATGGGTTTACTCGGAAAATAGCAAAATTATGGATAACTAAGTATTCATACATACTTTTCATTCACATACAGTAGCAAAATCCCATACCTTGGAGTGCCAAAATGGTTCCTTTGTATTTGCTGCCTACAGGTTCCTAAAAATATTTTTCCTGTAGTCCAGCAACAATGGAATTGTCACCCCTAAGGATCAGCTTCTTTGACACTCATGGACAAATCAATGTCAAACAGGAAGAGAAGGAAAGCAAAGATGGAGTGATCTAGCTTTTGCGCTGATTTAATCTTGAAGGGCATAATCTCATTCAAGAGAATGCAGTCTGCACCAGGAAAAATTTCCTTGGCTTGTTTCAAAAGTATGAGGATGTTTTAGAATGAAGTTATGATGGCATAAAAGCCTTCAAGTCAGATGTCATTCCACAATCCAGCTCCTTCAAGACTGGTGCTATCATCAAGCAAGAAATTAAAATTTTGCTTTCAGCCAATATTACTTTTCCAATAGCCCAAGCAGGTTGGGGTTAGTGTTGGGAAACAAGGAGTTTCACATCATTGACCCAGGTTCCAATCCCATGGGCTCCTTGGGCACTTCCAAAAAGTAGCTATGGGAACACCTACAGGTAGGGGTTGAATTTCTCCATGTGAAACTACACAGAACATACGCCCGGACATTACATACCCAAACCCACCCCTATGTACACTTCGAGATACATCTTAAATTCACCTCAAAAGTGCTACTAAAATTCCATCTACATTAACATAATGATCGCAGACCTGGGCGGACAATTGCTTTTGTGAGAAAATGGCTCATTGCTCCTCCAACAGCCGTTTTTCTGGTCACCTTTCTGCTGCTGCATTTCCTCCCAGGTCTTCTTCTAGTTGGGTTCATGTTGACCTATGCCCCTCAGGCATTGCATTTGCTGCAGATTTGGTTCCTTGCTCTCTTCTTTATTCATCTCTCCCATCTGGGCCAAAATTGCCCTCAGCTGCTACAGTCAATGGCGTCTTTGAGAGTTTTGTTAAAGAGAAAACACTTGCTGGCCTGCATCCCTCTAGCCCTGCTCCTGATACTATCCCAATTTTATTCGTTCGTCCAGACTGCATGCTTCGTTTCAGCCCTTTATTGCTCTTCAGTGCCTTAGCATTGCTTCAACGCCTTCTCCCTTGATACCTCCTTTGTCCCACAAGATTGTTGTGGAGCATTCTTCTTCTATGGTTGCCCCATCCTGCCTGGAGTTGGCCCGTTCCTCCTCTATCCAGGTTCCTGATTTGTCCTTCAAAGCTGATCTGGATCACTCAGTGTCGGCTCCTGAAACTATTCACAGTGGCAAATTCTGTGTGGAAGCTTCTGAATTTTCCCATGTCATTAATCTGGATGAAGAGACTTTTGAACAAGAAAATTTCTCTAAGAGACATGGGCTCGTTTGCAGGTTTATTGAGCTTTGGCTTAAGCTAGAAGACCTTCATCAGTGGGTCTCCCCTTCTCGGAAACCTTTGATTTCACATGAAATCTTCATTAATCCATGTGTGCAGGTCTTCTTCATTATTGAGTGTTAAGATGCAGAGGTTAGAAACACTCTTCTCAAAGTTGGGCCTTGGTTTTAGAAGGGCACTGGTGTTTGCATGAAGCCATTGTACTCCTCTTTTTATCCTTCTTTGCACATTGTTTCTTTTGCTCCAATCTGGGTGAGGTTGTCAAATCTCCCTCTTTACTTTTGGTCTTCTTCCACCACCTTTCCATCGAAATACTCTTGGACTTTTTCACTTCTGCTGTCCGAAAAGAGTTAACTAACATTTCACTACATACGCCAGAGTTTGTGTGAACGTCGATTTTGAAAATGGTCTCCCAAAGGAGATATGGCTTAAGATGGGTAACAGGATTTGGAAGCAAAAGATGGATTATGAATATGTAGCTTTCAGATGTCATGCATGATTCTTTCATGGGCAACTTGTAGCTAAGTGTCCAAAGAGGCCTACTGCAAATGTAGCGGGTCTAGGTGGTGTGAAAAAGAAGGGCACAAAGCAGCTACCTATTTGGTGGCACAGTGTTGAAAAGCACCACCATCCAGTGGCTCCTCCTCCCACCATGGTGGAGGTTGTCTCTTCTCATCCTGGGAATGCTCATTCTTCCTCTCCACCTTGGGTAGTCACAACTCCTCTAGCAGTGGATATTCCGGTTTCCATCAACATTGAGGTCTCTCCTCCTTTCGAGGATGCTCTCTTGCCTTCTCTTCCTTCTCAGCAAGTTTTGGTCCCTCCTAAAGACATTTCTCTCTCTCAATTACACAGCATCTTCTCTTCTTCGTCCCAAGAACCATTATGAGCCATCTTTTGAATCTCAACTTTTGTCCTATTCCCCTCTTCTTCAACCTGTTACAACTTGTGGGCCCTTGCCAGAACAGCCGACAACTTCTTCTCCATTTCCACCTGCTTTCTCTACTCCTCTGCAATCTTGTGCTCTTAAGGCACCCTCAACGAAGACTTATGATCTTAGCTGGACAAAGGTCAAGAAAAGAAAGCAATATCTCCCCAATAGGATGATCCTCAAATCGGGAAAGGGCTTGAGGTGATTTCTCCTTCAGCAAGTTTATATTTTGGCCATTTAAGGTTTTATCATTTGTGTGGGCCTATTCATGGGATTTGTATTTCCTTTTCTTATCCTCTTTTCTCCTTTCTTCTCACCTCTTCCCCCTCTATCTTCTTCAAGCTCTTCTTTCAATGTTCTTCCAATGTTACTCCAAAGGGTGTGGGCCCCAATACAAACCCACAACTTATATATCAAAAAAAGTATTACTTTTCGAGTAAGAAAAACCTCCTAAGTGATAAATCTAGTACCTGTCATGGAGAAGAATGGAGAACTAACCTGTAGATTTATAGAACCTGAATTAGCTGTTTATAAAAGATATCTATCCTTTCTGCTCAATGACCATCGTTGAGGGGGGAGTTAAAGGTTCAGAAATGATGTCAATGCTAAATGATTTATCTCAAAGTAATCAAATATAAGTTGCAGAGGAAGATAAGTACAAGATAGCCACTATGTGGTGAACTTCTGCCTACAAGGGGCTTCCCTTTGGTTTTGTTATTGCCAAAGCAACATGCCATAGAGCCATGAATCATGTCTTCAGCAATCAGAAGGACAAAATAATTGTCATTTACTTGGAATGATCAAAAAATATTATGAGCGTTTTGAACCCCCCAGGTCAATAAAAGATAAGCATATACACAAACAAAATAAAAAGGCGAAAAAAGAAACAAAAGAGCAAGAAGAAAAAACAAATCAGCCTTGCTAAATTCCAAAAGGGGGGCTTGTTCAGCTACCGGAAAGGAAGAGCAAGAGGCATAAGTTCAATTCCAATTCTGAACCATGAAGATGAAGGTATACATGCAAGGCTTATGAGAGCATAGAGGGTAGCATTGCATCAGAGTGTTATCCAAGGGAAGAGATGCAATCCATAGAAAGAGAGGCAGGTGTTGAATCCATAGATAAATTGTACTTGTACCTTGCTCCATTGGAGCCATGTCCACTTTTAGGTTGTATTCAGCACAATACCAAGGCCTTACCCTAGAGAAACACATGAAAAAATCCTTGCATTGTGAGTTTCTTATGTATGGGTGAATTTGAACTTGTTTCCTTACATGTTGTCCTTGGTAATTTTCAGGAAATGAATCATCTTGTGGAATGGAACAGCACTTTTAAGCATTTGTACTTGAAGTAATGGTTGCGATTGTAATTCATATGGATGTGTAGAAGATGCTTGTACATTGACACAATCTAATTCCGCATATTGGATGTTTGGGGCAGCTAACTGTTGTATCTCACATCTAAATTTTAACCTGCTTGTTGGATTTCAATAGCAACTCACTGAATCAGCAATATGGATTCCCTTGGGAATTTGTAGCAAAAATAGTCTTCCCAACTTTACAGATCATTGTTGATCCCAATGTGTTTTCAAAGCACGGTGGGGATCATATTGATCAACTTAAACAAGTTCTCAAGAGATGCCAAGTCTATATAGGATTTCCATGAATCCCACTAAGTCAGTAATGGGTTTAACAGAAGGAAATCTTTTGTGACACTACATCTCAAAAAGAAGTAAAAGCCATCAGTGAATGGTAAGATCCACACATTTAATAACAGAAATATTGTGAATAATTACAACAATATGCAGAATATAATTGAGATCAAACAAGATAAGAGATGCTTGTGGGTCAAGATGCCCTAATATGCAATATACTCATAAATAGAATAATCAACACCATACAAGACTCCTTAAGGAAGGAGTAACTCCACAAGATCTCCCAATATGGGAATGCCACTTTGAGGGGGACAACCTCCAATATGCTTCTACCAAATAGAATACTCTCCACTTACTTGACATCCTCCACAATGATAATCATCTCTTTTATATAAACATTCAATACTAATGGAGAGGTAAAGGTAAACCACTAATCCCAACATAGGCCAACTCATTGCCTAATATAACTAATTCCATAAGTTAACCATTTGACCCGATATAACTAAGGTGGATGTGTGCTACATGTCAACATCTCCATCAACTCATATACATCATAATATCATCTCCCTAGGTACATAGCATGCCATCCCTCCTTGACATGTTTCACCCCTAAAACATGAGAATAAACCAAGTAATGAGTGTTCCTCAAATCATTGAACACTTGCCACCATGCTCGGCCATCCAATCACCCATATGTGATCTTGGTACATGATAATTAGCCAACCTTTGTTCCCGATTTCACTGCACTACTTTGATACCATTCATGACCATAATTATTCCTCCTTGGTTTAAATGCATATTCATAATGATAGCTCATTTGATTCCATATTCAATATTCAACTACGCTACTCTGATTCCAATCACAACCATAATAGTTCCTCTTTGGCTTCAATGCATAGCCATAATGATTTCTTAACTGATTACATCTATGTCCACAGTCATTGCTCCTTTGATTCCATGTATAGCCATGGTGATTGTTGCTTTGACACTTCATGACATTCTTCCATGAATGTTCTCTCATGATCATGTGGGTGCCTATATATCACAGCGTTAATCTCTTTTTCTACTACTTTTGCCTCTTCAACCTTTTCTTTAGTTATTTGTGCCTCTTCAACCTCTTTTATCACTAGTTCCTCTATCGCTTGAGCGAATGAAGTGTTCCTTTCCACTTGTTATTTTTTCTCAAATTCTTCTTGACCTTATTCTGGCTCTTCCTTATGCTCTTCTTCACGATCTTCAAATTCGACCTTGCTCTACCTAAAACTTTCTTCGTTCCCTACTAGTTGTGATATCCTGCAAGGTTACCTTCATTTTTCTATACCAAAGCTTCATGAACTTCTTTTACACGTTAATATTGATTATCCCCACAACCTCTAACCAAGGATATCCGAGAACAATATCCAAACCATCTATATCCAATGCTTAAAAATCTGAATGCAAAACATATGTCCATAGTGAGATTCAAATTTTCAAAAACTTGAACCTTCTTACCATCTATTTGAGTTTCCTTGATATTCTTTGTTTGACTTGTAGATGTTGGGCCAAGGCCGCATTGATGAAGTTATACATGTTGCTAGGGTTTATGGATACAATGACACGCTCCTTTTGAATGCATCCACAAAACTGAAATATTGAAGCTCATTTTTGTAGATGCAAACTAATGGAAAACCTTATCCTCCAATTCTCCTTCTACATCATCCTTATCCACATCATCATTGTCACCATCACCACCATTCTCTTTTTCTTTCTCATCGTCTGCAGCCTCCTCCATATCATCATTACTTTCTTCTTCTTATTCTACATCCTCATTATTTTTTTCCTCTTTTGTTTCTTCATCATCTGGATCCTCCTCGTCCTTATTATTATTTTCTTCCTCTTCTTCTAAAGTATCCTCATGTTCTTTCCCCTTATCCTCATATTATTTTCTCTATTTTGCAATTTCTTTTTGTAGAATTCATTGTTTTCTTTCAAATTATATCTTTCTTCCTCTTTTTCCTGAAAATCCTTTCTGTATAATTTGACTATCTCTAGAGCTTCTAGCCAATTTTATTTTATTTTCTTGATCCATGATTCATAATTCATATAAAAACTAAGGTTTCAAGAACACTTGTGTTCATTGAATCTCCTTTCCAACCCTAGATCTGAGAATACAAACATGTAGATAACTAGATCCGAATATTTTGAATTGCAAAAAAAATGTACGTAATTTGTTTTACCCGAAATGAAAGATACGAATCTTTTTCAAGGGTTGTGCCTTAAAAATGCTCAGAATAATTAGTATGACCACTTTTCGGAAAGCTCATGAGAATATTTTTCTCATGATGTATGATTCTTCCCAATCAGAAAATCTGGTAGAAATACCGAAGCCTCTAAAGTTGACTTTTCACGTCAAAAAATAATCACAAAAAATCAAATTCGCATAATTCAAATTTGCATAACCATATCTCCCTCGATATTGCTTAGAATATTTAGTGTGAACACTTTTTGGAAAGCCCTTGAAACTCTCTTTCTAATGGTGCAGATTCATCAGACTCAGAAAACCTAGCAAGGAGAACGAACCACCTGAAGCTGACTGCATTTGCCATAATTTTGTGCTGGAAAAAAAAATTGTCAAAAATCAGATCTGCAGGGTTGACTTTACACACACATTTCCCTCAATATTACTCAGAATTCTTATTGTGACAGCTTTTTGGAAAGCTCTCAAAAATATATTTTCAGCACCATAAAAATCATCTCAATCAAACACGTGCAGAGAATGACCCTCTACAAGATATGTTTTTTCTTATTTAAAAAAAAAGCTGTAATATTACACAATCTGCCCAAACAAAGCTTCTCTACTTTGCCCAAATCACAGCTCTAATACCACTTGATAAGATCCACTCATATAATAACAAAAATATGCCAAATGGTAACAACAATATGCAAAATATGATTGACATCAAACAAGATAAGAGATGTTTCTAGGCAAAGATGCCCTAACATGCAATATAGTATTAAAAAAAAATACCCTTAAGGTGGGGCAACACCATACAATATTCCTTAAGGAATAACTCCACAAGATCTATGTTAAATGCCACTTCGAGTGGGGCAACCTACAATATGCTTCTACCAATTAGAATCTTCCACTTAACATTTTTCACAATGATATCTTTATATAGACCTATATTAATAATAATGGAAGGGTTAACTATTAATCCTAACATAGGCTGACTCATTGTCCAATATAACTAATTTCATAAGTTACCCATTTGACCAATATAACTAAGAAAGAGGTGTGCCACATGTCCACATCTCCATCAACCTATATACATCATAATATCATATCCTTAGGTACATAATAGCAAATTACCTATTTATATGGATCCCCGGAGGTTTGGGGGCAATACTCCAGATGAGGTTGTGCGCGTGTGCAAAATAAATATCAAATAAGATGGAGAATAGAGAAAGCAATAGAATTGGAATAGATATTATATTAATTTGTGTCCTATGCATTGCATGCTCTTGAGTAAGATGTATAGCTACTTACTTCTCCACTATTTGCCTTCTAAATAATGCTACAAATGTGCATACATAGATTACAGTGCCATGAAGGCTGAGGAACTATTATGGAATTTGAACTGTTTGGTTTTCCATATGGGACTTTGCAACTGCTGGCAATTACATGGGGTGACTGACTAGTGTGCAGTATGCTAACATATGTTGCAGCATAACGTAAGCCCTAGAAGGGTCACCTAGTGTGGCGTAATGTGGCACATAGAGTCCATATGGTGGTTGTGTAATTTGGAGGTGTTGTATGTTTGGAGATGTTGCGCCATTGGTTGAAGCCATGCAAAGGTTGCACACAAGGCACGAAGTGACGCAATGTTGCATAGGTTGTGTCGGGAGCACGGAGATTTTGTTGCATGAAATGTGGAGTTGAACTGAATGATGTTGTGATTGAATATCCACATTTTTCGCTGCCCCTCAACCCCCCACTAGCTAACCCTTTGAAACCTACGCCTTGCATGCCTATCGAGCAAAATGCATGGTGTCGTCTTCAACATTGTACATGATGTTTCTTGACATTGTGCAAAAGGCACATAATGCTGGACGTTGTGCAGAGTTGCTCAAAGCGCATGAGTTGTGCAACATGTACCCTGAAGCTATATGGTAGGCACATGATGCAAGGGGCTGCTTGGAGTTTCCAAGGCACTCAAGCCGATAGCGCAGGTCGACGCAGTTGCACGTGAATCACGTTTGTCCAAAACATAAAAGCCATATAACCTTTCTTCGAGAAGATTATTCTTTTGCAAAGTTTTATTCTTAGAATTGCCAAGAGGTTTAGTTTTTCTGCTTGGTTAACCAATTCTTTATAATCCTTTAATGTATCTACGGCAAATATTTGTGTTGTGTTGAACACACCCAGATTGTAGATACCTAAAACTAGCCGTCGATAACCTCCAACCAGGCTTTTGACCAATTTCTATCTAAAATGCACAATTTGGCTTAAAAACACTAAAACATGTTAAACGAAGTGAAAATGACATATTCAAATGCCGATTTTGGCCAAGGTATCCCTAAATGGAGCAATGCAATTTATGGGCCAACTAACTTTGATCAATTCATTTCGAGTCAAAATGCCAAATTTGCACCTGCGTGCTCTGAACTGCTCTTTCCTATCAAATCTTTTGCACAAGACTTGAGCCTTTGTTATTTGTTGTTGGCAACATTCTAAATGGGAATGCGCATCCAACGAATCTGACATGGACTTCCAATTCAAATCCAGTCAAATTTAGGACCAATAACAAGGCATTCTAATCAATTTGGATAATTTGTGCACAATGTGCTTAATCATGCTTAAGAGCTAATTAACCCAAATCAAGGCCTAATCAAAAATTCCATGGAAACTTGTTGAATAATTTGTTTTGGAAATGAATATTGAATATCTGCATCATCAAGTGACTTCATTTTTTTTAAAGACATTACTAGACCATAAATGCCACAAATATCAGGATTCATGCCTCCCATGCCTCATCAATGCCTTCCATAATGCCCTCCATGCCTTTTAATTGCCCCTTCTTCTAATGCCATGATGAGGTTAATTACAAACTTAATTTCAAAAATTGAATTAATCCTCAACCACACATCTCAATCTTGAGATGGACGGTTGAGGTCGATTCCGATCAAATCCAAAAATTTAGAAATAGTCCTCACAACATCATTTCTAAGCTTAATTAGTGTAAAGTTATAATGCAGGATTGGTTCCAAAAAGCTTCAAACAACTAGTGTTATAATGCCAAATTGATTCCGAGCCAAGACACAAGCCAAAGGTGCCAGGGAGAGATGGAGGTTGTCAAACTTCCATTGCCAAGGACTTCATGAGCACAAATCGAGCAAGCCACCACAACAAGCATTTTGGAGCATCCAAAGAAGGTAAAAGAGTTTTCTTTTGCATTTTAGTTGTGTGTTTCATTCATAATTATTAACTAAGCTCTCCCTAGTATCTAGGCCTAGAGATGTTATGCTATTAGTGTGTTTATTTCATTTTGTTTTCATTTTGAAACTAACACAATACTAACTATCCTCTCTTGAGTCAAATTCCTAGATCACATAATGGCACGCCTGGTGCGACTAGACACATCCTACTCATGAAGGAGATCCTTTTGCAACTTTAAAAAATTCATTTGAGCCTTTAAAACTCTTGCAAATTGATTTTCTAACTTTATTTTGCCGTTTTTGGTTGCCACGATTTTTACACAGTAACCGACGTCGGTAGAAATACCAACATCGGTTACTGACTTAACCGACGCCGGTCATCAAAACCGACATCGATCAAATCTCGATTGGCCATAACCGACGTCGGTGGTATTGACCGACGTCGATCACTGTGTTTTTCCAAAAACACAGACTCGAGACCTACTTTTTCAAAATTTGTTGTTTCAAACTCAAAAGGGCTTCAAAGCTAAAAGACATGCTAACAATTTTGCTGCAAGACCAAGCGGGATATTTGCTCAAAACATGTTTAAATCACTTTTGCATGCTTAAAATTTGATTAGGAACTTTGTTTTGGTGTTTAACAAGAAATTTTTAGATGTTTTTGGTGAATGTTTTTCAAAGTTTACAACTAAGACCAAGGGGTCAAATGAACACCACCAAACATTTCATTTGGGTTTAAAATTGAACACACTTGTCAATTCTTGTTTGCAATAATTGTTTAGTTAGATTTTGTTTGGCAAAAAGATGAATGTTGCATGTATGCTCTTCTGTTTGTCCCCTATAGGGAACCTTTGGAATCAAAAGCGTCATTCCTATTGCAAGTAGCCTAGTCCAAAGCTTAGAAAAAAAGTCGTCTAAAGCACTCCTCAAAAACTCATCAAAATTTGGGTGACCTTGAAAACGACCCTAAAGTCTTTCTATTTTCATGTTTTCTTTGTTTTTATGCATCTTGGCTTGCGAGGGGGACTTCATCACCTTCTACAAGTTCTTTAAGGAAGCTTTGTCCCGGGGTTTCATCTCCCGGCATTGACTTCATTTGACTCTTTTAGAGTTACACACAGGACGTAGTGGCACTTTGAACATCGCACTACATTGAGCAAACAGCAGTATGTAGTGGTTGCAAAAAGAACTAGACCTTTTTGCAACAAGCCAAGTGATACGGACCCAAAATCCGTGTTTTTCTTTTGCATTGTTTAGCGTGAAAGTCATTGTGCAATTGATTCCCCTGGATCGTTCGGAAACTTGTTAGATTTTAGACAAATCCCCACTTACCGCAAAAGTATTGTTGGTGCAAGGTGTGCCTCAAGGTCCATGTCGCAAACTGTCATTTGAGAGAAGGGGAGTGTAAACACCCTACTATATAATGTGCATATACTTTTGGATGAACACTTAAAATCCTCTCAAATGACGTATATTGCCGGATTCCAATAGTACCAAGCAACCTTGTCAGTTTAGGATCTAAGGGCGATTAATTAGTTGGTTTTGTCCTAGATTATAGTCTTATTTGAAGTCAAAACTTGGTGTAAACAAACAATCCCAAACCAAACACATGGTCCTCATATTGCTTTGAACAAAGAAGCGTTATGCTGCCCGCGTGAGATCATCAATTTGCCTTGTTCAAAGTTCATCAAAAACTTGAGTCATCATCCACTTTGCGCAATTATGCTGCCCAATTGAGTCTAGACCTTGACCAAAGTAGTTTAAGTCCTTCACTTGTAATCTAAATTCGGAATTACACCTTTACAAGTTCATAGGGTTGATGTGTTAAGTGGGTTCGCCATTTGCACTAAACTTGAGAGAACTTAAGTTTAATTTCCAATTTGGGTTGAAGGTCGTTTAAGACTCATAATCAGTGTCCTCACTTGATAGACTTAAGCCATTTTGTGCTTAACACTTGCATTTTAAGTCTATATGCCACAACATTTTGAGTCAAAAAAGGTAGTGTTATGCTGTCAAAATTGTGGAAAAATGTCTTTGCCTTAGAGAGTCTTTGAAACAAACTTTTTTATCACACCTTTTGGGTAGTATAGCGTTGTTACGCTGCCCAAATCATTTCAAACTTTGTTTCATAGCCCCTTTTGCATAGAATTTTAAATCTGTTTCTACATGTTCAAACCGATCCAAGTGTACTTTTGATCCTGTGTCTAAAGCACAATTATACTATTCACCTTTGTCTAGCTTGTTTGTCAAAGGAACCAAGTTTTATATCATTATTTATGAGAAAATAAACTATGGTTAAAATGCCTTTTGTTTCATACCTTATACCTAGTTGACCAAGTTCATGTCCAAGAATCGAATGCCTAATGTTTGTTAGAAGTGTTTCAAATCCGTTAGATTAAAACTTTCATCTATTTTCAAAGTCTAGCTTTTGACACCGTTTGGCCAAGAGTCCTAGCACATGCCTTATTTGAGCCTAGCTTTTGACGCCGCATTTGGCCAAAAGACCTAGCAACTTTTTAATTCCTAGATTAGACTGATTTATAACACTTCGACCTTAGAGTTTGGCATTTTGATTTTCGGTCCATTTACTTGCTTATCTTTGTGTGAACAGTGAAACATTAGATATTTTAGGCTAGCTTGTTTCCTCAAAAATCTTTAAATAAACCTTTTGATCCTTTTGACAAATCTAGACCAAGTTGAAGGCATCATTTGTTTTAGATTTTGTCCTTTTTAGAGTATGTAGAACTCTTTGACCTTTTATTGCAAAGCATTGACTATGGATCCCAATATGTATTCCTACACTCGTAGTGGACTCATGTACAATCCAGGGATTAGTATTGTAGTTGCGCAGGAAGAAATCGTGCAAAACCCCTATGCAGATAACATTGCTTATGAGATGGATTCTTATCCCTCTTATAATCCTCAATTAGAGGCACAAAGCCAAGATCCATTGGCTAACTATTTGGTTAACACACCACCTTACACAGAACAAGACCAAGAACAAACCGCACAATACCTAGCTACAATACCAACAGTGGATGACCCAATTCTTCAACAATCATATTCTACTAATACAGCTTCCACATATGATCCATTTTTGTTTGAGTGACATTTGTTAGAGAACAAAGATGAGATTTTGGTTAGGGCCATAAAGGTAGGGGCTAAGTTTCCAACAGACTTCCCCCATGAAAATTTACCAAGTCTAATAAGAGTGCCCCACAATATCATTTACGATCAACAAGGTTCTTCTAGTAATCCTATGGCTCTAGTCCAAACAATGTACCAAGACCCCAATATATCCAATCGAAGCAAAAACATCATCGAAGATCACTTCAACCAAAATGCAAACAACATACCAAACCTACCTGAATTTAGCACGCGATTTCAATCAGATGAACATGGTAAGTAAGCCTCTCATTGACCTAGTTCCTTCAACATGAGTGTTGATGGAATTAACTGGACAAGAAAATCCGAGTTCCAACCCATTTGTACAAACCGTTTCAATAGATAACTTGATACATATGTCAGTTATTGAAGAGGTGTCTTTGGCTTCTACACTAAATAGTGAGCCAAATGTAGTGGACAATGTACAAGCAACGTCCAATCTTGATTAAAGTGGTACTAACGCAAAAACAACTAGCCAACAACATGTGCGTATAGTTAATCCCATAAACAGATCATCATACCAAGGAATAGGAGTTTTTGTACCCCAACCTCAACCAGCTGCTTCCTCAAGTGTACAACCTATGGGACTAGGTAATCAAACGACGGCCAATAACACACCTCAACGATAGAATGTGATGAATCATACTCCTCAACAAGGAGCGAGTAGTATTCCACAACAGCAAACACAGTCTAGTGTATCAATGCAACAAAAGACGAATACATTGCCACCTCAATCAAGGGCAACAAATATTCCACCCCGCCATGTAACGACAAACATACATTTTCAGTCGCAGACTAATATGCCAGTCCAAAACCAAGCAATGACTAGTCAACAATGTAAAAATATTGGTCAGCGACAGATGTTGAATTTGCAACCTACTTTCACTTCCTCACAAGGATTCGTGCAACAAGGAGGTCCCCATGTTTCTCAGGTACCTACTAGACAACCATTGGTTCAAAATGTGCCACAAATTCAGAGACAAGATCTTGGCCCACAAGTTCCTACTCAACAGCAAGGTTCGATTAGTCGGCAGCATGTCCCTTTTCAACCACAACAAACACTATAGTTATATCCCTTCATCCCAACCACAAAATCCTCCAAGTCAAACCTTTATCATCAACCCAAACCAGAATATCGCGCAGCCAAATGTGCAATTTCAAGTACATCCCAATCCACGTAGGCATATTCCTGGTCCATTCCCCAACCAAACCAATATACCCCAATAGGTATCTCCATCATACCCTGGTCAAAGTGCCCCACTTATGACCTCTCGACCATTTACCCAAACCAACATTCTCCCTCAAACCAATATTCCATCCAGTTTCCTATCCCAAAAATTGCAACAGATGAAGGATACGATTGTTGCCATTCAGGTTGGGAAGCAGATTAAAAAGTTCAAATTGGATGACGTATGTTCCTATCCATTCAATATGGAGTATTTGCAGATATCATTTCCTCCAGGATATGAACCACTGAAATTCGATAAATACAAAGGGAAAGGTGACCCTAAGGCCCATTTGACTGAATTCTTTGTTGCATGTCAGCCAGTGGCATATAGCGACATATACCTTTTGCTGTTGTTTCCAAGGAACTTGGTTGGACAAGCGTTGGAGTGGTTTTTAAAGCTGCCCAAGAATTTAGTAACAAACTTTGATGATCTTTCTGATAAATTTATGCAACACTTTTCCTATAATCTCGAGCATGAGATTTCATTAGTGGACCTGACACAAGCAAAGCAAAAAATTGGGGAGAGTTTTGCAAGTTATTTACAACGATGGAGAGCCCTTACAAGTTGTTTCACCCACAGTTTACCAGATAAACAATTAGTTGTTGTGTTTACTAAAAATTTGCATAGTGAGATAGCCTATCATTTGGAACTGCAATGTGCACATACGTTCATAGAGATCATTGATAAAGGTTTGTTGATCGAGCGAGCGCTCATCAATAAGGGAGTCATCAAGCTCAATTCAACTAATCAAAATCAAGGTACCAATCATGGAAATGACCAACATCCTATCCAAGTGCAAGCATCACAACCAACATAGCCAATAATCAAGAAAGACCAAAGCAATTCAACCGCAATAGGAATGTTGTGGGAAATGGAGTAACCGAATCTCGTCATATCCAAACCATGCAGACATCATCTGCATCACCTTTTCAGCTTACTCCTACCCAGCAACCTCTCCAACCAATGCCGCAAGTGCAACAACCAAGACCTGCACAACAAATACAACTTTTACCATTGCAAACCCCTCCTAGAAGAATTGTCCCTGCACGTCGTGTCTTTAATGACCTAGGAGAACCTATTGAGTCTGTATTTCGCAAGCTTGTTGCTGCTAATCTAATTAGTTGGCCCATACCAAAACATTATCTGCAAGGCATTCCTTATCCTGATTGGTATCGTGAAATGAATTCTGTGACGATCATCAGGTCAATGGGCATAATCTACGAAGATGTGTCCAAATCAAGCATTTAATCGAGAATATGTTGGAGAATGGGGAGATAAAATTGGATAATGGTGCTTCCACTTCCAATCAAACTCTTGGGATCTATCAAAACCCCTTTCCCCGACATAACAATCAACAACAGCAAAACAATCAGCAACAACAACAGCCAGTACAGCAGCAAAATCAACAATATCAGAATCAAAGGCCGAATCAACAAAATCAGAAAAATCAGTCACAGAATCCACAATGACAAAACAATGGACAAAACCAAAGTCAAAACGGTAACAACCAACAAACCTACCATGCAGTTGCACATGACTTCAACAGGATTGTAGGTCATATTGCAGGGGGTAGCGTTAATACCATCTCCATTAATCCTAGACCAAACACTAATCAGCCTAGACCATTGCTAAACAACAATATTCAGCCAAATCACATGGATAATCCTTCTTTGATCTGAGAATGCATATAAGCAAACCAACAAACTTGAACTCCCACTTTTGGATCTTATAGCGACAACTCGTTCTTGCCACGTGACCACATGCAAGTGCACCGGCAAACGAGACTTGTCCTATCTGGTCCCACACCATTTTCAACATCTGTTAGCAATAATGGTCAAGTATTTAATCCTGATTGTGCAGTCACAACTCGGAGGCCGAAGATTACTATCCCAGGCCCTCAACCATCCGCCACTTTACCTATCATCCGACCAACCGTTCAGCCTCGGAAGAAACCATTCACTACTGATCAAGACAAGAAGTTTGATATTGTGGACCAATTGCAAAAGACACCAACAAAAAATTTTATTTTGGATTTGCTGCGAACGTCAATAATCCACAAAAACATCCTGAATGAGTTTTTGACCCAATCCACTATTGCTAGTGACATATCCCCTAATAACTTTCAAGCTTTGGTTGGACACCTAGCTCCAGCCCAACAAATCACATTCAACCAAAGCGATATGTCTTCCCTTGGCCCGCTCCATAATAACCCATTGTACATAGAAGTTTGTATCAGACGACATAAAGTGAAACGTGTCCTTATCGACAATGAATCTGGCCTCAACATAGTGTCTCTCAAGCTCATCAAGCTTCTTGGGTACACAATGACAGATCTCCAGTCAGAAACAATAACTATCAAAGCTTATGAGAATCACAGGGCACCATTAGTTTGTCAGTTATCATTGGGCCTTTAACCCATGATACACTTTGCCATGTGTTGGATCTTGAGTTATCATACAACATACTTCTAGGCAGGCCTTGGTTACATGAGATTCATGCAGTCTCATCAACACTGCACCAATGTATCAAGTTTTTCCACTCAGGGATGGAAGTGAATATTCTGAGAGATTTACACCCATATGAGCATTGCAAGCATCTTGGGGCCGAATTTCAAAGCTATAATTATCAGTACGATATAAATCCCAGTTCCAAGCAGGATAAAGGAAAAGCTATATTTATTGATCCTTCACCAAATAATTGCATAGATCCTAATAACTTGGATTCCCTTTCCCACATGCCGCCCCCCGAAGCTTCTAATCATTTCATCATTTCAGATAATGGACTGGGAGAGTATGTGACTCATGATACATTTCATATTGCCAATCTTCCTCAGAATCCGAAAACCTTTGGGCGACCTAAGGTCATCCCACATATGCATTGGCAACGAAAGAACAAAGATAAGGGGCCCGTCACATTTGTACCAGCATCTGGCCTCCTGACCCTCTTGAAGGGAACAAATCATGGTTATACAACGACGACCAAGCTAATTGTTATAAAAATGCAAAGTGTCATATTCCCAATAGGATCATGGAGCATCACAATTATGAAGGAAGAGGCCTCGGGCCGAATCAGCAAGGAACCATCGAGCTGATTTCCATGACTAAGTATGAAAGACCTTATGGACTTGGATTTAAACCGCTTGGGAGTGACCCCACATATTTTCTTCAAACTCCATCACCAGCGACTAGTGATGATGATGCCGACAACGAAGCAAAGTCCGATCATAGCCTTACCTTTGATAACCTAGCTGAAACCAACATGTTTGATAACAATGCCATTTGTACCCTTACCCAAGCCGTTCATCGCAATCCATTGCCATTATATTATCCCCAACTGATAGATTGGGACCAACAAAAATCCAATCTATCGATTGATGAGTTCCAGAATGATGAGACATTCTGTGATTTCTTAGGCCTTACAGACAATCTTCCGTTGGGAGATCACAAATCAGGATTCTTAATCACATTGGATCCTGCAACCTATTTTGGAGAGCGAGTGAACACCCTTAGCCAAAAACAAATAAGTAAAACATTGAGATCCCAAAGTGAAAACCTCTTTGAGGCACTTTCTGACCAGAAAAAAAATAAAGATAATGACCGATCTAGTGGTGAAAACCTGTTTCAAGTGCCATTAGACGGGGGTGTTCATTCTTCTTCAAATTTAGACCAGGAGACCACCAACGACGAACTTGCCTATGGATCTGAGTTTAGGTTTGAGCAACAAGTATTTTATCAAATTCTCCAAATATTTTCGACTGTTTTTGTTACATGGCCAAGTCTCCCATTAGGAGACTCAGATTCATCATGCCTAGGAGAAGTTGAAGAGCAAGTCCTAATAGAGGACCCTCACATAGTCCAACAGTTCAAGTCGCTACCTATTATCCTAGAAGACGGTTCGACCCTCCTAGTCGAAGATACAACAAAGGTAAACATCGAGACTCTATCGGACCTAAAATGGATAAAAATAGTTGCGTCTCTCACTGAGAAGGAATGTGACGTTTTTACAGCTCTGTTGAGAGAGTTTGTGGATATATTTGCATGGGCCTATTCTGACATGCCAAGATTAGACTCCGCCTTGGTTCTGAACCACCTTGTGGTTAATCCTGACGCCAAACTGGTAAAACAAAAGCTACGTAAGATGCATCCTCGCATTGTTGTATTGGTAAAGAAAGAGGTGAAAAAACTCTTAGAAGCAGGATGTATCCGATCCATTGACTACTCAGAATGGATCTCTAATGTAATACCTGTTAGCAAAAAGCCTAAAGGAATCAGAATTTGTACTGATTTTCAAGACATCAACAAAGCTTGTCCTAAAGATGATTTTCCATTACCTAATATCGACATGATCGTCGACTCCACGACAGGTTATGAAATGCTTTCACTCATGGATGGTTTTTCAAGATACAATCAAATTAGAATAGCGCCAGAAGATCAACATAAAACAATGTTCACCACTCCATGGGGAACATTTTGCGATCAGTGGATGCTATTTGGCCTTAAGAATGCGAGAGCTACATATCAAAGAGCCATGACTGTCATATTCCATGATATGATGCACGATATTGTTGAAGACTATGTCGATGACATATTAGAAAAATCCAAGACCAAGGCTGACCATCCAGCAATGCTGCGTAAGATATTTGAAAGACTACAAGAGTACAAAGTCAAACTAAATCCAAAGAAATGTGTTTGGTGTAACTTCAAGCAAATTACTTGGCTTCATCATGTCTCGTAGAAGTATTGAAGTCAATCCAGCTAAAGTCCATGCTATAACCGAGATGCCGCCACCAACCAATTTGAAGCAACTCTGTAGTTTGCAGGGTAAGATCCAGTCCATCCAAAACTTCATCTCTCAGTTAGTAGACAAGTGCCATCCATTTACACACCTTTTGAAGAAAGGAGTTACATTTCACTGGAATGATCACTGTCAAACAGTTTTTCAACAGCTCAAAGATTATCTTGTCAATCCCCCTGTTTTATTACCTCCTATGCCAGGAAAGCCATTCTTGTTATACATATCAACTACTGATCATGCCCTGGGGGCACTCTTGGCTCAACATGATGACAATGGAAAGGAGCATGTTGTATAATACTTAAGCCGTACCTTGGTTACATATGAACAAAACTATGCCCCTGTTGAAAAAGCTTGCCTAGCCTTGGTTTTTGCAGCTCAGAAACTGCGTCATTACATGTTGAATAATAAAACCATAATCATTTCAAAGGTAGATCCGCTCAAGTATCTACTATCTAAAACAGCTTTGCAAAGTAGAATGGCTAAATGGATCATGCTTCTCAATGAGTTTGACATAGAGTATGTCAATCAGAAAGCAATCAAGGGACAAGTTCTTGCAGATCAACTTACTGAAGCACCTCTCATGGACACACAGCCACTCAAGTTTCAATTTCCTGATGAATCCATTATGACAGTTATTGATACACCCCTTGAAGGCAGCCCTGAAAGTTGTACTTTGATGGTTCATTCACTGCGCATGGATCGGGGGCAGGTCTATTGTTTATTGCACCACAGGGCGATCTAATCCCTAAATCATTTAGAATCAGCTTTCCTTGTACAAACATGGCCGAGTATGAAACACTTGTTGCAGAACTTCAACAAGCAGTGCACTGAATTATATCTCACCTTCAAGTTTATGATGATTCTCAATTAATCATCAATCAGGTCACAGATCATTTTTAGACCAAAGATGACAAACTGGTTCCATATAAAGCCATGGTTGACACTCTTAAAAAGCAAATTTCCAACATTCAGTTTGAGCATATACTGAGGGATAGTAACAGAACTGCAAATGCCATGGCTACTATTGGCTTTTTGATTCGACAAATAGATAAAGCTAAAGAGTATCAGTTCCTCGTCGAAAATTTGTCAGCACCAGCTCATGAACCTTCAATCATTGCCATGATTTGTAATATTGTTGGTCCTAATTCTATCTGGTACTCAGACCTTTACAACTACCTTCATGACCAAGTTCTACCACCTAACCTATCTCGAAAACAAACCAAAGCCTTCATTCATCATTCCACTCATTATACTTTACTTGGATCTACTCTTTACCGTCGTAGTTTTGATGAAACTCTGCTTCGTTGTTTAACTTCGACAGAGTCTACATTAGCGTTAAGAGAAGTTCACAGAGTATGTGGAGCCCATTCTAGCGGGGCAATCCTATCCAAAAAGCTCTTGCATACTGGTTATTATTGACCCACAATGGACGCAAATGCCACTGCATATGTAAAGAAATGTGACAAATATCAACGGCATGCTAATTTGATTCATGCCCGAGCAAAAACTCTAAAACCAATGTTGACACCATGGCCATTTTCTACATGGGAGCTTGACCTCATTGGGAAGATTAACCCCACTTCATCTGATGGCAATAAACATATCCTTACTGCCACCGAATATTTCACTAAGTGGGTTGAAGCTATACCCCTCACGTGACTGAAAAGCAAATTTCCAAATTTATCTTCAACCATCTCATCTACCACTACGGTATCCCCTCTGACATTATATCCGATAATGGAGAATCATTCAAGAACAAAGGTGTAGACCAATTATGTACTGAATACAACATCACCCAACATTTTTATACAGCATATTACCCTCAAGGTAATGGCCAAGCTGAAGCATCCAACAAAACCATTGTCAACATTCTCAAAAACATTGTCAATGATGTCAGTCGTGATTGGCACCTCCAGATATTCCCTGCCCTTTGGGCATACTGTACCAATCATCATACCCCCACAGGAGCCACTCCATATTCACTTGTTTATGGTACTGAAGCCATCTTCCCATTGAGGTCGAGTTGCCTTCACTACGCATCTCTTTCAAGCATGTCCTGGATGATCATGACCATCGAGTAGCTCGCCTGCAAGAGTTGGATCTACTTGATGAAAAATGCACAACCACGCTCAACAATCTTCAAGCATATCAGAATCGACTCAAAGGCCACTATAATCGACGTGTGAAGTATAGAACATTTAAATTTGGTGATCTTGTTCTTAAAGAAAATGAAAAGAATACCACAGTCGAGAAGAAACATAAAGAAAAATTCAAACCAAACTGGATAGGGCCTTTCGTCATCACTGCAGATTATGGATCAGGGGAATACAGGCTTGCCACACCAGACGGTGATGAACTTTCAGAGCCAATGAATATTATTCATCTCAAGCGGTACTATGCTTGAATGTTAAGGTGTATTGTCTATAAGGATCATTTCAGTTATACCATTTTATCACTATTCTTCTTTGTACACATACCGCCCTTATTAATCCTCTTTCCCATATTTACTTTTCATTTCTGACCTATCGACCCAGCGTGTTCTAAATCCTAGCCCATTTGACCTTGATTTTTGTTATTCATTACGTAGTTTCAGCATCAAGGTATCTGATCGGTTCATCAGTTAGTTCAAATATTTCAGACAGGGAGTGTATCTTGAGATAGTCTGACAGAAGTTTCGACAGTTGCATCTTTCGTTTGTTAGTCATTTCTTACCACCAGTCTTGCTACTAATTATAACCGTCTTTGGACAAATTAATACCATTGATCTATGCCGTCGTGTCCTAGTTATAACCCCCTATGGGAAAACTAGGGACAATACTAAGCCTTGACGTACCAACTTGCCACTTCTTATGCCATACTGTGTCTTTCTACCAACTGTGCCTGTTTTGTTTGAATTGGCTGCCGCACTAGTCGAATTCCTTTGCTAAAATGGTGGAACCACAGTGACTTGAGGTCCTACTCTGGGACTATGTAGGCAGCGCTCAATACTTGTTGAGGTCAACTCAGTCACCCTTCACCACGCTCTCGCCATTTTGCAAGCAACCTAAGCCACGCTCTCGCAATTTTGCGAGCAACCTAAGTTTGAACGCTCTCGTCATTTTGCGAGCAACCTAAGCCACGCTCTTGACGTTTTGCGAACAACCTAAGCCACGGTCTCACTGTTTTGCGAGCAACCTAAGCCACACTCTCACCATTTTGCGAGCAACTTCGTTTGAACACTCTCGCCGTTTTGCGAGCTTGAACCACTTAGTGTCTCGTCATTCTCGATTGAATTGCGACACTACAAAACACTTCCAAAAACATTTCAAAAAATCGTTAGAAAAGAACAAAAACATTAACCACTTTGCCTTAAGGATTCTGGGAACCCTTACTAAGTTACAAGCAATTCACTTGCCATTTAGTTTCCCCATCCTTTTTGGCTTTTTTCTCTCACGCACTTGTCGTTTTGCAAGACCGTTCCTATTCTTTTATCACATCCATTCTATTTGTTTTCCTCAGTTATCATATTCTTCACATTCCCTGGGAGAACTACATTTGGTCTGAAGTTATTGGATATTACATCCATGGAGCTATGTAGGTAGCATCCACTTGCCTAGTGCATATGAAGACAGCTCGGCCATCCCCTTCCTTTTCTTCTATTCCCCTATTTTGTTCGTTTATTAAGTTGTCTTTTTTCTAGGGACAATGTTCGTAGGATTTTTATTGCATTGTTTGTTTGTTTGTTTCTGCTTATTTTTTATGTTTGTCTATCTGTTTGTTTGCTTTCAGCACTGTTGTCTTGATTCAATTTATGTGTGTTCATTGGGTGATTCCTTGTCCATACTTACACTTGAATCCATCCCTATTCATATGTTTACATTGTCATCATGGTTTTATCATTGGTGCATGGTTTTTTATTGAGTATTGGATTACAGGAGTCAGTCCTTACGCATATTTTAGCCAAGTCTTTATGGTGTTCTATCATGAAACCTACCATCACATGCTACAACAAACCTCAGCTTCAAGAAGTCTATTCAGCAATGGCGGCATCTCTTCAGCACTGACATCCTGATTCCACTCCCAATCATATTCCAAACAGAGTAATTGATCACGAAAGAATTTCAACTTTTATTAGTTCGGACGAGCATCTCCCTACTAGTAGATTGTTCCAATTCATCATTACCTTTGTGTTAAGTTATCATCATCCTCGGCCAAGTTTATCATGTTTGCCATAATCAGGATCCAATGATTATAACCGCCTATGGGCAAATCATTGTACACCGTCCCACCTGCATTTCTCAATGATTATAACCGTCTTTGGGCAAATCGTTGTGGTGTCATCACTTTACTTTTTCTTCCTATACAGAGGCATGTTATTATCTTGTTTGTTTGTCCTAATTGGGGCAGCTCCATCTTCTCAATGATTATAACTGTCTTTGGGCAAATCATTGTGTTATTATACCACGTTACCACTATCGGGGTACAATGCTTATAACTGTCTTTAGGCAAACCATTGTACACCATCCCACTTGCATTTTCAATGATTATGACTATTTTTTCAGTATCATTGTACTTTCACCCCATCATCTTTCATTTCTTTGGTCCCCTCGTTTCGCTTCTTTCTTTTCAAAGGACCGTTTACCAACCTCCTTGTGCCAATCGTTCCCTCGAAGGGGTATCATACAGTTAGTTTATCATCGTTGTAATTGTAGGCATACAAGATCTTTTCATTCTTTGAAAAGACGTTACTGTGCTTATATCTTGCAACGTCTTTCCAAACAAGGGCAAACTGTAGACACTTAAAACTAGCCAGCGATAACCTCCAACCAGGGTTTTGACCAATTTCTATCTAAAACGCACAATTTGGCTTAAAAACACAAACATGTTAAATGATGTGAAAATATAGAGTCATGTCTATGAAAAAGAAAACTTAACTTTTTTAAAAGTCCATCCAGGCATGTTTATTATTGGAGAAAATATAGAATTAACTAATAAGTTGATTTCACAGACACTTACCTTCATAAATGCAAACATTAAAATCGAAGTTATGCTTAGCCAAAAACTCAATAGATGTTGTCTGGCAGAGAAAATCATATGATGGAATATTGACTGGAAGTTCATTGTGAGGAAAGATGTAGAAATTGTCCCTGCAAAGAAACACAAATGATAATATCATGCTTCACACTGTGTTGCGAATCATATTCCCAATACCGCTTTCCATTTACAGCATTTCATATATCCCAACATGTGCAACAAGGATTAATTACAATACGAAATATTGTCCATTTAACTAATTCATTTAGGTTTTCAGAAGATATTTGTTACCATCCACTTGATTAATCTGGGAATATAAGAGATGCCACTCATGCAACAAAATATGTAATTGTGAATATTAGTAAACAGCATAGACCAAATGCAATCATTCGCAAGCATCAAAGATTAGATATTTCAGGCTCCAAATGCTTGCAAACATTTTAACAGAATAATGATTATTAGTGCATGTATCATCCGTAGGGAAAAAGGAAGCTATGTGATGGTTAGCTCCTAGATTGGCTGTTGATGTCCTTGGTAAAGGTGAAAATCTTGAAGCTCATTGTGTTTTCTATATAGCATTGACGGCTAGCCACATCTTTTGCTTTTGTTTAGCATATAATCTCCCAACTGTTGAATGACCTTGGAGGGGTGACTAGTATGATCGAATGGCATGGTTCCAAAGATGGCAACAAATCTTCAGCTTTATAAGCTTCCAAGATTCAAGCTTAGAATAAGTGTGTGAGTAATTCTCAACATTTAGAGATTTTTTGGTCGGATTTGTTACTACATAGTCTTTAATGCTCAAGTTATCCTTTGATGACCAATTTTCATTAAGTAGCCATTTCTTTTGTGACCTTTCACTCGTGTATTGCAAATAATCACAACATAGGGGCACCCACAAAGCACACAAACTCCTCTAAGCAATGTTAGCATCAGCCAGGATGAGGATGCAAGCTCATCAACCCGGTGACTTCCCCCCCATTATTTTTTAATTGGAAGCCGAAGGAAAAGGAAAAAGCTGACAGTTTCACTTGATCCAATATAAAAAGGGAGATGTAAGGATCTAAGCTAGGCTAGATAAATTATACAGTTGTTCAAGTCTGTTGCATATCTCCAGTTTTACAAATTGAAATGTCAGTATTCTATACTCAGCTAATTGGTTTGACCATCTACCATCCTTAAAAACAACATAGTTACCTAAGACTCCGAGACAGCAGGCGGCGAGACAAAGGGACAGGGTTTCCAGGATGGCAAATAATTTCCAAAATTTTGGGGGCGGAGAGGTGACAGCAAGGGGACAGCTAATTAAAATAATATATAAATATTTAAAATATACAAATAAACTAAAAAATAACTTAAAGAGTCTAAAATAAGCTGAAAATCAAAATAAAAAATGTAGACTACTCAAGTTAAACATTATGATTGATCAATATGAAATATCATTAATATATATGAATATCATTAAATTTAAATATTAATCCAAGGAGCAAAGGACCAAAATCGTAAAAAATAGATAATCTTCAGACTTCAAACAAGATACATCCACAATATTACAATGAGATAAGTCCATGATGGACCATAGTCGAACTAGACACATTATAGTTTTAAAGTTTTTTATGAGTACATCAACTGTTCAACATGTTAATGCCCAAGGTCCAAAACAAAAAACATAGATCACAAAGACGTGAGTCGCAACTCAAAAATCAGAATCATTGTCTAAAACAGCATCCATGAACTGCTTGCTCCTCACTAGAACTTCCATCCTCATCCTTGAAGTGGATCCCAATCAATCCATGTTGCAAATTATGCTACTCTTCAACCTAGTTTGATTCTCAGAAACTAGATCCCATCATAATGTTGGGGTTTGCTTGTACTTAGGGATTTTGTGATCCATCAAACACAAGGTACTATGTACAATAACAAGCTTCTCCGCTCTCTTAGAGATAAGTTTGTTCCTTTTTAAAAAGTGGATCCAACCATATGTCAACCAATTCCTCTCAACAACAAAGAAACCAAAACCCCGGGAAAAGTGAGGAACTGCAAGTGTTTGTAGCTGTCCTAGTAACTATCCTGGATGCCTATACTATCGCCACCAACTCATTGGCTTCTCTTGTGCCAATGTTAACATGTCCATCCTCACTAAAGATTTGTATCCATCGAGTTTAATAACCCTGATCCACTCAACTCTGAGTTGTGAAGCCTCCTCTACGCTATACATTTTTCCAGGGCCTTCATTAAGCCCCCCTTCACCTTGTCATCCTCCTAAGGGTGCATTTGCCAAGCCTCTCCACATATCATTTTAGCATATGCAGCCATATGTAGTGACGTGTTCAGCTTCCCCCACCTCTTTTGAAAGATGGGTTGAATATGATCAATGTAGGACTCTTTGGTGGGATCCCTCACTCGAATAACGGCCTTCATCTGGCCAGGCACGTTGCGAATGCACTCATATATCTCGCCAAGGGACTATCAAAATCCCCATATTTGATGACACAAAGAACCAGAGATATAATTGATGTGATGTATTTTGCATCAACCCACAATGTCTCTCACCACCACTTCCTTCACCCTCTTCCCTTGCTTTGTCTTGGACTCCAGCCACCGAGCCCACTCATGTGTCATGATCATAAGTTGCAAGGATTCCTTAAACTCAAGCATCCTATCTAGCAAAACAAAGTATGATGCAAAGCGGGTGTCAACAGGTTGGAGGAATTCATTCCTTGAAAAGTTTTAGAAGAGTGTCAGCAATGGATAATGATTGCTGATGAACATTTGCACCTCTCTAGTCTCGACCACTATTTTTTTAACCTACTTAATTTTTTCAATATCTTTCAGTGCATTGTTCATGGCATGCACGCAACACAAGGTCCAACATATATACTTGTAGGTAGCCTCCACAAGCTTACCTACTGCTCTGCACACGTATGTTGCATCTGTAACTACCTGTACAACATTGGCAGGGCCAATCTCCTCAACGGCATATTTGAAAGCTAGAACTAAAACTCTACATCTTTGCACTTCCCAAAACAGTCAACTACCCTCAAGAAGTATGGTCCATCTTTGCAAGAGAGACAATGATAGTAATGAGTGGGTGGTGTTTAATATCCGTCCACCCATCCATGATAATGTTGCATCCATGAGACACGCACGCGGTTTTCATCGCCTCCATCAATAAATTAACCTTGGAATAGTTCCTATCCAAAATTGTCGTCCTCAATTTGGTATCCCCCGAGGGCACATAACTTGGACCTACATTGGCTACCTTAGCCATGGCCTCCTTGTAATAAGGAGAGAGAACAACATTAAAAAGGATCCGTATAGCATAGAAGAATTTTCCAATTGCATCATCAACCTCCTCCTTAGCGTTCATATGAAACATGTCTACAACTGGATTGGGGCCCGCCCCCATGAACTTCCTCTTCGCCTTGGCCTCCACGTCAATCACCCCAAAACTAGAACCTATTGCAGCATGGGAGAAAGAATCCCTAGAAGTCCTACTAGAGCTACAAAGGGTGTTAGTGCCAATGCCAATGACAGTACTAGTGCCATGAATTGTTGGAATGTCAGGCACAAAATCTCCATTATAAACCCTGATAATCTTTGCCTTGTCATTAAGGTTGAGTTTTTCACAAACGTTAACCCCCTTTCCGGTAATGTGCAATAAGTGTGCATTGGTCCTAGTGATGTTGCCATACCAAGTCAATAAACAAATATC
The DNA here is from genome assembly GCA_037957365.1 of Torreya grandis. Lineage (NCBI taxonomy): Eukaryota > Viridiplantae > Streptophyta > Pinopsida > Cupressales > Taxaceae > Torreya > Torreya grandis. The sequence goes on along the minus strand of JARHVA010001606.1, from coordinate 775,995 downwards.
ACACTTTCAATTTCTACTCCCCCTCCACTTTAGGGTTTCTCAATAATATAAGCAAATTGTTGCAAAGGTTTCTTCGGGTTGAATGGTCCTCTAGTATATTCAGCAAATAGCATAGAGGGGCAATTAATCTTTTCAGCACTAACAACTGAACTACAAGTTTGCACTGTCACAATATCTTGCCTCTTTTCTTGCCGGCCCCCACCAAGGTCACCACTAGCACCCATCTTAGAATCACTATCATTATCATAACTCATTTTGAGCTTTGGGACTGCGAATATTTAAAGAAACAACAATAAATAACTCTAAAAATTAAAATTTTAAAAATAGAAAACATTAAAGAACAACATATTAAAAATTTTAAAAAAATCAAAACATTAACTAGTGCCATGGCCATTGGCCACCCATTTTGTATTACTATTTTCAATATTCAATGTTTATTTTATTTTTTTAAAACAGACATGGGAATGTAGTAACTAATACGTACATTTTGCATTTTGAAACCATGAATAATAAAATCATTGTACGTAGGGTTTGAAAAATAAATATTACAATGATACATATTTAATAAGTTGTAATTTAATATTTTATAACTAATGCCCACCCATTTTGTATTTACTATTTTACATTTTCTTTTTCAACAAAAAAAATACATTTTTTTTAAAAAACAGCCAAACCATTGGCCCATTGCCCACCCATTTTGTATTTGACATTTTCATTTTAAACAAAAAAAGCCTTTTAAAAAAACATCCAAGCCATTGGCCATCCATTTTGTATTTTGCATTTTCATTTTCAACAAAAAAAACTCAGAATAAATTTTAACAAAAAAAATAAAAAATCCATTGGCCCATTGCCCAACCATTTTCATTGTGAAAAAAAAAACTTTAAAAAAGAAACAGCCAAGCCATTGCCCAACCATTTTGTATTTTGCATTTTAATTTTGAATTTGAAACAAAAAAATAAATCTAAATAATAATGTAAAAAAATACAGCCAAGGGAATGTAGTATGTAGTCTACATGGAACATAACTCTTGTTCTTCACTCGTGTTTGCCCTTGCGTCTCACTCTTACCTTTCCCCTTGCTCTTGCTCTTGCTCTTGCCCTTCCTCTTCTCTTACCCTTGCTCTTGCCCTTGCCCTTGCCCTTGCCCTCCTCTTCTTTCTTCCTTTTTCTCCTCTTTTCCTCTTCTTCTCTAAGCTCTTTGCTCAAGTGTGATTTAAAATGATAGCGTTAAGTCTTTTTATAAGTTAGAATGCCACTTTTAAGGTTAGGGTTTCATTTTATTGTGTTTTATATTTTTTTTATAGCTTTTTTGCTTCCTTTTTAATGCAAAACTGTTGTTTTAAAAGGCAAACTTTAAGTTATCATTGAGGACATCTAGGATGTCCTGGACATCCCAGACTCCCCTGGACGTTCAATTGTTTTGGTGAAGAGATTTGTTGTTTAACCTTGTACCAGCAATAACTTCCTCCAGCCTAAACTTATTGGACTTTAATTTATAACATGTTAGTTTATGTGTAAGTGTCATTTAAGTCAATAATAGTTGTTTTTTAAATTTGTTTGTGTGAAGTTATCCAAGTAAACTATTTTTAATATTGTCTAGTTAGATTTCGCCCACCGACACACACCGTCACAAACAACAAAAACTTACTAAATTGGGAAGACACAGCTGCATGAATAGTGGAAGCCATGAAAAGTACGAGAGAATCAATGCGGAAGTAAAAGGAGTCTATGCAAAAGCACAATCAAAACCAGTTGCAAGAAAAGGTAAACATAATTAGAGAGATCAAGATATAAGAAAGGATACAAGTGTAGGAGTTGAGACTACTCCTAAACCCCTCTTACAAAAATACCCATTAAGGACAATGTACAAGAATTGACCCCTTGGATGGCATAACCATAGTTAACATGTTCAAGAAGTTCAGGTTGTTCGGAAGGCAGAAAAAGTTCAGAAGTTTGGGATTTCAGTTCAGTTAGAAAAATTTATTAATTTAAAAGAAATTATAAATAAATTAATATATAATACAAATTTATAAATAAATTAATATATAATAGATATTTGTAAAGAAAATACCACTTGCACAAAAATAAATGACGTGAAATTACAAAATAAATACACATAATTACATAATAAATATATAATAAATCCAGGACCAGGTCGAAGTTCCTTGTTCAAGCCAGGACCAGGTCGAAGTTCGAAGCCAACTGGGTACGGAACCAAAAGTCCATTTTCTGAGTTGTCTTCTATTTGCCCGCATTTTAAATTTCCCTTTGCCCGTGTTTTACTTTTCCTTTTGCTCACACAACAACAATAAAAAAAATTCTGAACCGAATTTGACCGAACTTGTTCGGTCAGGCAGGAAAGTTGGGTTCGAACTGAACCTACAGCAATTTCAGACAAACATGGTAACCATGGACATAACATATCAAGCATGGCTCGGGTCAGTAGAAGATTTCCAATTATGTAATTTTCAAAGAAAGAGATTCTACTATATATAATTTCACCATAAAGGATCAATTCAAATGATTTAATAGTTTCCAAATCGAAGTATAAACCAACATGAGACCCATTAATACTTGGGAATAAAACAAAGAATGTAAAATAAAAGGTTTGTCCTACAAAATGGCAATTTAAGAGCCTTTGGACGATGATTATGATTATAATATGACATCTAGATGACCCAATCTACCTAAAGAACAAAAAAATAGGTTTGTAGAAGGCTAGAAACTAATATTAGAGTTTCAATTATTCCAAACGACCCCAATAATTAAACTTGAGATATATCGACAGCTCAAGATTTAAAATTTGAAGCAACCCTTCAAACCACACCTCAAACACAAGAAGAAAAAAAAACAATCAACATAAGACAGAAAAAACAATAATAACTAATGTGGTTTACAAAGATGGAAAAATACCTAAACAATTAAATGTCAAAAGTTAAAAAAGACTTTTAAATAATTTAAACAATCAAACTCTTCTTCATTGGAAGAGAGATAAGCAACATAAGCAATTAACATACCACGTCCAATGGTAAAATCATTTTACACCTACAAATTTGAATTAGCAAACTCAAACATCATTCAAAAAATGGGATTCCTAAGCAACCAATGACAAAATGCATGTCCAGCAATACAAAGAGCATTTTGCTTTCGATGTAATGTAAAAAGGAATATATGGTGTAATCCTTGGATATAAACAAGATGCATAATGGCAACATAATCCATAAAAAAAATCATGTTCTTGAAATCCAAAAAGAGAGGGCAATCAAATTTTAAAAGGACAAAAAAAACTTAGCAATACCCTTTGTGTCCAACATCCACAATTCAAGACTATGCATTTGACCATGGTTCCCCAATTTCAACTCAAAATTAGAATTCATTGAATTGTTGACACTGTGGATTAGGCTCTTAATTTTGCCTCCTGAGATGTGGTCAGAAGCCATTCTTAGATGGGAAACTCATAAGGGAATTATATATGCATTGCTAGGGAAACCACATACAAAACCTTGGATTTATATGCAACAATTGTGTTCGAAAGGACATATTGATATCCAAACTACTCTTAGTGAAGGTGGTCATTTCGGCTTTGTGGGGTAGCTTTACATAGGATCTAGATTACAAACTCTTACCAATCTGCTGCCACTCTTGACAAAGACTAAGGCATCTGAAAATGGAGTGCACCGTGTTTGTTATACAAAGTGCACTGCCAAAGGAACATCAATCACAGAATAGTAAATACATACCACAATGCAACATAGAAGAATATGAGAGTAATCACAATGTAATTTCAGAGATAGAGCTCAATACATTTTGTTTATTATAGGACGACATGATACTTGGCAGCCTTACCCTAACATACATCATTCTATTTATATGACGAGAATTAGTGGTTGTCAGTTAAACACAACCATCGACAAAACTGTGCATAAGGACTCATTAATTCACTAACCACCATATCCAACAATACAATCATTAACAACATAACAAGGTCAGCTACCAAAATATGTAATTAATAATACACTAATAACAATGACAATAATAACATGACGGTCTATGTTATCCCCCCTTTGAAACAAGTCAGAGTCTCTTTTGACACAAACCATATACAATAGGATAAAAATAAGATGTATGACAGAAACACTCTTGAAGATGTCACATGGCAGTTGTTTGATCTACTAGATACCCAAACTTGCTGAAAATATCTGGGCCAAAATACTGAATTGTATAGCAAGTGCTACAGCCTTAATATGTCCACACAAAACTATGACTAGAATAGGGTTCTCAGAACCCATGAATCCAATAACAAGTTTCTTTTAATTTTCCCACAAATTCTCCGTCTGTGAATAGAAAAGACACTGCTCAATAGATAATCAGACATACAACAATGAATCTACACCTAGAGGCCATGTGGCAATGGAAAAGAATATTATACACACAGCTGAAATTTAGCCACATTCAACATAAGAAGGGTGTACGACACATGTTCGTACGGTATGGGGGAATCAGGAGATGTGTACGGTTGTAGAGATTTCACATCATTGTCAATTGCAACAAATAAAAGATATTGTTCAAGGCAGAGGGAGACGTATGGTAGGCAAAAGCAGTAGGACGTACGGGGCTCAGAATTTGAATGTATGGTGCAATAGCCTAGAGGTGGCCTTACAGCCTGGCAACATGAAGAGGTGTGTATGGCTAGTAGATGTTTGCAGGAACTTTTAGGGCATTCAATGGCAGAGAAGGGTGTACATTCGTTGAAGCATAAGTTCTACTTTTGAATAGAGGGGCACACGGAAGAGCAAATGAGATATTCGAGAGAGAGGAAGAGTAGGACATATGGCAGGGGCAGAAGGGACGATGTTCAACACTATGGTTAGCCTGGGCATGCAATCTTTACTAGGTTAGACGTATAGTTTAAGAATTTGGCCTTGCTTTCAACTTGACATTTATCTTTTATTTTATTATTTTTATGTTCCTTTCATTACATTGTCCCGGTTTTACTTTCTGACGGCCACTACTTTTTAATAAAGTTCCCCAAACATGATATTCTTGTACCTTAAATAATTATCATGCCTATGTTTTCTCTGTCTTTTAACACAAGTGCCCCCAATTTAAAATTCATGCACTACAAGTATTGGTCACGACAATACTTCCTCTATCTCAACATATCCTTGGTGGACAAATGTACCCTGATTCATTGTGTATCCGAGGCAAGAATATTTGCATCCAACCATACTTCAAAAATAGGTCATACTTCATGAGGTCATAATTCACATTCTATTATAATATTATATTTAACCCCACATTCACACTCATTGTGATTGGTTCTTTGAACTTCATATCAACTACACATTCAAGCTAGTGGGCTAGCTTATCACCGAACTTTCCCTCCATGACATATTTTATGAACCTATGTAGTTAACTTTGACACTGACAATTTGGAAGCACTTGGCCCCCTGAACATCTAATTTTGATTATCTCGCTACAACCCTTTGCCTTCTTCAATCTCCATAATCTCAACACTATTGCTATCAAGCAGAAACACTTCATAGTCTTCCATATGCCAATAGGTCAAACCGTTGAGAGACTTCATCTCATCTACAGACCACGATTGTAACTCGAAGAACCCTTCATCATTTGGCTCATTGTACCTCGGTTCCCTTGGATGAGGTTGCTTCCTAACTAACTGTGTAATTCCTCAAGTCAATTATATAATTCAGGCCTTTATTTTCAATATAGATCATATTCTTTTTCCAATCATGGTCGGCTTTGGCTGCTATCAACCATCCCCGACCCATGGTGCATCATCGTCCTTATTTCTCAACAAAATGACTGCAAACTTTAATATAAAGGGTTGGGTTCCAATAAATATCTTTTTTCCCATTAGTACAGCAAATGCCTTTATGCCATGTTGATCTACTACCACCGGTTGGAATTTTGGAGGCCAAATAGTTGGCTACTTTTCCAAGTGTCCTCTGGAAGGATATTTACACTTGACCTACCATCCACATAGCTGTTCATTAGGTTTCTTCCAAGTATCTTCATATGCACTATTGTTGGCCGTCGAGCTAGATTCATGGTTAGGAGAATGGGATCAAGCACTTGATCACCTAGCAATGGGGGCTTGACTATTGGTTTATTATTATGGTTCATGCTCTCCCCATCACACAATGCTACACCATCTAACACTAAGTACATCGTTTTATGCTCCATGTCAGGGCTAACGTTTTGTACAATGCCAATTATAGCATTTTTTAGTTCTGGAATAATTTGCAATAGACCACTATCTTGATAGGTGAAGTAGTATGCAAGACTTGTCTTGCAACTGCTTTGTGTGACTCAAGTCAACTGGTCACCATACTTGTGTTCATGCAAATGTCGTCATTCTTCAACGATAGTTCTCTCAATTTCCACCCTTGCTTCGGCCAATCTTTCTTTCTCTGTTTGTGGGTCAAGCTTTCTTTGTTAGGTCTCTTGTGATTGCCATAACCTCGTCCTCGACTATGTCAATGTTGACGTTTGCTTGCTTTGGACAATTTTCATTATTATGGTCCCCGAGCGCACACCATCTTCAAAGAAGTAAATATTATTTGGATTGGTAGGGCAATCTCTTACAAAATAGTCCCACTCATTACACTTTCAACACTACATAATTGGTTTGCCTTGGCCATCATATTAGATCCAACTACTGCCACTATTATCATTCAAACATCGATAATTTTCTGCTTTGGCACTATGGTGGGTGGTGTTGATTTCTCCCCTTGTGAGGAAAATAGTTGGGCACTCTTGTTCCGCAAATTGTATGGGCAATACTTGACTGAATGCCCTGTAACTTAACAAATCTCACAAAACATATTCTTTGGGCAGTTCACCTCAGTATGACCTTCTACCTTTCAATCAATGCACCAAAGATCTTTGCCTTCAGTCTTAGTGTCTCCCTTTAACTTCCTCATCATTCGGAGCATGTCTCTTCTCAAGGCTCACATTGATCCAAGTTCACTATCATCATTGGACCCTATATCATCATCTTCACTCCTCCTTGAACGTAAATATATCTTATTTTCACGTTCAATATTCATCACACAATTGTATGTGTCTTCATAAGACAAAGGTGGGGCCACCTTCATCTTCCTCTGCAATGAAGTTACCAACCCTTCAATGAACTATCACTTCTTCAAGCAGTCGACGACTTCCTTTTCGAGTTTACCAAGTAGTTCCTTGAGCCTCCTATTGTAGGATTGCATGTTCTCATGCTTATTCTACCAGATATTATAGATCTCATCGACAATTATGATGTCGTCTCTCAAGAACTTGAATTCCTTCTCAAATGTTTTTCCTAGTTCTCTCTCGAGTTGGCTTATCAATGCTTTCATGCATCCATGAACTAATCAATAGGCACTCCTAGAAGTGTGGCTGGAAAGCACTGCAACCAGTGACGCTTCTATGTTTGTCCATTGGCAGTCTAAATTGTAATGAATGTTCTGCAATGCCATACTGGATCTTCAGATTTGTCATCAATGAACTTTGGCAGCTTCTGCATTCCTGAATCTGATGGGGTGCCCATTGTTGCGGACACTAGGTGCTTCTAACGTGGCTCCTTGAATATGACACTTCTCCTTAGGAAGGTTTGTGTTAGATGTTCCTCTGGTCTCTTGACACTATTAGACACATCCTTACACTTGACCCTTCCTTTGATAGCTATCGGTACACCATCTTGCTCACCATCGAGTTCCCTCTCTATGCTACTCAATAACTTTTCATTCAAATTGCAATGGTGATTTTGGATCTCGATCTTCAATAAGATATTAAATTTTGCAGATGTTTGTCTCGTACCCGACTTATTTTTCTTCCATGAAGAGTTGTTATCAATCTGTCTCAGAATATATAGACTTCCCTCATGAGGGGACTTAGTCAAATCTATGAACTCTACTCTTGATTCTTTTGCAGCACCTTCCAACCCAACCTAGACAGCAAGGTCCACACTTCCTTCAAAATGGGTAATTTGTTGGCAATCTCTACCCACTTTTTACCCATGAGTAGCATAGCGTCCATCGGTTCCAACTGGTCCCTTTCAAGGTTTCAGCTCTGGTCTATGCCTCTAACTTCTATTTACGTTTCGGCAATCGCTTTCACTTCAACTTTTGCTTCTACTCTTAACCTGTCTTGATGGATTTCGCACACTTGTAGTCTTTTTTATTGTTCCATCAATCAATTAGACCATCTGATTTCTTGGTCCACTCCATGGCCATCTTGTCTTCGTCTCCCACCTTAGTTCAGGGTCAATGGCATTAATGATTTCTCATACGATGACAGTCTTCTTCTTCTTGACAAACCTACTCTTGTGTTGTTGTATTTCATAGTTAACATTCAACACGTAGAGGTTATAAGATAATGTAGTGACTCATTGTCAATAGTTATTTTCTGCAGACATTCGCATCTACCCAATGTTATTACTCCCCAACTTCACAAAGGCAATGTCATCAAAATGTGTTATACAAAGTACACTGCCAAAGGAACATGAATCACAGAATAGTAAATGCAAATACAATACAGCATAGAAGACTATGAGAATAATCACAACTTTATTTCGTAGGTACCACCTCAAAAATATTTGTTTGGTACAAGGAGGACCTAATAATTTGGGCCCTTACCCTGACATACATCATTCTATTTATGTGACAAGTGAACAAACAGTTGTCAATTAAACCTATACATATGGACTCGTTAGTACACTACCCAAAGCCGACAACAAAATCATTAGCAGCATAACAAGTTCAGATACCAAAACATGTAATAATAATACACTGTTGACAATGCCAATACCAATATGACGGTCTACACACCATACAAAACCCTTGGTATTAGAAATCAGAAAACTGATCACAAAAGATTTGGAGACCCAATAATCAAATGGAAGAGAAGATGAAACGGATGAGGGAGAGACATAATAGAGGTTCATCTTGCTTTTTTTAATTTTAAGGCTATATATTTGACCATGATCCCCCAATGTCAATTCAAAATTAGAAATCCTTGATGTGATGTCAGTGTGGATTAGGCTCTTAATTTTGCCTCCTAAGATGTGGTTAGAAGCTATCCTTACGAAGGTGGGGATCTCATTACGAAAATATATCTGAATTACAAGGGCGACCACAGACAATACCCTAGTGTCATGCAGCAATTTGTGTTCGCACAAACATATCCAACCCACTCTTAGTGGAGGTGGATATTTCATCTTCATGGGATAGCTTTACTTAGGATCTAGATTATGAATGCTTACCAATCCAATGCCACTCTAGACATAGACTAGGGCATCTGAAAATGGACTGCACTATACAAAACCCTTAGTATCATAAATCAGAAAACGGATCACACAAGATTTTGAGGTCAAAGAGTCAAACGAAAAAGGAGAGGCAAAGGGATGAGGGAGACACATAATGTAGGTTCATCCAGCTTAAATGGGACATGCTGGTCCGATCAACAGTTGGCCTGGAACCCTATGAAAGCAAGAGGCGGCAAACAGAAAGGGAAGCTAAAATGACAAAAGCAGCAATCAAAAATTGGAATGATGAGGCAAAGAAGGCCATCAGAAATGAACCAAGAAGGGAGCTCCCAGTTAAGGAGTCATCAACATTGATGGTAGGAAATAACTAGGACAACCTAGTTAAGGTAACAACAAACAAGTAAAAGCTCGAACACCATCCAGATAGAAAGGATCAACACCAGTCTCGAGCCAAAACCCATGTAGATCCGACAAGGCACAGACTGTTGGGGGGGGGGGGGGGGAGGCAGTCTTGGGAAAATTGTCTCTATACATTCCACAACCCTAGAGAAGATGAGTAGCAGGATTTAGAACATAAACCAAACTGCGAATAAGGAAAAACTCTCAAACATGAAGGAAATTCTTTAAAAAGGGGGGAAAACATTGAAAGTGGAAAAGGGACAAGGAGACGAGGGAAGCTTTTAGCTTAAGCACCCAATTACAAATTCAAGTGATTATGAATAATCAGAGGGTGAAAGTCACTCCACATGTGACATGAAATGCCTTTCATAAAATGTTAGGGGTTTAGGAGCCACTGACAAAATGAGTTTGCCAAAAGAGGAAACACAACTTCACAGACCAGAAATAGCTGTCATACAATTATCCAAACTTGCAGAAGAAGATGCTAAGAACCAGATAGGTTCTATCGGTCCATTTAGGAAACACTTCACAATAACCCACCTGCCCTTGCTTGCAGCCTCCTTGCTTCCAGCAATAATTGTTTGGCATGCCATATGCAAAGCTGCAAGGAGAATTTGAAGTCCATCATGATTTATGTGTACACTCCCAACTTTTGAATCCTTATAATGAATTCTTGTCTGGACATCAAAACGTTCATGGACTTGTTGGGGGTCAGGAGTTCATTCTGGTAGCTACTTTAATGTTGTCCAATATAGAGGAAAAACATCAAATGATCCATAAGGATCCAGAAAAACAGTCCATATGTCGATTCAATCAATCACAAAGCTTCAAAAGACGATTCTTTTGTAGCATGACGAAACTACTACTTAAAATCCGAGTGGAGGTTGTTGTCGGCACCGCTACGTAACCACCAATTTCTGCAGGAGGAAGTTACATAACCACTGTGGCTGTTTTGAAACCACAGGTCGGCATTAAACATCAGTTTCACCCACGGTAACTTTACAAGTACAGGTACGACTAAGAAGTTGTCCCTTCATGTTCTTGAGACGTTTGGAGATCCTTTAGTGCACAATAGGCCATCTCTGAGGATGATAAGAGGAGGCACAAGTTCAAAGAAAATCATCTGTAATCAAAGTTGGTGTTCCGCTGATTGTAAGAAGGATCGGAGAAAAGAACAGTGAGAGACACTGAGTGACCAAGATAACAGTTTGTTGTACTTGTTCCAATACGCTCATTGTAATCTATCTTTGGCCATTAGAATTTAGGAAGCAAAGCTAATACCTCTTCAAACTGTTTTCCCCATCTTGTAGTTTTCCAGACCAAAATTTGTGTCTTGGCATCTCCATGGTTTGTGTGTTTTGTTCATGTTTTTTTACATTCATGTTTCAGTTTTAAAAAACAGTTGTTTATGTCTTTCAACAACACATTGCATTAATTTTAAGTCGTTTGAGTAATTTGAACTATCATTTTGAAGCATATTCAAAGTAGAACAGCAATTTGTGATTCTATGAATTCTAACAATTATCGTACTTGAGAGTTTATAGATCATTTTGGTATCAGAGCAATCCTTGGGTTATTGTGCAAAGTTTCTGACTGAGTTGTATGAATTTGACAAGATCTAAAGAAGAAGAATTGTTGCCTTGTGATCTTGAGATTTCTACAAGGTGGAATTAGTAGGTGAGGAAAATGGTTATCAAGAAGGTGAAGAGAATATTGCCAAGAGAGCAGTTGTACTGCTATCATACATGGAAAGCATGATGAAGTCCCAAGACATTATCACCAAACAACAAGCACTCACAACTAGGAACCAAGAATCAATGGACGTGGTGGTTCATGATATGGCCAAGAAACTTGGCATCAGAGAGCCCCATGAAGAAAATGATGAAGAGGAGTCAATGGACGAACATGAACAGCCTCCTAAAGACAAAGGTAAAGATAAGGTATAATCTGAACATACGCCGTTAAAGTTGAGACCAAGGTTGAGATTAAATCCTTTGAAGGACAAATTGATGAAAAATTGTTAGATAAATCGTTGAAACAAATAAAGGTATATATTTTAGTGTGCATGAATTTACCACGGCTCAGAAGATTTCTTTTACAAATCTCAAGATGGAAGGTCATGCTTTAATTTTGTGGGAAATTTTACTCGTATCTTTTGAAAAGAAAAAGAAGCCAGTTGTAAATAGGTGGGATGAATTCAAAGAATTGTTGCATGATAATTTTTATTTGATTGGGCATAAATCTGATCAAAAGATTAAGTGGCAGTATTATAGGCAAGGAGCAGATCAAAGTGTGGATAATTATCCCACATAATTTCATAGACAAGCCATACTCATGAGCTTGGACTTGGAAGAGGAAAACAACTTGACAAGTACTTGGGAGGTCTCCATATGCGCCTAACGAGATGGGTCTCTCAAGTAAGCCACAAAACCTTGATGAGGTGTGCATGCAAGCATACTCCATTGAAGAAGAGAAAAGCCATGGAGAGGAACAACCCTCAAAGCAAAATTCATAAAGATGGCAGTTCAAGAAAGAGCAAAACCAGCCTTACAAAGCCTTCAAGAAGGTTAAGTGGAAAGGTAAGAGGAATGCCAAAACTTAACATTGTGTTATAGATGGACATGTTGACGTTAACTGTTGGAAGTTGCATCCAGAATTGCATCCAAAGAATCATTCCAAGACGTACTCTACGAGGTCCATGCCATCTTTGAAAGAGGAATCATAGGTGGACATAGAGGACAATTTTGTTGTTGATGAAAAGCTAGATATCACAGCTATCAATACAAACAACATGGAACACGAAAGAGAAAAGATAAGCAAGCTATTCCATATCAAGATTCAGATCAAGAAAACCAAGGTAAATGCACTTGTTGATATTGATTCCCAATCCAATATAATTACAACTGAACTTGTTAAGAGGTTTGGTTTACAAACATATGATCTTTGTATTAAAACCCACAGGTAGATGGAATTATTTTGCGAATCGGTTTTCCAGCCAACTTACCATGGGCCGGGTCAATGCTTGTTACCCACAATTTTCGGCGAGTAACTAACCACGGTTACTTGTCGGAAACCATGGGTAACACGCATCAACTCAGCCCTGACCCGACAAGTGGCAGAGCATAACGATTAGGGTGAAAAAAACATCATTTTGTTATTTTTCATCACACTTTTCTGCTCTAAAACTTTCTACCGAAGATTATATTATTGTCGACTAATCATGTGAAGATCACAACCTGAATAAATCTATTTGGTCACAATTTAGTCTTGCATGTTTGACGCCAAGGGTGCCCGTGGGTTTTGATATAGAGGGCCAGTCTAAAAGTTATACATCCACGAACCACACCCTAATGAGGAGAGAGAAGGCACCCTGTTCGACTGCTAGACTATTGTCGCGGCATAGCCTATCACTTATGTGTTCTATACATTCATTTCAAAAAAAATGTGTTTTACATGTTATTTCAATTTATTTTATTGATTTACATATTTTTTTAATAGCGATGAAGTTGTCAAGTAATTGCCAAGTCCCAAGTACAGGTCAAAAATTTGGGTTGTCGAGTAATTGTCGAATATGATCATCTTCGTCCATAACTATGGGTTGGGTGAAGAAGGGTGTAGAGATTCAAGTGACTAAAAGATGTAAATAAAAAATTTGAATTAACCTACAATACATTGATGAGGTAGAAGCAGATGTGATTCCTCTTGATGCATTTTGTAGATTGGGAATCCCAGAGAGGTTAGTCAATTAGTGAAATAATCAAAACAACTTGAAGACATAACTTCTCAAACCTAATCCCTAAGTTGAGCTATGTGATAATCAAGCAAGAAATGCAATATTGAAAGATAAACACAACATTAAAACCTCCCTTGAAGATGAGCTTGAAAATCAGTTTAAAAAAGATGAGCTCAGCTTCTAGATGTAGAAGTCTTCATCGATGCTTGATTTCTTGCGTGAGGAGCACCTTTCCTTGTCTACACTTGGTCTTGGCATTGGCTTGGCATGAGAGAAAGAGTTGATGAAGATTCTTGAAATAATCCAATAGAGTAAGTTTACATTAGGAAGCTTGATGAAATGAGAGGTGTTAGGGCTTTATTTATAGATTTCCTGAGTCAATATAGACCGTTCATCTCATCTCAAGATGGAGGGTTGAGGATCAATCCTCAAATCCATGATTAAACCTTTGGAGTGTGCAAGATACGTCATTTAAAGCCTTTTGGAGTATGGAAGGAAAGTGTAGTCATTAGTCCTTTTGGGTGTGTAGGAGGGGAAGAGTGTGTAAGAGATGTAAGAGTGTGTGTAAGTGGCCATGTCATGAGCCACATTGCCCACACTCCACTACATTCCATTGACCTGCCCCTATGACATCACTTATGTGAGGCAATAATTCAATTTTGATTTTAGAAAAATAGGATAATTCAAATCCATAGATTTTCTCATTATGGGAATGATTAGGACAATTGATCAAAATGATTAATTAGCAATTAGAAGAAAGGTTAAGTTTGCAATGTTTCTTTGTCAATCAAGTATTCACTTAATTAGCTTGCGAAAACACTTGCAAAGGGCTGATTTAATTCAAGATGCACTAGACAAGATAAATGATGCAAGACGATCCATTGTCCCAATTAAAAATGTATCGTTGCGAATTTGTTTTAAAACGGTAGTTGTGCGGATAAATTAGGTCTAGTTGGATATTTTCGATTAAACTTGCATGCGATTGTAGAAAGTCATTCTAAACGCAGTTTAGACACTAAAGTGGTTAAAATGAAGTGCTACACATTTGATGTCATGTTTAAAAGTCCTTCATTGTATCATCTTAGGGATGTTATCTTCACAAAGAGGGGTAACATATACCAAGGGGTCAAAGATGGAATCAATTATAGCATCAAGGCACATCAAAGCAAGGCCAAGCTTGCCCTAGTAAGTACCAAACAAACAAAAAGACTCATTCAAGAAAATTATCAATTTTGTTTACTTCTTTTGAAGAACAAGCAAGAGAAAGGGTTGGAGATTTATGTTAGTTATTATTCTAACAAAGGGTTGAAAGGATTGGATGAGTTGCTGCATTTTTTTCAATAAGTGTTACAAACTCCCTAAAATATGCCTCCAAAAAGAGAGATAAAACATGAGATTCAATTGTTGTCTAAATCTCCTCTACCTCACATTAGTTTGTACAGGGAATCACTTTCATAAAATACTTCATTCAACCAAATACTTCATCATGTGGGTCACCTAATGTGATAGTACCAAAAAAAGATGACTCTTAGAGAATGTGCATAGACAATAGAACCTTGAACAAGATCACCCTAAATAATAGATATCCACTTAAACAGATTGATGACTTGTTGGACCAACTTTAGCATGCTAAGTAAATTACAAAGTTGGATCTCAAATCAGGATTATCACCAAGTTTGTATGGAGGCGAAGGATGCATGAAAGACGATCTTCAAAACAAAATAAGGTTTGTATGAATGGTTGGGACTTCCATTTAGTTTATGCAATGCACCTGCTATATTTGTGAGATTCATGAATGATGTATTGAGAACTTTCATATATATGTGTCATGGTGTATCTAGACGATATTTTGGTTTCAATGTTACATGGGAAAAACATCTAGCTCATTTGAAGCAAGTCTTGTGTAACTTCCCTTTTTGAGCGAGCATCAGAGTTTGGTGGTTTAGCCTATCATTAGGCCCTCGTAGGCTAATATTGATGATTAAAAGGCCGTTTGAGCGAGTTAATGCGTTCTCTTGATGGCAGTTGACAGTATTTTCCTCTCCGGATCTTTGGTATGTTTTGAGGCATTATTATTCAGGAGTTTTTGGCTTTATTTGTATACACTTACTATTTATAATAAGTCGGTTGTTAGAGACCCACCTTACTATTTTTAGTAAGGCATCCAGATGGACAGAGTGTGCAGTGGATAAGCCGGTGGCGAAGTCAAAATTGATGAATGACATTTATTTATGAAGTTTTAATTATTATTAAAGTAAAGCTTTAATAATAATTAAAAAGTGCACATCATTAAATGTTAATTGACTTTATTATTAAAAGGGTTATTTAATGATTATAAAGTGCATATTATGGGCATCCACTTGAGGGATAATATAAAGTGTCAATTTAAAAAGAGATATAAGTGATTATTAAAATATACTTTATATTATTTAATTGTGCACCAAATGGAGGAAAAAGTAAATAAAATTAAAGTCAAATTAAATGAGATGAACCCAAATACATATTGAATGTTATATAAAAGCTTTTGAGAAGGGTTTTGATTCATTCTTGATCATTTTTTATCAATTGGGCTTTGTGCTTTGCAAATTGGAGGTGGAGACATTGGGTTTCAGCTACAACGATCTTGGAGAGCATAGCTTCTTCTTGAATCGAGCTTTCTGAGAGTGTGAAAGATCATCCGAGGGTTGCTAATTGGTGTCAGGATCTTGCTCCACCAAAAGAGCACAATATGATTACCAAACCAAGCAACTTAATATGCGAAAATTAACCAGATTCACCAAGTAACTAGAATTCAGAATAACACATGATATGAGAGACAATACACAAATTGTATTAACACTTTATACAGAAAAAAATACAATAAAGAAGATGCCACTTCTTCTCCACCACCTTACAGAGGTTTCCCACACCTCAAGTGAACAGTAAATCTTCTCCCCAAAGCTCTCCCTCTCAGGGCCCAACACCCAACTCAAATACAGAGTTGGTGTTCACCTCCTGTGCTCCACGCACACCACAAGTGCTCCACACACTCAAACAAGTACTCCACGTACTTCAAGTAGATCTCCCATGAACCTGCCACAACCTGCAATTCAACAGACCATACTTATGGAAGGAACTCCCTTGCCTTCCTCTCTGCTCTATCCGAGTACATACCTGTACTCCAAGTAGATCCTGCCTGATACTGCTCCCTGTTGTGTTGCTGTCTATATGATCCTGCACACCTGCAAATCAAACACGGTTCTGCTCACCTGTGAACCTTGACCTTGCACACACATACACCTGCAGATCAACGATCTTACTTACCATGTAGATCTCCTATATAGGCCATGCAACTGTGACCAAGATCCTACACACCTGAAGAACCCTTGTCCTTGCCTCACCAAGTCCTTATGATTCTCCAACCAGTACCAAGCTTGGCACTGATAGGGAACTAGGAGGAACACCCTTACTCACTTCACACACAGAAGGAGCAAACTTTGCTCAACTCAAACTAGAACACTTTTCCAATACAACCATGAGTCTATTATATAGATCTCATCCAAACAATAATTAGACATCTAATTACAATAATTAGATCCGCAGCTCTCAGTCTAAAAATAGCTCTAATCATGCAAACACTTGGTTCGTTAGCTAACTGCCCGTAATTAGCTCGCAGTCGAACCACACAGGCGACCGACGTCGGTCCCTGTCTGCCTGGAGGTGACCGACGCCGGCCGATCCCTGACCGACGTCGGTTGCTTCTCTTCACTATCCTGCCGACGTCGGCTTATCAGACCGACGCCGGTTGCTCTGACGCTCAGCAACCTTCAGCAACCCCTCCAATGGCCTTCTCCATGTCTGCATCAGTGAAGCTTTTAGCTCCACAACCTAACAATTGGTGGCTTCACATGGAGGTCACATTCGTGCTTCATTGGAGAAGAAATTCAGAAGTTTACAAGAGGCTTTGAAGACTAATCATTTGCAGATCAGAAGTTGTTGTTAGATGCTACAGTACCCGAGCTACAGTACCATCGTGAACAGTACCGAGCTACAGTGATTTGAACCAATAATGTGTTAAAGTTGGCAAGGGTTTCATAGATCTACTGCTATAATCTGAGTTGTTATTAATATTCAGTCTATTGAAGGGTTTGAGACTCATACATTTGCTGGACTGGGCAAGGGACGGGTCTTAGAATAAGAAACCGCCTAATCTAGAAGGCTATAGATTGAGTTTGGTGTTGATATCCTGCTGCTGGTTGGATTCTGGGAAGTTCTGAGCAGGTTTAGTTACCTGAACATGATCCAGTTTGGTGTTATCAACCTTCTTTAGGAGTATACTGGTTGCTGGGTATGATCTTCATATGCAGGCGGCTTCCACTGGAGCAATCAATCAACCTGGTATTTATTACTAAGTCTGAAACTATGTACTGTGAAGTTAAATATTGCTAGCAAACTGCTATCTGAGACTGTGTATGATCAGAATATTATCTGTATGCAATTGTTTACTGCTGTAACTCATTTCTAAGTGCAAATACTTGTAATCTGCTCATTGTTTAATGACCAATCTATGCATGAGACTCTGGTTTATTTCTGAGTTGTCATATTGTATATCAGTCACAAATATGAAAGAAAGGAAGTTGTAGAACTGATTATCAGACGTGTGTACTTTTCTCTTTGAATACCATTATAATATATGCATTGTGATGACTTGAGTTTGATATAATGGCACATCTATTAAACTGAAATATCAAGCAAAAACGCAAGTTGTATATCCTATCAAGGGTGGGACACCTCATCTTGCAAGTGTTGAAAGAAGAACAGTTGTTATGCAATCTGAAAAAATGTGAATTTGCAAAACAATCACTCATCTATTTGGGACATGGTTAGAGGAGAACTAAGGGTGGATCCAGTAAAGGTTGACACTATCACGAATTGACCCACACCTAGGAGTGCCACTAAGACATGAAAAACTTTGTAGAAGCAATACAATACATAAGGAAGTTCATTTCAGCTTTCTCCACAATTGCAACACCTCCACATATAGTTGAAACGTGATCGTGATCGTGATCGTGTTTTTTATTCATTAAAATATAAGATCAGCCGTGCACCCATGCTTTCTCTTGCTAATTTACAACAGCCATTCGAAGTTGAAACAGACGCTAGTGAGTATGCTATGAGGGAGATTTTGTTGCAAGGAGGTAACCCAGTTTGTTATCAATCAGAGATATTTTCTTCAACAATAAGAGGATATCATGTTTATGATAAATAATAGTATAGAGTAGTTCAAGTAATAAAGAAATGGAAAAATTATTTGTTGGGTAAAGAGACTATCGTGCATACTAACCACAAATCTCTTCAAAATTTGCAAGCACAAAATAAAATTGCAGCAGGCAAGACACTACAAATGGATGCGTTTTCTTCAACAATCACATTTGGTTATCAAGTACAAGAAGGGAGGCATGAATGTTGTGGCAATATGTTAGCTATGCTGCCAATGACAAAGCAAGTTTCAGATTTTGCAACAATCTCACAACTTGAGTTGTTCACAAAAGAGGCTTATAAGGTAACATATGCACAAGATGCAGATTTTGGGGACAGATTCCAGCAATTGCAGGTCAAGAAGGTTGATAATGAAAGCAAAGATGGGTGCTACCTTGAGGATGGGCTATGCTCCGCAAGCGGGTTAAGTTGTGTGCGCCACATGAGATATGACTTCTATTGATAAGGGAAGCACATACTTCCCAGGTCTTAGGTCACATTCGTGTTGGTAAGACCATGGCCCATTTGCAAAGGTGAGGCTTATGAAGAAGCATATGCACAAGATGCAGATTTTGGGGAGAGATTCCAGCAATTGCAGGTCAAAAAAGTTGATAATGGAGAAGGAACGAGGAACGACACATCCCTACTTCCAATGGAGGAACGACTTTTATTGATAAAGGAACCGCATACTTCCAAGGTCTTATGACATTTTTGTATTGATAAGACCATGGCCCATTTGCAAAGGTATGTGTATTAGCTCAATATGCAAAGTGGTATCAAAATTTATAAAAAGATGTAAGTTATGTCATACAAGCAAGCCTGAGGGTAGGATATAAGGATTGTACGTTGCACTACATGTACCTTTTAGACCATAGGAAAGCATTTTTATTAATTTTGTAGGAGGATTGTCAATCTCCAAGCATGGCCATGACTATCTATATGTTATATATAGATTCAACAAAATGCGTGTTTTAAATGCACGCAATAAAACAATAAATGAGCATGAAGCAACTGAACTATTCTTCTCTAATGTTTGCCTGCATTTTGGGTTGCCCAAATCCAGTGTTTCAAACAGAGATTTCAAATTCTTGGGGAAGTTTTGGACCACCTTGTGGAGCAAGATGGATACCAAGCTCTAAGGAATCACAATCTTCTATCCACAAACCATTTGGCAAAGAGAGATTGTAAATAGGACTTTGGTAGAGTTGATAAGAGATTATTACAACAAGTATCCAAGGACTTGGGATGAGTCTTTGGCATATACACAATACTTATACAATAGGGTAGTACATACATACACTAATAAGTCACCATTTGAAGCATGTTTGGGCTACTTGTCAATTAATCCAATTGATGTTGCAATGGAACAATAGCTAGGAGTAGAAAGACAAGATTCAATGGTGACAAGGGCAAAAACATTTATTGAGAGGAATAGACACATCCATCTCGAAGTGAAGGATCAAATGGAAAAGTCTCAAGCCAAGTACAAGGTTAGACATGACCAACACCAAACAAAGCACAAATTCAAAGTGGGTGATAAGGTATGGTGGTACTTGAGCAACGAAAGACTTCAAGGGCAAGCTAGGACGCTCAAGCCTTCAGGTATGGGTAATACATTATCTTGGAGTAGATTAGAGAAAACTCTTTCAAGTTTGATCTACCTTCACTCATGAGAATGTATTTAGTTGTAAATTGTGAAAAATTGCAATTGTAAGAACCATAAATGTTAGATGAGTCAGAAGGAGGACAATTACTACCCTTTATAGAAGACTTGGTTGTGGACGTGTAGGGAGAGTTGAAGGACAATGTAGAATTGCAATGGAAAGTCAAAGAAACCCCCAGGGGACCACATGAATCTTTGCAGGTTGGCCTCAAGGGAGAGATACCAAGGCATGGAGGTGGTACTCCAAGGAAACAGTGGAAGAGTTGTTTCCACATCTCCTCCCCACTAAGCTTTTGTGGGACCAAAAACCACTCAAAACGGAGGTATGATCCATAAGGATTCATAAAAATAATTCATACATCAAACCTCTATTCAAAATCTCGGCGAATCTCGCGAGACGATTGTTGAACGAGAAACCGCAGGGTTTATTGCGAAACGGGATCCTTCAATTTCTCGACGATTCCTTGGCATTTCTAGGCAATTTCTCGGCAGGCTTGACTTTGTTAAGTCTGAAGTTTTCAAAGGATTTTTAGGGGTTTTGCTTGAGTTTCAAGGAGCTTCCGGGGATTTTCAGTAGTGCATCATTGTAGTTTTCTTTCTTGTTTGCTCCCATTTTTCTTGAGATTTCTTCCTAGGTTGTTAGTTGTCACAATTCCGGCCAACATTGGACAATAGCCATTACAATTTCTTAAGATTTGTTCAATCTTCTCTCTGTTGGAAATATTGTCATTGATGTCAAAGGTCTAGCATTATTGGTGATAAAGGCCCCATTGCATTTAATGGTCTTTTTAATATTCATATCTTGGCTAATGTGTTAATATTTATTTAATATTAATGAATATATTTTTGGTTGCATACAAGTCAAAAGAGAGCCCATGGAGAAGTCAACGAGTCGCGGGATAAAAGACAAAAGAGGAATGGAACGCATTTTCTCATGAAGAGTTATCTTGAAGAATTCCAAGAGTCACCATGTGAAGACAAAATAGGGTATGGCGCATTTTTCCATGAAGGGACACTTTGAGAAATACGAAAAGTCACCAAGATAAAGACAAAAGAGAAAATGACGCATTTGTTTATGAAGGATCACCATATGACTTTTCAAATGTAAGGATACGAAGGGTCATGCAAATTTGATGCCATTTTCCATGAGGATTGAAGGGTCACAAAACGTGAATGTCAAAAGTCATTTGGAAAGCTATAAATAAAAGCTTGAGAAGCCATTTGTAATATGCAAGAGAGTGCATGGTTTGTATTTGTTCTCGAAGAGAGAAAAGCAGGAGATATTGTAGAGTTATATCATTTGTTGAGTAAGCAATATTGAGAGATAGTTGTATTTTATACACAAGAGGGGTTGGTGCTCTTGTGGGCTACAAATCTTTGCAAGGAATTGGTACTCCTGTGGGTTGGTGCTCACAAATAGTTGTGTTAGTGCTCAGCAAAAGGGTTAGTGCTCCTGCAAGTTGGTGCTTGCGAACTTTGTAATTTAAGTTGGTGCTCATTCATATACTTGAGTTTGTTCTCCATGGTTTTTCCTACTTTGGGTTTTCACGTAAAAATCTGGTCTCTCTCTCTCTCTCTCTCTTATATGGTGCATATTATTGTTTCAGTTTTATTGCATATCTTGAATGTGTGGTTAAGTGGTTAAAGAAAAAGAATTTGATTAAGAAAGAAGATATATAATATACCGATTCACCCCTCCCTCTCAGTATATTGCATGCTTAACAATTGAAATCAGAGCAAGTTCCTTTGAAAAAGTTTTACAATTTAAAAGTAGATCGGGAAAGCACGATGGCTGGATCACATGAAGGTTTTTATACAAATAAGGCACCTTTGTTTGATAGGACAAATTATGTTTTTTGGAGCATAAGGATGAAAACTTATTTGATGGCCCTTGGATTCGACATATGGCAAGCAGTGGTAAAGGAATACGAAGAGCCACAGACACTTGTAACTACTCCGACAGAAAAGAAGGCAAGTGAAAATAATGCTAAAGCTTTAAATGTTATTTTATATGGTTTATGTGAATCACAATTTGTTAAAGTTATGCAATGTAAATCTGCTCATGAAACTTAGGTAAAACTTGAGAATATTTACAAAGGTAATGGAAAGGTTCAGCAAGCTAAGCTTCAGACTTTCAGAAGACAATTTAAGAGTTTGAAGATGGAAGAGGAAGAAAATATAGCAAGTTACCTTTTGTGAGTTGATCAAATAGTTAATCAAATTCAAGGTCTTAGAGAAAAGTTAAAAAAATTAATTGTGGTTCAAAAAGTTTTGAGATATCTACCATTGAGATATGATGCAAAAATTTTGACAATTGAAGAGATGAAAAATTTAGCCAAATTAAAGATGGATGAGCTACATGATATTCTTACGGCATATGAGATGCAGACCAAATAAGAGAAACCCTCAAAGAGAGAAGCTGCTTTCAAAACATCAAAGAAAGAGAAGGCTAAGATTCAAGAATCAAGTGACAATTCTAGCGATGATGAAAATGACAACGGAGCTCTATTCATTTGCAAACAGAAAAAGGGCACAAATAAATATCAAAAAAAATTATTTTTCAGATGTTTTAATTGTGGAAAGATTGGACATTTTGCAGCTAAGTGCCCAAATAAAAGTAATGGTGACAATGAAGAAAGAAAGTCTACATACAAGAAGAATTTCAAAAGAAAATTCAAGAAGAAGAGTTTGTATTCTAAAAATCCTAGCTCAGTCGAAGATAGTGGAGTCAGTGATTCAGAAGAAAAAGAGATTTTATTCATGGTCATACATAAAGATGCCTCCGCAAGCAAAAGTACAGATGATCAAGAAGAAGAACAGGATGAAGCCAAAATGAATTTGGAAAGAGAACTCATTTGTACCTTAAAAAAGTTAAAATCTCTTGAAAAGAAGAATCGAAGATTAAAGCTCCAGATCGAGAAAAATAAAAAGGAGTCAAAAGAAAATAATTGAAGATCTACAAGCATACTTCAAAAAAGCCGAAAAAAATGAAGAAAATCTAACGGCACAGTTGAAAATAGTAAATAAAGAATGTGAAAGGTATGTTATTGAAATTGTTTCTTTAAAAGTAGATCTTGAGAAAATAAATAAAGCAATCAATGATAGAACAGCAAATGATTCAAAATTTGAGAATAGCACTAATATATTGAATAAGATATTAAAAAATCAAATATCAATGTCAGATAAGACAGGAATTAGATTTGAAAAAGAGAAAGGGGAGGCCACTATTTTCACAGAGAAGAAAAAAGAGCTATGCTGAAGCTCTTACAAAATTAAAAAAAAAAAAAAAAGAAGTTAAGAATACAGAGGACATCACAAACAAAGAACGCTGAAAGGAACAAAGCTACAAAAGGCAATCAGATCAGAAATACACAAACAGATCCTATTTTTATAATTACTGTTTTTATTGTAATGGATATGGTTATAAGAAAATAGAATGTCGAAAAAGAGCTAACAATTTCAAAAATAAAGAGAAGAAAAGTCATGCAGAGTCAAGCAGAAGCCACAACTCTTTTGCTCCTCTATCAAGGTTTAATGAAGAGGCCATAATATGTTATAAGTGCAATAACTTCGAACACATAGCCCGGTACTGTAGAAGAGTGTTCGAATTAATCAAGAAGGACCAAAGTTTCAAGGCTCCATTCATCAAGAAGAAAATTTAGACAGGTTCATGGCAGAAGAAACACCCTGAAAAATATATGTTGGTACAGACAGCTTTGAATGCAAGAAATGAAGAAAAGCCATGGTTCATTGACAGTGGATATTCGAGGCACATGACAGGAGACAAAAGCAAGTTCATAACCTTGAAGAAGATCAATGGTGACACAGTGAAATTCAGAGATAATACTACTACCAGAATTGCCAAAAAAGTTACACTAAGTTTGAATAATGGTAGAACTAAAACTGAAAATGTTTTGTATGTAGAAGATCTTAAGCATAATCTTTTGAGTGTAAGTCAAATGTGTGATTAGGGACACACTAAAATTTTATGCAGAAGGTTGTGAAATTAAGAGAAAAGATTCAGATGTGTTGATTGCAAATGCTCAGAGAACAGGGAATAATTTGTATATGTTATCAGACATCAAAGATCAAAGAAGTTTGAGTCAAATTGAAAAAAGTTGGCTATAGCACAAGGGAATGGGTCACATAAATTTTGACAATCTGGTCAACATTAGCAAAAAACAAGCAGTCAAAAATCTTTCAAAGAATACAAAGCCATCCGACACGCTCTGTGAACTTTTTCAGCGTGAGAAGCAGGCAGAAAATGGTTCAAAACAAAAAGAGTACTCGACCACTCATGTTAGAACTTGTTCACACTGATCTGTGTGGACCTATGAGAACTCAAAGTACTCAAGGTGAGAAATATTTCATGTTGCTTATTGATAATTTTTCACGTATGACTTGGGTAATGTTTTTAAAAAAAAATCAGAAGCTTTCAAAAATTTCAAAGCATTAGTTGAGAATAAACCCAGTTTGAAGATTAAGTGTCTAAGATCAGATCGAGGAGAAAAATTCATGTCAAATCAATTTATTGAGTTTTGCGAAAACCATGGAATAAAAAAACATTATTCAACAGCCAAAACTCCACAGCAAAATGAAGTACTTGAGCGAAAAAACAGAACATTTTAAGAGATGGCGAGAACAATGCTAAATGAATCCAAGATATCAGATAAATATTGGAAAAAAGCAGTTGTTACAGCAGTGCATATTCAGAATAGAGCATTACTGAGAGTCAATAGTGACAAGACTCCTTATGAGCTATAGAAAGACAAACCAGCAACAGTTGATTATTTCAGAGTTTTCGACAGTAGATACTTCATAAAGAGAATCGACGAAAAACTTGAAAATTTTGAATCCAAAGCAGATAAAAGTATATTTTTTGGTTATTTTTGCAAAAGTAAAGCTTATAAATGTTATAACAAAAAACCAAAAAAATTGTTGAAAGTGCAAGTGTCAGGATAAAATATGGAACACAAAGAATCAGTGATCTAGTAGACATTCCTAAAATCATTGAAGAGAAAGATTTTGAAGAATCAGATGAAGATGAGAAGAAGGAAAAAAAAACATCAAAACTCCATCCAAATATGTTCAGAGAAATCATAATGAAAGTGACATCATCGAGGACAAATGAAGAAATTCGCACCAAAAGAATGATGGTAAATGAATTTGAGCAAGTTAATTTCTCTTTGTTATCTCAAATTCAACTTAGAACTTTTTCAGAAGCTAGACATGATAAGCATTGGATAAAGACTATGGATAAAGAATTAAATCAGATAGAAAAGAATAATACTTGGGAATTAGTGCCTAGACCAAAAGATCACAATGTGATAGAAACAAAATGGATTTATAGAAATAAGTTGAATGAAAGGAATAAAGCAAGATTAGTATGTAAAAGATATGTTTAGATTGAAGGAATAGATTTTGAAGAAACTTTTGCACCAGTGGCAAGGCTAGAGGCTATTAGAATGTTTCTTGCATATGCAGTGTTTAAAAATTTCAAAGTGTTTCAGATGGATGTCAAATCTGTCTTCCTAAATGAGAATCTAGAAGAAGAGGTCTACATTGAGCAGCCTAAAGGATTTATTCTCTCAAATATTAGTAGCCATGTATGCAGATTGAAGAAAACATTGTATGCATTGAAACAGGTTCTCAGAGCTTGGTATGCAAGACTTAATAAGTATTTGCAAGATCAAGGTTTCAAGAGAGGATTTGTTGATAGTAATCTCTACATCAAAACAAAAGGTGAACATCAATTGATTGTTGTGGTATATATTGATGACATCATTTTTGAAGGAAACATTGAAAAGATAACAAAATAATTTTCTGATAATATGCAAAAAGAATTTGAGATGTTTATGCTTGAAAAATTGTCATTTTTCTTAGGGTTGCAAATATTTCAATCAGATAAAGGATTTTTTATATCTCAAAGTAAATATGCCAAGAAAATGTTAAAAAAATTTGGTTTTGAGGATTGTGCACAAGTCGGCACACTAATATGTATAGGAAATAAAGTAAGGATGAAGATTCCCCTGTTGCAAATCAATCTTTGTATAAACCTATGATTGGTAGTCTTTTATATTTGACAGCATCGGGACCAGACATCATGCATGCAGTAGGTATGGTTGCAAGATATCAGTCAGCTCCAAAAGATAGTCATGTTCAATTGGTGAAGAGAATATTTAGATATATCAAGGGGACATTGGATTATGAATTGTGGTATCCCATAGGGAGAGATTTCACTTTGGTTGCTTATACAGATTCAGATTAAGCAAGTTGTTTGGATGACAGAAAAAACATAAGTGAAAGAGTTTTCTTTCTTGGTAATAGCTTAGTATCATGACTAAGCAAAAAGCAGAATTCAGTATCACTTTCTATAGCTAAAGCATAAAATATTGCAGCGGTATTGTGTTGTACTCAAGTGCTTTGGATGAAACAAACTTTGAAAAATATCAAAGTAAAATATAATGAACATATTTTTATTTTTTGTGACAACACAAATGCTATTAATATTTCGAAGAATCCAGTGATGCATTCAAGAACAAAACATATTTTCATTAGATCACTTCTTGAGAGAGCATGTTGCAGATCTACAGGTTAAGATGGAATATATCAATACTACAGAGCAGATTGCAGATATTTTCACAAAGGCACTACCAAAAGACACATTTGAGTATCTGTGAGAGAAGTTGAAAGTAATTTATTTTACTTCCTGCCATTGAGGTTCAGCATCAGTTGAGAGGGAGCTAAGTGTTAGCTCCAAGTAGGCCCTTTGCCATTGATGTCAAAAAGGGAGAAGAACAAAAACAAGTACAAGTACAAATGCAGAAACAGATACAAGAACAGATACAAAGAACATGTACATGTTGCTACAGTAAATGGGAGTTACTGTATGTTTTTCAAATGACAGTATGTGCAAGTTTCAGGATGTGGTAGTTTCAGTTTGAGGTTGCCATCAATGACAAAAAGAGAGATTGTTGAAAATATTATCATTAATGTTAAAGGTCTAGCATTATTGATGATAAAGGCCCCATTGCATTTAATGGTGTTTTTAATATCCATATCTTGGTTAATGTGTGTTAATATTTATTTAATATTAATAAATATATTTTTGGTTGCATAGAAGTCAAGAGCGGGCCCATGGAAAAGTCAAAGAGTCACGGGGTAAAAAAAAAAAGAATGAGATGCATTTTCTCATAAAGAGTCATCTTGAGGAATTCCAAGAGTCACCATGTGAAGACAAAAGAGGGTATGGCACATTTTTTAATGAAAGAACACTTTGAGGAATATGAAAAGTCACCAAGATAAAGACAAAAAAATGACGCATTTGCTTAAGAAGGGTCACCATATGACTTTTCAAATGTAAGGATACGAAGGGTCATGCAAGTTTGGCACTATTTTCTATGAGGATTGAAGGGTCACAAAAGGTGAATGCCAAAAGTCATTTGGAAAGCTATAAATAAAGGCTTAAGAAGCCATTTGTAATATGCAAGAAAGTGCATGGTTTGTATTTGTTCTCGAAGAGAGAAAAGCAGGAGATATTGTAAAGTTATATCATTTGTTGAGTAAGCAACATTGAGAGATAGTTGTGTTTTATACACAAGAGGAGTTGGTGCCCCTGTGGGTTGGTGGTCACAAATCTTTGCAAGGGGTTAGTGCTCACAAATAGTTGTGTTGGTGCTTGGCAAAGGGGTTGGTGCTCCTGCAAGTTGGTGCTTGTGAACTTTGTAATTTGAGTTGGTGCTCATTCATATACTTGAGTTTGTTCTCCATTAATTTTTCCACTTTGGGTTTCCACGTAAAAATCTGGTGTCTCTCTTTCTCTCTCTCTCTCTCTCTTGTGTGGTGCATATTATTGTTTCAGTTTTATTGCATATCTTGAATGTGTGGTTAAGTGGTTAAAGAAAAGGAATTTGATTAAGAAATAAAATATATAATATACTGATTCATCTCCCCTTCTCAGTTTATTTCGTGCTTAACACTCTCCAGTTTATCACTTCAAATTTAAAATTCTTGTTGCAACATGGAAAGTATGTTGTTGACTAGATTGTTACAACTTACCCTTGTGAAACCCCTTAAAAATTATTTGTCATGTTCCTGAATAAAATATATTGTTATAGCTGGAAAACCTCTACATCTAAAATATAAAGTATTCAAATCGGAGTTAAACATCAAACAAAAGTGAAATTTGCAGCGCTAACACCACTGTTATGATCCTAAATTGGTCATCACCATGTAACTAACTAAAAAGAGCAATTATACCTCTAAAAAGAACACTAAAGTCTAAGACAGAAATCTGAACTTAAAACTAAGAATTATTACAATTGTAACTAATAGATGAAATTTAAATGTATGCAAATATTAAGACTGAATATGTCCAAGAAAATGGAACCACAGCTGAAAGTCTGAATCTGTAAATTCTTAAAAAATCTTTCCAACTTACATCTGCAACGAACAAATAACCTGGGCTAAACATAAAATTTAGAACATCCTGTTGATAAATCAAATGCTTGGAACTGTTAACTCTTAAGTCTATATATTGCGGTTTGATAAGTGTTAGTAATTTCTCATGTCATTTAACTTATATTTATAGAAAATATACTTATGGCATTCTCTACATTCCTTTCTCACGTCATTTAACAATGTTTTACATTTAATTTAAATTTATTTTATGAATTTATATGTTTTTTAAAGTAGCGATAAAGTTGCCAAGAAATCCCTGAGATCCAAAATCTGGTTCAAATTTTGCCCTCCCGAGAAAACGCCGAGAACAAGATTTTGCACTGTGCATCAAATAGCTCGATTAAAATCCATTTTCAATCAATGGCAGGGCTTCAAAAGAATATTTTTTTGTCGCGTGATGAAACCATAGATTAACATCAAAGTGGTGGTCACGTAACCGTCGATTTTTGTACGTGGCACTCAACAGTTATGACAAGGCAAGCAAGACAATACTTCAAGAAGAAAGTGGAAAAGTTGTTTACACATCGCCTCCCCCATTAAGCATTTCAGGACCAAAAGCCTCTCAAAAGGGAGGTATATGATCCATAAGCATCTAGAAAAACAATCTATCCATCAACCAATGAGATCAAATCCCGGTTTCAATCAATAGCAGGGCTTCGACAGAAAAATTTTGTGTAACATGACGAAACTGCAGCTTAACATCAGAGCAGTAGTTATGTCCATTGGACAACAAGATCAAATTCCAGTTTCAATCAATGGTAGGTCTTCAGCAAAAAACAATCTTGTAGCATGATGAAACCTCTACTTAACATCAGTGCATCATATACATAACTGCTAAAGCGGTTTCAAACCTGCCAGTTTGCATTAACTGCAGTTTCACCCATGGTAACCATACAGATACGGTAACGTTGGCGGTTTCACCCATGGTAACCATACAGATACGGTAACGATAGGGAAGTTGTCTCTCCTGTTCTTGAGATTTTTCGAGACCTTTTAGTGCACAAAAGGACATTTATGAGGATGATAATAGGAGGCACGAGTTCAAAGAAGATCACTAGTGATCAGAGTTAGTGTTCCACTGATTGTAGAAAGGATTAGAAAAAGGAAAAGTGAGAGAAGCTGAGTGAGCAAGATAGCAGTATGTTGTACTTTTTCTAATATACTTATTATAATCCATCTTCGGCCATAAGAAGATGGGAAACAAAGCAATGCCTATTCAAACTAGTTTTTCCCTATGGGTTTTCCAAACCAAAATCTTTGTCTTGGCATCTCCATGGTTTATGGGATCTTTTCATGTTTCTTTACATTCATGTTTCAGTTCTAAGAATAATGTTTATCTTCCAACAACACATTGAATTAATTCTAAGTCATTTGGAAATTTTGGATTGTCATTTTTTAACAAATTCGAAGTAGAACAACAATTTGTGCTTCTGTGAATTCTAGCAAGCATTGTACGTAGGAATTTATAGATCATCAAAAGAAATCCCTTGAGAAACTCAATCTAAGCAAGCTTTTAGACAATTTACGAATGAAAGCTTGCTCTAAGATGCCAAGCCAAAGAATGGCATGCTCACTTGGTGTAATAAGATGAGTGGTTTAACAGTTATTGCACAAAGATTAGGCCACTTTTTGCTCTTCCCTTGATGGTTAGAACAATCCTGCTTGTCGGAGTACAATCTTTTGAAAGCCTCGAGCTCAAGCCATGCTTAAATAACCCCATTGATCAAATCAGACTAAAACTCAACTACCAACCCCTTCAAATTCAAGCATAAACAGCTCAAGGATGATGCAATTGTAAATTCAATGCATGATTGGTGGCATGCCTACTCTATAGTTTCTATCTCTAAAATGTACATAGTAGCAAGTAAACTAAAATATATCAAGAGTTACCTCAAGAAATGGAACTAAACCTTTTTTAGTAAGAGATTGGATGAGGATGTAGAGAATGTTAGTGAGTTTTGGCAGCAACAAGAGCTAACAAGTGCCTTTCTAGAAGAGGAAAAAAACTTTACGAGGCAAACACATGGAGGCATACGCAAGGAAATTTATCTTTTGGTGAGAGACATATTGATAAACATGACTCCAAGAAGGAGACAGAAAAACCTGCTTCTTCCATCAATCCACTATTGCCAAGAGGCATGCCAACAAAATCAAAAGAATTTTCTCAAAATAAGGTTAGCATCAAACCCACCTAGAGCATAGGTAAGAGGTTGTGCATTTCTATCGACATATTTAGGCATTAGAAGGCAACAAGAATGAGAACCCAACAATACTTCCTACAACATATTCCAAGTCTACTAAATACAAAACAAGGCACTTCAAGCTTCAGCCAAAGCTTTCCTGGTCCAGGCGCCTTTCCTTTCGACTTCTTCCAAACATATTGGGACATTGTAGAAAAAGATATAGTGACAACTATTAATGAGTCAAGGAGGTCCAAGACGATTCAAGTAGATCTCGGCTACACTCTACTAGCCCTTATTCCAAAAATAAACACCATGTAATCATTTGGAGACTTCCTCCTAGTATCACTTTGAAATACCATCTATAAGATTGTCACAAAGATAGAGGTTTGAAGGCTGAAGTATGCTCTTTCTCGTCATCTTCACTTGAGCAGCAGTGCTTCCTTAAGGGAAGGAAAATATTGAACGGTGTGACAATGGTACCTGAGTTGTTGCGCTCAGTAAAGGGCGAGAAAGAGGAGGAGAAAAGGAGGTAATGGGATCAACTATTGAAACTTTTTGAGTGTTTTGGGTTTGATGTAGATTAGGGATACATTAAAACTCCAAGATTTATGTTGTGATGAATAACTCTCATCTTAGAACAAGTAGGGCAATACTAAAAGGTTCGAAGAGAACATAACCCATTGACAATTAGTGGATGATGCTAGCTTCAATAGATAAAATGAAGTTGAAGATGCAAGAAAGTTAGAGATCTTGAACTATGCCAAATCCTCATGTCAAAGAATAAATGCAGATAAATCCAAATAAATTTGTCAAAGTTAATGATAGCAAACAACATAGGTTTGTAGGAGTTTTGGGTTTTGACTTGGGATCCCTTCCCAACAAATAAATTGCCATTCCCTTTTTCTCATGTCACCAAAACAAAGTTGTGTGACAAGAACATGAACAAGTTCTGATTAAAACTAGCAGCTAGTTGGAAGGGAAAGTTCCTAAGTTTGGCTTAAAGGATTCAACTACCTAAATCAATCATTCAAACACACCCAATATGCCATTTTTCAGTCATCCAATCCCGAGAGGAGATTGTGAACCAAATCAACAAGAACATGAAAAACTTTTAATGGCAACGAACTTCAGAGGAAAAAATACACAATGTTAAAATATACAAATAACTTAAATGCATCTATCTGAAAAACACCAAGAGATATTAATCTCAAGGTGCTTATATTAGATATGTCACATATCCCATTAATTAACAAATCGATTACCTTCTCCATGAATTTCCCACTAACTAGTGACATATGGCCTCAATCTAGCCACACCAATCCATTGGGATTGAAAAAAATGTCCTAGGAAAAAAAAAGGCTCCAAACTCCACAGTATGCCCAAGATATCACAATTTTTCAATCACTTTCTGCAAGCAAGAAGAAAAACATTTGTACGATGGTCAAAGGGATGTCAAAATTTAAGACTAAAACTTTTCTACAACAGTCAAATGGACATGAAATTTAAGGTCAAATACTTTTATTAGCACCTCGCACTATTTCACTCCACCACAACACTTAATTGCCATTGTAGGTTATGCCTATTGGCATTCAATACCAAGTCTAGTCTACTTGGTACTAATTATAATAAAAAATACACCTAAGTACCTCTAAGCTACCTATACTATACCCCCGAAAAAATTTGGACAACCTTTTGGTTGTCTGCTCTATGGTTGCTTTGGGGTAGGAGAGTGTTGCGCTTGCCACATGCGATCATGAACCAACAATTATCAACTCCTGTGTTGAGCTCAATGCCTCATTACATTTATCCAGTTACAATCTTGTGCTAAGCTACTCCTTGCAATGAACTGATTCTATCATGCCTACTAATTGCTTTTTTGAACCTTGCATTACATGTGATCCTCAAGACTGCGTAGACTTTGAAGCTAAGTCGCAAGGTTTGAGTTTGAGTCCATATTCAATGAAGATAAAATTCGATTCAAGTTTGCCAAAGGATAAAGTGTTGGAACAAGCACAAGTGGAAAACTGGGAGAATAATATTGATTTGACAAAATATATTGAGGTGAAATCTCAAGTTAATGTTATTTACAAAGTTCAACAAGCTTTTAAAAGCTTTCATTGGGAGTTGGTTGTGTACAAGGCCCAACGGTCGACCTACTAATTTCTACCTGTAACACACTATCACCCTCCAATGGGTTCAACCACCAAACTAACATTAACATAACTAACGTATTTATTTACTAACATTTATTTAACACCTATGACTAACAAACATTTACGGGGGTGTCTCATAAAGAGATAGCATGTCCCATACACTATTATAATCTAAACTAACATGAACGAAAGCACTTTGAATCAAATGACTCAAAAAACCCCCCTTGATCCAAAGGGGTATAGAAAATGATCCGGAGCATATGACTATGAAGCCATCAATAGTCTATGTCGCACTTGCAACTAGCAAATTGTAGATCGTGGTACTGATCAACCAAATGTCACTTCCCTCCAAGAAGCTTGCTGCTTTACACAAAAGCACTACGATACCTCGTGAGTTGTGACCCTACTCCGGTGTCGCTTCCATCTTCCATAGGCCCATTGCTTTATGCAAAATCCTGACAATACCTTGCAAGTTGTGACATGAATGATGAACATCATATGCTCATCCCCTCTGACAATTTTGTAACGTACTACAATAGAACATGATCAAGACCTGCTCAACTATATCGATCCACATAAGGTCTCACACAGAAATCCATCTAGTGACTATCTTGTATTATGTATGGCACATCTCCTTAATGCCCAATGACGTTGACGAACCTTTGGTCAATACTAGTAGTGCTAGCAACTCACTTTCCAACTCGTACAATCACCAACAACTAATCGAAGGCCATGCAGTCTCTTCCCCCTATCAGGGGAGAGGTGAGAAGTCCTTGTAGTGGAAAAAACAATCAAACTATGTCTAGTCCTCGTCAATAAATTCAAGAAACACAAAAACCAAAATTGATAAAAAACAACATATAACTATCTATCCAAAACTGTCACTATAGCATGTCCCGATCTTGGACCTAGCAGCTAGGACAAGATGGGTGTGACGATGGCTCTGTCAGTCTGTCAAATCCCTAGGGACATGTAAACCCTGAAATGCAATTGTATCATCTTCGACATCACAAGCGACGAAAAATAGTGTTACATCCATGGTTTTTGAGCACATTGTCATCCCTTGATAAAAAACAGGGTGTCGAATTCCACCAAAAATGCACTAGTTGTACATTACAACTCTTTGTGTCTCCATTTTTAATACATGTTTGTCATAGAACTCGTATCTAGAGACCTTAAATCAAACAAATAACCACACTAATAGATCCAGAACATTCCAAAACCTAGGAAACAACTAGGTACATGACTACCTCCGGACAAAAACTTAACTAGATGCAAAAGTTGCAAAAGGATACACCCTTGTGTCTCCAACATCACTCCTTTTGAAATCACTTCACAAAGTACAAAGGAACATTCCAAAAAAGATTCCCTAACAAACTAAGCTGACTAAAAACAAAGTTTGACCAAAAAATTAATTTGGTGGGTTTTCAACCTTGAACCCCTTTCTTGTGAGTGACTTACAAAACATACATAACCAACTCCTCTACAAGCGTTTTTAAAACATTTGATGAAGATATACTATTTGAATTGTATTTTCTGAGTTTTCAAAATAAAAAAAAAACATCTGTGCACATAAAAAAATTCACCCGTGAAATGTTTTAATGTGAAAATGACTACACTTCACTTTTCTAAGACCCACTTTAACATGGTAAACTGAAAATATGGAATGTTCAGGGACAGCAAATAATTCCAAACACCATTCAAAACATCACCACGCCATTATGTTGTATGAGGACATACCATTTCCAATCAACTGTTTTGAATGCTCAAAAATCCATACACATCTGTACTGTGCCGATTTTTAAGGGTTTTGAAGTGTTAAATGCCATACAACTGCTTCATTGGCTGTGGAATAGCTTCCAAACGCCACACAACAGCAAATAAGGGTTTCAAACAGTCTCTTGGGCCATACAAATCTGATCTTGGCCATACAAAACTGATTTTACTGTCTCTTAGGCCGTACAAGCTGAGTTTTGAGGCTTTGGGCTGTACAAATCTGAATTTTTAAAAGCTTTAAGCCATACAAAATGAAGTTTTGGAAGCTTTGAACCGTACAAAAGAGATTTGGGGCCATACAATTTCTCTCAGGCCTTATAAAATAGGATTGGATTGAGTTTTGAAATTCAAACTGCTTCCTAGGTAGTACAATTCAAACTTGATATTGAAATTTTCAAAAAAAGTTGACAAGAAACAATTCAGATTCTTCATACCTTTCCAAAACTCATCATGTCTCTTTTTTCTCTACACAAGCTTGACTCCGGCCCGCCTTCACATGGCTCTTCATGGAACTTCCATTGTTCCTTCCCCCGGATGCTTTTACAAGGCTCTGATACCAATGTTGGAACAAGCACAGGTGGAAAACGGGAAGAATAATATTGATTTGACAAAACATATTTAAGAGGTAAAATCTCAAGTTAATGTTATTTACAAAGTTCAACAAGCTTTTAAAAGCTTTCACGGGGAGTTGGTTGTGTACGAGACCCAATGGTCCACCAACTAATTTCTACCTGTAATAAACTATCACCCTCCAATGGGTTCAACCACCCATCTAACATTAACATGACTACCATATTTATTTACTAACATTTATTTAACATCTATGAGTAACAAACATTTACAGGAGTGTCTCATAAAGAGATAGCATGTCCCATACATTATTTTAATCTAAACTAACATAAACTAAAGCACTTTGGATCAAATGACCCAACAAATAGTTTGAAAAAAAAATGTCTCTAAGTTCAAACAAAAGATTTTTTTTTATCATTTTTATTTTCTAAAAAGAATGCATAAATATGTCAAAGGGGCAAAGTGGAGAAGTTTTCCATCCTCTGCTTTCAATCAGTATATTTAAATATACAACACATTTATAAAATAATACAAAAGCGTGTCAAAAACTTCACATGTAAAAATAATGAATACAGTTCGAGTTCATTTTCAATAACGATAAAGTTCGGCGAAGTTCAAATTTTTTCAATAAAGTTTGGCATACCTTGTGACATAACTTTGAAGTAATAGGATCCGATCTTTCCTCAATTTTGTGCAAGTGGGGCATATGCATGAGATCAACCGTTGGCAGCATGTCAAACTGAAATTTCGTTTGGGATGCATTCTTGAATTTTAACAGCCATGTTTTCAGCTTCTTGTTTTCATTGTCAAATAGAATCAGTGATTTTTTCAGCTTCTTGATACCAATCTGCTTATCCTCTGTTAACTTTAGATATGTTGTCTGGAATTTTGAAGCTTGTTTCTATAACCCATTTTGTTCTGCCACTGTGTTCTCGACATTTTGCTCAGCCTGTTCTCCACCACTTATTGTTTCAAACCTTCCAATTCCAATTCCATCTTAATTTTTGCTTCATTCAACTTTTCTTTTGCTTCCTCATTTATCAATTTCTTCCAAACCATTTTTAAAACATATGGTATTGGCAACCCTTAATGTACAAAGTAATCCTTTGATGGTAAACATTATTCATTTCTTCATTTTCAGAATGAGGATGAGTGAAAAAGGGAATGTCTGGAATTCAATTTAACACTACTACAAGTAACATAACATAAGTTTAGACTTTTTTAACATACCATAACCCAGGGGGTTAAAGGACTTACTTCATGATTGTGTTGCTACCAGACAAGTTGCAGTTGTGTCACGAATGGACTTGGTTGTTGGCAGCAGCATTGCTCTGGCTGTTGCAACTGTTGTCACCTTTGTCTTCTTTTGTTTCTTTACAATGACTTGGGGACTCAACTCCTCCTGGATTGCATTATAAATATGCATTCTCTTGTCTGTTGTTTCGAGCTCTATAAGATTTTATTATTCTATTGGCTTGGCCCATGATGCGACTCAACTGCTTTTAACATGGATGGCAATGCCTACTGTTCGTAGTTAGGAAATTTATCAATCGGTAATTAAGGATACAACGAGCAAGTGAATTGACTTTTTGACTCCGTCTTGCACCTCACCAACTAGATCTTGGTTTTGTTATCTAAGGATTCTGCCCAGGTGTATCAAACTCCCTTGCAAATATCCCTTGAATGTATTTCAAAAACCAGAATGGCATTTCATTGTTCCTCCGAGTTAAGAATAATCGAGCTAAGGTAAATTCAATGATCTCTTAAAGAATTAGATAAAAATAGTGTCCCATTTACCACATGTCGTTTTATAAAGGCCACATGATCCCCATTGGAGGTACCCTGCAAGAATTTTTCGTTCAGCTACTTAGGAAATTTAAGTTGCACAGCTTTTTGTCCATCCACAAGTAAATCAAATACATTGTTAAGCAATTGTGTTGTAATCTTAAATTCCTGCTCCTAATATAGAAGTGAGTTCTTTTTCAAGTTAATGTCTGGTACA
The DNA here is from genome assembly GCA_037957365.1 of Torreya grandis. Taxonomy (NCBI): domain Eukaryota; kingdom Viridiplantae; phylum Streptophyta; class Pinopsida; order Cupressales; family Taxaceae; genus Torreya; species Torreya grandis. The sequence goes on along the minus strand of JARHVA010001606.1, from coordinate 738,544 downwards.
AAATCCATTTGAGATTGTGAATCAATGTCCACCAAAGGCATGGTGATAAGCTTTGGTACATCGGCTTCTTGCAAACTATGTAAATAATCATGGTTTGGCTCCAATGTGTAACGTTGTCTTAGCAAGTAGCAATCCTGCCAGATCCATTTCTCAATTTTCTCCTCCATTTCAGAGTTTTTGCCTTTGCCCTTTGTTAAAATGATGAGCATATTTCTTTTGACATTTGACAGATTTCCTTGCCCCAACAACGATGGAGCTTTCAGTGTTGCAACTGATGGTGTTCATCCTCGTGATAATTCTCATTGAATCTTCCTACCAGAAGAGTTTTTTGGTGCACATCCCATTTCTAACCAATTGAATATTCTCATTCATAATTTTTGTGTGCACAAGTAAACTTGACTATAAATTTTTTAGACATTACAAGTTCTCAAATGAGTTATGTGTGCCTTCATTTGGATTTTTATTTTTACATTTTGCTTGAATTTCACTTCCAAGTGTCCTAATTTAATTTTTCGATTCAATTTTATTCATTCATACCTCATTAACTTTTTTTAGTGCACTCATCAAAAGAATATCTATCACTGGTTGCCAGTCATGTTCATTAATCAACAATCCCTAAACATGGCCCTCCACCGGCATTCGCCAGTTATGATTTTCATTGTGTTGTAGCTTTTGATTCATTTAATCACAAAACATCACCCTTGGGAATCACGTCGTTCAATACTTGGCATCTATTCATAGGCATCTAGGTCAATAATCCTCTATGTTCTTTCGATGTCCCTATTGTTTCTTTCCTAATCGTTGGACGCCGCCAAGATAACTAGACCAAAAATTGCTTTAGAATTCTGCCGCACTGAAGTCAGAGTTGTATGAGTTTGCTCGGCAATCACCGGATGCTACTACTAACTGAGGTGCACTTTTCATGTTATTGTCTGTTGATTTTTCTTAGACTGTAAGTGGTTCTTTTTCTATGAAATTGACTGCGCCATCCCTTCTAACATTAAATTGTCGTATGTTCGGCACTCGTTGATCATTTTGTGGTTTGAACATTGCTATTAGTTCTTTCTTAATCATCAATTGCCACCTAGATAACTCTATAGATGATCGCTCATAGAATTCTGCCATGCTGAGGGTACAGTTGTATGAGTTTGATTGGCGATCACCAAATGCTACTGCTGACCGAGGGGCACTTTTCATTGTAGTGTTTGTTGTTTCTTCTTGACTGTAAGTGGTTCTATTTCTATGAAATTGATTGCAACATCCCTTCTAACATTAAACTGACTTAATTTTAATACATTAATCACTGTTTTATGCTTCATTCCATCCATATTTTCTAATTGTATTGCTCCATCCTCAAAGATTAAGGGGCTTCCCACTGAAAATTTAATTTTTGCAATTTCTTGCGCGATTTTCCAATATATTCCAGAACTAAGATTCCTGTCTTAAATTGCATTTTTTTATATGTTTAACATGCCATTACTACCATTTTCGTTTCTGTTCCTATAAAGCATTGGACCCATAATCTTTTTTCACCTTATGCAGTTTAAGCAACCTGTCTTGTAGGCTTTTTGCATCTCCAAATCAATTCTCTACTGCCACCCTCAAGCTGGGTACCATAAATTTCATTGGTACCACAACTTCTTGACCGTACATAAGTTGAAATGGGATAAATCTTATTACTGTTTCAAAACTGGTTCCGTAGACCCATGGGGATGCAAGTAGTTTTTCGGCCAAATCTAGCTTTCCTATACCACATGCCTTATGTATAATTGCTACCATGGATTTTTTTATGCTTCTTCTTTCCCATTTGCTCTAGGGTAATACGCAATATATTTATCATGCTTAATCTTTAATATTTACATTGTTTTACATATTACTTCATTTATAAAATGTGTACCTCTATTACTGACTGCTCATGGGGCATCCAAATTTGGTTATGATATTTTCATACAAAAAATCAGCTGAATTTTTTGTATTGTTGTTTGGCAATGCCTAAGCTTCAACCCACTTGATAATATATTCAATTACTACTAGTAAATACCTACATCATCCTTTTCTTGACAAATTTTTGAATGGCCCAACAAAGTGTATTCCAAGTTTTCAAACAATTTTTGTGGCAATGTTGTGATTAATAGCTGAAAAATCGTTCATTGGTGTTCCCATACATGACATGTATCACAAAATTTAAATCACTTGCCGCAATCCCTGTGAATTGTTGGACACCATAATCTTGTCAACAATATATTTCTTGTTGTAGCTTCAGCACTCGTGTGTCCTCCTGCCTTACCCTCATGAGATTCTTTTAGAGTTGACTACACTTCTCCCATAACACATCTTCGCAAGATCTAATACTTTCCCTAAATGATATAACAATCCATGGACCATTTGGAATGGTCTTGATTTTACAATGATTTTTTTCATTGTGTGAGTAGTATATCTACTACAAAGTTCCTTGTAGACAAATATTCTCCTATTTCTTAATACCATTTTGGCAGCATCGCAATATGAAACAACCATAAATCCATATAATTACTGTTGTCAACCTGGAGCTGCACCCTGATTCGAAGACATGCACGAAATGGCCAGTCCTCTATCTGGCTGAAACAATGGGATCTCCTCACGAGGGTGGGTGCCTCAACGGTGAGAAGAACCTCCAGAAAAGGCTGGTTCCTGTATGATTTATCGATGAGGAACTCTACTCTATACTACGGACTACCGTGAAAAGGGAGAAGGAAACTTAAAGGGGAAATCCTACCTAAAAGGGGGGTGATACACCAGAATTTTGATCCACTCAACTTAGAACCTTGAACACTGAACGAACAAGGGAAAAGGAAGACCTATGATTTCAATCAATCACTTATGCATAAATATTTCATGGAGAGGTTCGATTTAATGACCAAAATATGAGGGAAAACGATGGAGAGAGATCTGATAAAAGACACTTTGCAGCGACCTAACATCCACTTACAGCTTTAGCAAAAGACATAAAGAACACTTTAACATGACCCGCACAAGAATAATCTAGCAACTAGGTATGAACTAGAATTTGGGAAGGGAGAGAAATCTACCACTTATGAAAATTGCTGAATGAAATATACACTATGCCAACGCTTGAAATCTGAAAGTACAGTCCTTCTATTGATCGAAGAGGTTACACAACTCACCAATCGCAGAGTCTGGTCTAACCAAGAGAGATTGGATTTTTTCTAATCAAGGCTAAAAGCCATTATATAGCAAATTACAAGAGGCCAAAGATTGGCGTTAAAAATTTGAAGAAAAGGATTCACTTCGGTCAACTCAAGGCTTTACTTGGCCTTTCAATAAAATATGTTTTCTTTTGTCTTTGCATGAAGCTTCTTGCACTTGAGGAAGTGAACTTGTCTTTGTTATGAACCGCCCACCTCTCTTTGCATGGAAATCCACGCCAATGTTAATTTTAGAACTCTACGTGCGCTGCTTGATGCCGAATTGGAACGTTTGAAAGGCTGAGTTGGACGAAGAGATCATCTGAGTTTGACTGTTTGGCAGCTGAGTTGGTCGAAGAGATCATTCTCCTTTGCATGGAAAGCTCCTAGTGGATGCGTTGTTTTAACAATTAGTCAACTCTAAATCTGGAACAGTCAACTCGACATTCGAATTTGGAACTTCGGTTGACGTTGAGTTGGGCCCTCGGATGCGTGAGATGATCTAGAGACGAGCAAGACTTTCAACAACCAGTCAACTGAAGCTTTGACTGGTCGATCGAAAATAGCCCCTACTTGCATGTATTTTATCTTATTTTGGTCTGCATGTTCATGTCTATTTCTAGCGGGATTCTATATTCGAATGTATTTGTCTGTATTTCTTCCGTTTGGCATTTTCTTAACTTCCTGTCGCTTAATCTGAGGTCAACTTCCCGTGATTTTAATCTTTTCGGAATTCCGACTTTACCTTTGTTTCAACGGTTACTTCCCACAGTCAAAATTTGATGTCTTGCGGGACTTCACCCTTAGTCTTCTTATTTCCTTCGAAATTCTATTCTCTGCAATTTCCTTCGGACTTCTTTTCATTTCCTTGGATTTCCTGCGGCTTTCTTTCTTTCGGCTTTATCCTCCTAAGTATTCCTTCAGACTTGAAGTCCGAAGGAATTTCTTCGGACTTTTGTTCCGTCATTTTCTCGCGGACAAAATGTCCACAAGAATTATCTCGGTCTCTGGCCTTCGGAATTCCTACTTTCTTCGGGTTTTTTTTATCAAGTTTATTTTCTCAGTCTTTTCTCCGAATTTCTTCGAACTTTTTGTCCAAAGGAATTCCTTCGGACAAAAAGTCCGAAGGAAGTCATTCCCTGGCCTTTGCAACTTTTCCGAAGCTTTCGGATTTTTTGTCGTCGGCTTTTTTGTCTTTGCTATCGGCTTTTCTCGTCTTGTGTCTTCCAATTTCCTTTGGACAAAAAGTTCGAAGGTTTTCTTTTCGTCTTTTGCCTTTGTTTTTTCTTCTTTTGGTCCTCCTTGTGTTTTCCGAATTCCTTCAGACAAAAAGTCTGAAGGATATCTTCCTTTGCCTTTTCCTCCGAAATGTGCCCTTCGGGAAATACACAGAGGTACTGTCGCCAACCAAGTGCCCTCCGCTAGGGCATTTAGCTCTCCCTCTACCCTTCGAAAAAATTGTAGGGCACCCGGACTTTTCACAAAGGTCCCGAATTGGATCGTTGTACCTTCCTGAAGGGTAGGTGCCCTTCGAGATTGTTGAAAGTGACCCTTCCGAAGGGTACCCTGCCCTTCGAAATTCTTGAAAATGACCTTTCCGAATTAATCCTTGGCTTTTCGTTGCCTTTTGTGCGGACTTTTGGATTCTCCGAAGGAATTCCGTTGATTTGTCATTTCCTTGGCTTAGCCTTCTTTGATGAACAAAAGTCCGAAGGAATTCATCCTTTTGTAGAAAAGGGCCCTTTCTCCGAAAAATTGTATTCTTCCTTCTTTGGCTAGAGATGTGATCTTTCTAAATGGCAAAAGACAATCCGGCTTGTGGAAGAATTGTGTCAACAATTACCATTGACTCTTTCCGGTTCACCATTTCTAATCCATGGTAAGTGACCTGCTATTACATTGTTTTTGTTTTTTCTTGATACTAATTTTTTTATATTGCAAGAGCGTTAACACAAGTCAAAGTGTCCAAAGGACGCACAAAAAGGAGAAAAGAAACCATATAAGGGCCACATAACAGAGTATCAAAATATAATCAAGTATGTAATGTCCCCAAATCAGACGAATTAGTGCAAAAGAGGTTTTTCCCAAAATCCTCAAATCTGAAAATGCAATCAGCAAACCCTAGATTGCCAAAATAGGCTCTCAAAACACTTAATGAACCCTAAAAACCCTAGGCACCAAAAATATAGGGTTTTATGGGTAAAATCTAGCCAATAACTTGATCTAAAACAACTGAAAATGTGCATGAAAAATTCAAAATTTAATTTGCACAAGTACCTTTTTTACCCTTTTTTTAAGCTCAAACGCCACAAAATGATGGCAGAAAATTCTAATTTATTATCAAAATTACAGCTGCTGTTCGGAGTGAAATTCCTCTTCAAACCCTTGCCAAAAATCGCTGTGATCCTCCAAAAAATACCAAAAAAATTCCAGCGACCTATTTGAGCATGGAAAATGTCAAACTAGCCCTTCTAGGTCAATCACCCCACTTCTGAAGTCCCTGAAAAAATAGCAGAAAAATATAGAAAATATTCTTGCCTTCTACAAGTGGAAAATCTTTCGAAACCCTGTCAAATAATTAAATAATAATTCTGCAAATTATTATTTAATTTTTCTCCTTCAAAACCCTTCACAAATCATCCAAAACTTCACAAGAATAATTAGAAAAATACCAAATAAAGTCAGATTATTTAATTTGTGAATTTTTAACCAATTAACACCTTCAAACCTTAGATCCAAATTCTCCAAGTGGTTCACTCCACTTGCAAAATTAACATAATAATTAGCAAACTCAAGATGCAAGGAAAAGACCATGAAACCCTCGAAAACATGTACACAAACCCTCCAAAGCAATTCGCCCCACTCTTTAGGGCAAAAACAAGATCTCTATTAACATTGGTGGTGTCAGAAGACACCTTTTAGATTGATCAATCACCAACAGTAGCGAACACCTATTGGGCATGCATCCCAATAGTTTTTTTCAAGCATGAAGAACAATTTAATCAAAATTTGGCATATCTTCCATTGTAGCCTTCGCCATATATTTATAACTTCCAAAGAAGGTGAACCACTTTGGGAAAATAAAACACCTTTCCTTTTCCTTTCTTTAGCTCCCATGTCGACATCTTCTTTTTGAATAATATATTAAATATTTGGCCTTAATTAAAATTACTTTAAGGCAAATAAATTAATAATTAATTCATTTAAGCAATTTAGTGGTAAAAACCACTTTTTAAATATTCTATTAATTAATTAATAATTATCTTATGATAAAAACCACTATTTCGACAATTAATAAATAACTAATAAAATAACATTCCCCAAAAAGAGCTCCTTTAGTCTATTGGGAAATAGACTAAAGGTTTTCAAGACCTGTTTATTTATGATGTGGAAATGGGGACATCACAAAGTATTACACCATGCTTACAATATAAAAAAGGCCAAAACAACCAACAAAATAAACCTAAAAGAGGGTCCAAGTCAGGTCCCACAACTAAAATCACTCAAGCAACAGGGCCTAGCTGATCAATGCCAACAACATCATCGTTATCATTATCATGCCCATCATCACCGGGTCCCTTTTCAAGAGGCTCAAGTCCCTTAGCACAGTTCCCTTTATTGTTCCAACAATTTCCTGATGATTAAAATTACTATCAACCCCACTGGTCAACTGACTATCACCCTCCACCTAAGAAATCAAGCTACTAAGTCTTGAAGCATGAATTTGATTCAGCAGTCTGTCCCTATCATTCTTGTTCCCATTATCCATGAAGTTTTGAATCATGTACATAAGATTATTCGCAATAGTTTCAATTAACTGTTCAATAGCATTTTGCAGCACAACCCCATAACCTTCAATAGGAATTTCACTAGCAAGCTCTAAAGACTATGAGCTACTGGTACATAAAGAAGCCTTATCTTTACTCTCAGCTGCCAACTCAGCCGACTTTTCTTGTTGAAAGTGATGGAGAGAGGATTGCTTTTCTTACTACTAATGAGAATGTGAACTCTTGTTATAGCATTAACCATTGTGATATCCTTCCCACAATCACTTGTTCATCTACCAGGTATAGTAACACTTGATAGTCAACAGAAATTGTGAATGGATTTTCCAACAGATAGTGTCAAAAAATTTGCACTAAACAGACCATCCTAGTGCCTCCCTTTCTATTATGTATAATTTGTGCACTCCTTGTGCAAATGTACATCCCATAGCATAGTTGGATGCATCAACATGGATATGAAATTCTATATTCTAATTCGGATGTGATAGAATGCGGGTGCTCATCACCATTGTTTTTACTTTTTCAAAAGCTTCTTGTTGTTTTTCTCCCATTCAAAAGATACATCCTTTTTCAAAAAAGAAACTGATGGGTGTGACACTCCTACAAAATTCTTTATGAATTTGTGTTATACCTAGTGTCCTAAGAAGGATCTTACTTGCCCAACATATTAGGGACTTGGCAACTCAGTTATCACTTTAATCTTATTTGGATCTGCTTTCATGCCAGATTTACACACTAACGTCCTAGCAATTTTATATACAGAAATAATAGCTAACATTTCTTTTTGATTAAGTGATTCAGGCTAGACGTCAGTCTAATATTTGTTGCAGGTTTGAATATAGATATTATTTCACTGTTTTTAAATCTAACGGAACCCTTGTTCTGCTGTAACCTGTGAACGTAAAAAATTATTATTGTTTTTAAACAGCCTAGGACAATAGCTAGCTATTTGTAGTCTTTTCATCACTTGTCGAATGACTAGTAATAAAACTGTTATCCTATTTGTAGTTTTTTATACAGTGCGTAATCCCAGGCGTCGATATTTAATCTTTTTCTAAACAATAGTCTAAAATCTCTAATATTTAATCTATTCTAAGGTTGATGTTACGTCATACCATTGCTTCTAGAAATATAATAACAAAAATGAAATAGTAAGACTTACGGATAAGCTAAAAATTGGGCGTTGCCGGAATCCCAGCGAAAAGGGCAAACTCCAAACTGCAGGACAGCAAAGTTGTGGGCGGAATCTTTGAGTTTCGAGTATCGAACACCCAACGTGTCGAATTCAAAACAGTCGCGCCATGGTGCGCTGGTGAGGCCGCTCATGTCCAAATCAATCGCAATGAAATCTGCGTCTCTAATTAGATCGCGAAGCCCCTCCACTGCGCTCTTGAAATTGGTCCTCGTCACGTTCGCCATCACTGATTCAGAGCTGCCAAATAATCTGCTAAACTGGAACTGGAACTGGAACTGGTTTTGAAATAACAACGAAGAGGAGCTTCGCCTTCGCAACGCTATGAAATGAAAACCTTGGAAAGTTTCGGCTCCACATTCTCATCTCATTTTTAGTGGGAAGAGATTGGCGACCACTTTGAACCGTAACAGGGGATTTCGCAACTCTTTCGGAAATCCAATAAAAGTTTATTAGGCACTAGTCCTATTCGAAATGAAATAAAAGATTTTAATAACGTTCACGAGATTAATAAGTTTATGGGATGTGTTATATTAAATTATTATTTTTTAATATAATAGATGTTTTATTATTATTATATATTTTTTAATTCTTTTTTAATACTAACTTTTTTATTGTGGATTTTGATTAATAGAATTTATTGTACTGTTTAATTTTTCTTTTCAAATAAGTTAGTTAAGTTGTCAATTTTCAAGTTGTTTTTGTATTTAATACAGATGTTATTATAGTCTACGCATCCCATAATGAAGTGTCATTTTATCTTTATTATTTCATCGTCACAAAATAAACATGTTTTTATTTTCTATTTTTTCTTAGATACCATCCATTTATCGATTTCACACTTAAGATGATGTGAGCTAGTTCTCAACTATGCAATCAACATCTTTGTTTTCCATTTGATTTTTGCCCCTATGTATGTCTTTTCTCCATGCTTCCATATGGGGTTAAACTTATTGATATAGTATGCTTTCTTCCATTCAAGTTATTTTTTTCATGTGATTGTCCAAAATTTCTCTCTCACATATTTTTTTATTTTCTCATTGGTGTTTGGGAATTCTTGCATGTTGATATTCCATTTACATCCATTTGTTATTTTATTTCATTCATGTGTTTTTTCTTCTGCTTAGCTCTGTTTTTATTACCCTTTTGGACTATTGATGGTTCTACATACTTTGCGTCTTTTTGAAATAACTTGATGTCCAAGTCATTGTTGATGCTTCCAATGAAAAGGTACCTATTTCAGCTAATAGAGTCTCATATGGAACTGAGGTTTTGACTTTGAGGTTGGTTGTGATTAAATGCTTTTGGATTCTCTCTGTCCATTTCCAATTTAGGTCAAACACATTATTGCCCCAAACTTCACATTCGTATAAGACCACCGATGTGACAAGTAGAGGCCAAACAAAGTTCTCTTGGTTTTTCAATCCCATAATTTTGCATTCTTGCATTTGTGTTGCAATAAGTATAAGACCTTCCACCCTCATTGAAATCATTTTGTCCTGCAGGTCTCCCAACTAAGCTTGTTGTGATAGTCAAGCCCAAGATATTTTTATTCTTCTACTATTTCCAACGGATTTCCTTCGAAAAGGAATTCAATTTGTTTATTGTTTCTCCGTAGAGGAAAGATTGTAACTTTTGTCTTGCTAGTGTTCACTTGCATCTCCACATCTTGACAAAAGAGTTGTAGAGCTTTCAAATGTTCTTTCAAATTATGGACTATTTTTGCAAGTAGAATGAGATCATCTGTATATAAAAGTAACTTTACAACATAATTAGCTAGGTGGATACCCCCTCTTTCGGTGCTAGTTTATTAATGTATAGCCCAAACAAAGTTGGAGATATAAGACATCCTTATTTGACTCCAATGTTGCTTCCAAAGCATTCTGGCATACCTTCCCCTGTTTTGATTTTGGCCCTGACTTATTCATAAAGTCTATTTGTTGCCACTATATATTCATCTGAGACTCCAAACTCCTCCATTCTATTCCAAAGTTTACCTCTAAGGACCATATCAAATATTTTTTTGAAGTCAACAAAATAACAAAAAACTTCTTCCCCTTGAGTATCCCATACTTTCTCAATCAAGTGTCTAAGAGTGATGTAATGATCAATAGTGGAGTGTTTTCGCCTAAACCCTACTTGCCCTTTTGCTCTTTTACCCCCTTTTATGTCCAATTGCTATTTATGTATTATATCATGTTACCAAATAGATTCCAAGGAGGGGATTCACCATGATAGTTTTGATGAAATGAAATGAAATGGTTTTAATTGCATCCACGAGATCGAATTAGGACCACCAAGTATTCCAATTATTCAATGATTTTCAAGGCAATTTTAATTAAAATTTCAAATTTATTTAATTTCTATGGGACCACCAATTGCTTCAATGATTTTTGAGACACAATTTTAATTAAAAATTCAATTTTAATTATTTTTTATGGGACCACCAATTGCTCCAATTATTCAATGATTCGTGAGACGTAATTTTAATTAGAAATCCAATGTCAATAGTACACTAGTCCCATTAGTAATGAAATGAAATAAAATGAAATGGTTTTAATCACATCTATAACACTAAATGGTGTATGGGACCATTGCTTACACTAATTATTTTAACCGCTCAGAGATATCTGGGACTCATGGTATCTTTTAAAAGGATGCTCCATCTTTTTTTAATTTGAGTTAACATCTCCCCTAACCTTTTTATTGGTTTTTTCTCAAATATTTCTACCATGGAGCCAACTCTTAAATTTTTTGCATAGTTGGCTCCAATGTCCATGTACTGAGGACATTCAAGGATTGAGTGGACCTTCGTTTTGATCATCCATGTGATGCAAAACATACAAACTCTTTCTTCCCATTATTCCTTAGGAGTCGTCCATCTATTTATCTCGCATTTCCCTCCATTTAATTTTAACCCCTATATATGTTTTTTCACTATGCTCATAAGTCGGGTTGAATACTGAAATATAGTGTTATATTTTCTTGCTTGTTTCCTTCCTCCACATTATCGTTCTAAACTTTTATTTCACAAAAATTTCAATGTCTTTATTATGCTGGGCATTTGGTTAAGCTAGTATTCCATCTACTCATTCACTTGTGGTTATGCTTCATCCAAGTGTTATTCCTACTATGCAATGCTTCATCTCATATGGCCCTAGGCCACTTGTCAGTTTTCATGTTTTCTATTTTTCAAGAAACATAATACCCTAGTCACAATGTTTGCCTCTAAAGAGAAAGTACATGTTTTAACAAGGATGATTTCATAGGGAATTGAATCCTTAATTTTTAAATTATTTGTGATAAACACTTTTGAATATTTTTTATTGCCTACACTTTAAATTCGTTGTTCCACTAGCTAGTACGTCACAACCATACAATACCATTGGTGCAACAAGTAACCTAAATAAGGCCCTGGTAGTCTTTTAATCACGTAACTCAATATTCATGTATCTATTTTGAAGTGCATAAAGAGTTCTCTAGCCACCTTATATTTTTTCATCCTACAAGTATCCCAATTGAGCTTATTGTGAATGTCAAAGCCAAGATACTTATATTCTAACATCACTTCAAGAGACTCTCTTGTAAGCTGAAACTTGGGTGTTGATATTTTATTTTCACTAAAAAATTCATGATTTTTATTTTATCAATGTTCATCTACATCCCTACTTCTTTACAAAAGAGCTTTAAAAACTCACTTTATGGGCACCATAGCTCCAAAACATTCTCACTGGCATTGCAAACTTTTAGATTTTTTTCTTGAACACTAACTAAAAGTTTAATAAAAGTATGGCCATTCCACATTTTATGGAAAATATTCTTTTAAATGTAAGTGATATTCATTTTCAAAACTTTTCATGGAACCACTTGCATGAAATAAATATGTAGTGTAGCCTTATCCATGGGAACACATCGTAAGTTTTGTGTTTAGTATGTAATTATATTGAATAAGTGAGAGATTTTAATGATGTTTGTAACAGTAAAGATTTTATGGGGCCACCATTGGTAACTTTTATGTATCTTACACAAATATCCATTTAGGATAAAAGGCCCCTTTTAATCTTGTGATAAACCCATTTCTTTCTTGAAACTTTTTTTTTTGGTTGTCAATCTAATTAAAAGTTTATGTCATTTTAGGTAAATTTGTTTTTTCAAACATCACAATAAAAGTTTCAATTATCATGTTATTAATATAGTTGATTAAGATGTTGGTATAGGTTTGGCACTCTATGACGTAGTGCCACTTTATCTCCACCAACCCTAATGTGTAAAATACACATGTTATGTATTTCCATTCTTCTAAAAGTGTTGTCCATCTACCAATTTTACACTTGAGATAGTGGCAACTACTTATTAACTGAGCTATCAGCATTTTGGCCATCTAATTTATTTTTGTATCTATATAGGCTTTATGATCAAACTCATAGATGAGGTTAAACTAGTTGATATAGTATTCCTTATCTTGCCCATGATACTTTGTCCATATAGTTTGTGTAAATGTTTCTCGCATATATTTTTATTTCATGATGGTTGTTTGGACATTCATGAAAGTTAATGCCCCATTAACTCATGTATTTGTTATTCTATTTCATCCAAGTGCTCATCCTACGAGGATAAAAATTATAGTCGTTGCCTCCAAGTGAAATGACATTATTTTAATGGATTTAATGTCATATGGAATCAATGCTTTAATGAGAGTGTTTATGATTAGATGTTTTTTAATTCTCTTTATTTGTCTTTATTTTAACTCTGCCATATTGTTGTTCCATAATTTCCATCCATAAAGTACCACTGACATAAAAATTATCTTAAGTAATGTTCTTATTGTTTTTAAACACCACAACTTCACATTCCTACACCTATTTTATAATAATTACAATGTTTTCCATCCTTGTGTATTGTTATCATATTGCATGTTTCCTAACTAACTATGTTGTGGGAATCCATGCTTAGGTATATGTATTTTCCCACTACTTCCAACAAGCTCTTTTCAAAAAGGGAATTTATCTATTTATTTTTCTACACAAGGAAAAAATTGTGATCTTGGTTTTGTTGGTCTTCAATTCCATCTCTAATTATTTACAAAAAATCTTTACAACTTTCAAGTGTTTTCTCGTGTTGTGAATTATTTTTGTAATTAATATAAACTCATTTGCATCATGGATTAGCTTTACCACATAGCCAATGAAGTAAACACCCCACCTCCAAGCTTGTTTATCCACTTTTTGTTTTGACAAAAAGTGGATAAGGGTTAAATAACTTAAGAAAAATAGGCTAAAATATTTTTATAATGGAGATCTGACATATGACAGTCCAAAATAATGAATCAAATTTACTCTCATAGCTAAAAATAGTAAAAATTGTAAATGAAGTTATTTGACAACCAATGATTAAACAAAATAGCAAAAGTGATGAAACAATTACACCTTGACAAAATCTTGGGATTTTGAGAGTGCAAAAATGGTCTATAATTGATGATAAGTCTCAATGTGAAATTTGGAATGGTGATTGTTGTTTATATGCTTTTTATTTGATTTATAAATGAAAAATAATAAATCACTAAACTATTAAAAACTGATTTAGGTTACAAATCGTAAAAACCCTAAACATACACTATAATAATTTACAGAATTATAAATGAGCTATAAATAGTAAATTGACAAATAGATATGCAAATAGCTAAAAATGATTTTATGCTAACTGTGTGGATTAACTATTGATGGAAATCGATTAAGAAGACCTATGAACTATGTCAGATCTAAAAATCAAATTATAAATTATGTTGGGATAAGGCTATACTAGGAGAACAAGGTCATATTACAACCTTGTTTATTGACTATGACCAGGTCATGGTTACCTGTGTGACTAATTTTTTGATCTAGGTGCATGTGCCTATCTATGATGACTTGTTGATTAATTGTGTTTCCTAATTTTCCATGCGAAATACCTATAAAAACAAATCCCTAGCTATTGCACAATAAACCAAATGGAAATAAAATATAAAGTGGGGAATTGAGCAAGAAAAATAATTGAGCTATCATCAAAAAATCTTTCATAATCTGAGTGCTACCTATATAGTCTAAAATGGACTCAGGCCGATGTAATTTTCCCTCTTAGGATTAGCGTGTGAATATTGATCTTTGTTATATGAATGCAACTAGATATAATAACTTGAATACTTGATAATGAGTGCCCTTAACCTGTGATAAAATGACTTCAAACTTGGTAAATGAATTTTAGAATAAATCAAAATTAGAATTGGAAAGAATAATATTCTTTTGCTCAATGTGTAGTAGAATTACCAAGTGATTGCTAGATGTATTTTGAGAAGCCTTAATCTGCTTATACAGAGGAATCTTTTGAATATAATTTTTGATAACCAACATTACTAAAATCATATTAGGTTTAATACAAAATGTCTCAAATTTAAAAAGTTACCATTGGAGCATGGAGGACAAGACCACACTAGTGGACAAGGCCACACTACAACCCTATATGCCTAGTGTGGTCATGTCCCAAAAAGATAAAGACTATTGGAATTTGGTTAACAAAAGTTTGTAAGTGGAATAATGATGCCTAAACGATGTTTCAAGTATTTATAATTTAGTAAATATAATAGTAAATGCTCTTGTATATATTAAAAAGTCAACAAAATGGTGAATAGGCCAAATGACATAAGGATGTAAATATTAAACACTAACAAGCTCTTAATGAATAAATTTTAGTGTCTACATTTTCTCCCACTTTCCCTTCCCTCCCCCTTCTCCTTTATCTCCCCCTTCCCCTTTATTTTAGTGATGCAATGAAGTGAAATTACTAGAGTAAAGGAGATGCAAACCTAAGTGTGTATACACACTTTATCTTTTAATGGGAAGCTTGATTACGCAAGATGCCTCAATGAAAAAACCTATAATAATGCCACTAAAATTAGTTATTTTTCATATTTAAAATTGAAAATTTGGGACTTAAAATTTTAAAATTTAAGAGCAAAGAAATAATACACCTAAAATAACATGTAATATAATTGCCTTGTAACTTTAAAATTGAAGAAGTGTGTGTGTGCCCTTGTTAAAGCACACAATTAACATATGCATGATATGTATCATGGCAGTAAAGTAAGTAGAGAGTAAGAATAATATGCAATATGAATCATGGAAGCATAGTAATAAGCAATTAACATGCATACAATGTCATACAATATCACATAATTTGTATATAATGTCACATGTAAGGCCCGAAGGCCACATACAAGGGACATATGAATATCGCACAAACACACAAGGATAAGGGCCACACACAAATGGCATAATGATGTCATACAAGTAATAATTTTCACATTCAAGTCCAAGGGCCACTCATAATAAGCAAATAAGTTCTAACTTATCATGTAGTAAAGTAATAAATGAGCCCATAAAAAATGAAACTAGTTTAGATTAATCATATTTATTAATGTCATTGTTATCAAATAACATAATCGTGTAACACAATGTAAATTATGAGTGATTAAAAAAATATTTGTATGATATTTAGATTAACATGGTAAAAAGGTTGTGGATAGATACAACTTGTCGAATTATTCACAGAGAACAAAGAGATGCCCCCAATTTAGCAAGGTTGTTAGGTAATAAGGGAAGCTCAACATCAAAACAATGTAAAAGTATGTCATGTGTCACACTTAGATGCCTTATGAAAAGTAATGAGTACTAAAAATTTGAAATATACTATTTATCTAACATTAACATATGTAAAGAAGTAAACTAGTAATATTTGAAAATGTTATTTAGGTTTTGATTTTGAATTTTTTGAATATATTTTGATTTTTTAGATTTTTTGAAATGTTTGCATTTTTTTTTTTGGGGGGGGGGGAGAGGGGGGGATTTTTGCCATATTTTAATTTAAAGAGATTTTAAAATGTGATAAGAAGCAAGGTTTCAAAAATAGTGTAAAAGGGAGGGATTCAAATTAATAGAACCCCAACAATTGATTTGGCCAAGCAAATTCACTTAAGGTAAATCTTATGCCCACTGAATCAAGTCTACAAGTATTTTATTAATCAAAATTTAAAAAGTATGTAGAAAAGTGTGTCTATATCCCATTAACCCTTTCACATATAAAAACATGTATTTATAGGTTTTATCTATGATCAGTACAAACAACTAACCTAATAGCTAACTCCCACAGGAATGCAACCCGAAAGGTAGTTGTAATTTATTTACTCAAAACATAAATAACTAAAGATTATTAAAGGGGGTGTATTTATAAAAGATGCATGCCCATTTACATTTATTATTTACCTAAAAACATTTATTATTAAACTAACATCATATCCTAATGTTAAGCCTTTGGAACAAGTCCTAACACGAGTAATCCTCGACAAGGTGTTAAAGCATAAACTCATAAGAAGAAAGCCAAGCAATGTGCCCCCAGTGTATGTGTAAATGATTCATACCAATGTCACTCAAATTATTAAGATAGATAATAATGTTCATGCTCCCCAATGGGCACAAGATAAATTTGATCATGTAAGTGCAAGGAAAACTATAACGTGGTAGTTTTACAATAGTAAGCAAGTGGAGTGCCATAGAGATAAGTGTTTTAGATTATTCAAATTAGTTTGAAAATTAAGAAGACAAGTGCCCATAATGAAAACAAATCTAAGGGATATACTAATGTATGAAATGGGAATAGAGAAAATAACAAGGAAGTAAAAACAAAAAGTTATGTACAAAGAGAAAATGCAAGTAGCTAATCAGGAGACTCAACCCAATTAGTGGATTGAGAGGAAGTAGGAAGTTTTGTCCAACCAAGGATCTCATCAAGAGGATCACATATGTATACCCAACTACATTGTAATAAGTAATTACTTCTCATGGAGAATAAGTGCCAACTGTAGATGCCTTTGAATCTAAATTATGACCATATGTTGTAATGTAACCCTTTGAATTATTGTTCATATGCCCATTTTAACCTGTATCCACATGTGTAGTAGGAGAAGATGTAACAACATGTACCTATGGTGAATTTTTTTGAATAACTTGTGGTGCCTTAGGAGATGAATACATCTTTTTAAGTGCCACTTTCTACTCAAGAGAATGTATTGTGGTCTTTGTAACTAATTGAATATTCTCATGTGTGATTGTATCATGCTTATAGGTAGATGGAGAATTTGATTTTGTCATGTACTCATACTCACTAGTAGATGGAGATTTTATAATATGATTTGGAATATTTAAATCATACTCTTGAATAGTTTTGTAAACTATTTCATTACCATGTTGCTCAATGACTATGTCAGGTAACTATTATATAGGATGAGTAAACATCATTGGTTCTAAAGGATACTCATATTAGATTCTTATAATTTTGACCATTTGATTATCATGAATATATTTGATATATTTATACACTATAGATTATATTTATATAATATTTTGTATCCAAGGGTGTCCTAGTAGCATATCAAAGACCCTTGTGCCTGGTAGAACTAAGAATGGAGTGGGCACTACGAGAGAGCCCAATTTTAAAGGTAACACTATATGCCCAAGAGTGTCTTGTGTATGACCATCAAATACTTTGAAAACTCTAGAAGTATCATGTAAATCTTGATCTATATAACCAATAGAGTAAATGAGTGTTATGGTGCACATATTTTCACCTCATCTATTTTTTATCATAACATTGTGTATGGATTATTTGTCAACATATGCTCGAAGAAAGAGTGCACATCTATCTAAATCATCATCAATAATTTCACTATCATCAAATGTAATCAGAGGATGTGATGCTTGTTTGCTTGTAATTGTACCAATGATGTTATCAAGTGGACGTCCATATGTAGGAGGAAGATGAGCATTAAATGCATAATGCACTTTAGAATTATCCTTGTTATTTACTTCATGATTTGGAAAATGGTCTTTGCACATTTTTAACTTTGCATTATCATTTACCTGTGGCTTAACCTCTTCAGTAGATGTAGTAATATCAATAATGTTACTCATCAATAAGATATTAAATCTTTTGCTTAAGCTTAAAACATATGTTTGTAGATTGCTCAATGCATCTATGGTAGTCACAATATGCATTGTCATTAAACTTTTTAGATTTTGGTCTAGATATGTCTACTTTCATTAGTGGAGGAAGAGTGACGAGGTCGCATTCAAGTATATTTTTCAATAATACACGAGGAGGTGATGGTAACCTCTAAAATTGCCTCTCTAGTGGAGCTTGTAATTGAAGATTTTGTTTTGGTTGTGAGATAACATTAATTGTAATCTTAGCTTCATTATTGTTTTCATTTGTTTTGCCCTTATAATTTGGCTTGCTTAGAAATTTGACATTTGAAGTAGAATGAGTATTTGAAGTATACTTAAGTTTGTTCAAAGTAGGCAACTTGACCTTACTCTTTTTGAATGTATGGCATAATTCATTAAAAAATTTGAACTTATTTAACATAATTGACTCTTGAACTAGAGATAACAATCTTTGAGTGAAGATATCTTAGATCGCATTAGCAGCCATTTGATTTGTCATTTTTACTAGCATAGTCTTATATCTTAGCTCATATTCACTTATTGTTACATTACACCCTTGTTTAAGCTTTACAATTTGAGCATATGATAGCTTTTCACCAATGTTGATAAAAAAACATGTTAAATTTTGATTTGCTAAAGTGTTGAAAGTCTTCACTGATTAAAGAGGAAGATCATAGAACCATATAAGAGCATATTATTTAAGACTTCTTAGAAACAACTTTGTCAATAATTTGGCATTGTCTACATAGTCTAGATAAGGTGCATGGAATGCACATAAATGATGTTCAAGATCACCTTTGCCTTCATATGAATGAAGCTTAGGAGACACAATGCCAACTGGTAATGGATAAGATGCAATTTTAGGTGTTAAAGGGTTATTGTAACAAACAATGTGAGTCCATAGAGGGACTAACATGAGAGATGGTTTGTTCAATGTGAGATGGCTTAGATTTTAATGCAATGAGTGCATGCTCAAGAGTAGAATTTGTAGAGATAATAGGAGTGTAAGTAGCATGGGTAAGCATAGACATGGATACATTTTGAAAACCAAGTGATGTTCCCAAACCAAGAGGTGATGCTATAGAGATAAGTAAAGGTGTAAAAATAAGAATGGATGCAATAGTGGAAGTAACAACATTAGAAGTAGGGGATTTGACAAGATAAAAATGCAACTCTTCTAGTATAGATGTCGCTAATTTAGCTTGATGATTAGCTTTTGACGTTAAAAGTAGGCTAACAATCTTATTCACCTTATGGGGGTTCTCTTGAATACCTTGATGAAATTTAGATAATTCTTTCACTTAATTTTGATCTGATCCATTAAGATTATGTGGATCAATATGAATTTCATGTTCATTATGTACATCATAGTCCTCTTCATTAATTTCATTATCAATTTCAATGTGAAATTCATTTGTAGGAAGACAAAAAAATTGAGCAATAGCATTATTAGTTTAAGAAAAAAAATCATGATTTGCCATTACAAAATAAACCAAAGGAAGCTACATATGTGAAATAGAAATACCACTTAATCTATAACTATGACTTAGAGGCATACAATACAATATGAATCAAGCAATGCTAATGACTGAGCATAATACAAACAAAAATAAAGTATAAGGGTGATCTATGCAAGGGTTTGAATGATTGTGTGGGCTCTCAAATATATTTTATTGTTAGTTGATTAGAGTCGGCCCAATGTTTCAGAGCATTGAACAAAAAGGTAAAACCATGCTTGTAGCCCACTAACCCTATTTTTGAGGCTACAATGATAGTAACTTGCTTAGGCTATATACTCCTCTCAGGTGTACCACAAATCAAATGGCTAAAAGAGACTTCCTACAATATAAACAAGGGATCATAATTTTTTTTGATATAACATGAGGCATGTGGAAACTAAATTCTATGTTTAGTGTTGTACAATGGCTATGAGTATTAAGGTAAACCCCTCATGCCACAATGTTTTTAAAACATATCACCACATAGCTCTTTCACAATAGTCACTAAGTAATTTTAATATTTTTGGACCATAGTTTCTAAAAACAAGCATAAATAAATAGTTTTTAAAATAAAAACAAAATTGAAAGATTTTTGTGTATAAATATCAATAAATTTCAAACCGAGGTTGAAAGAAAGAGCTTATGTGTTGGATTTATCCAGGTGACAAGACAAGTTCTTCAATGTTAGATTAAATCCAAGGTCAAAAAATATTGAATCATTATGTTTAAGATTTATATCTAAGGTTGAAGGCTATTTTATTAAAATGTTGAAAATTTATATAAATTTAAATGAAATCCTAAGACAAAAATCATACAAACAATAAATATTTTTTAAAAAATAACGGGTTCACTAGAATGTTTACTTTGTTTTGAATTGAATGAATCAAATTAAAATATCTACATTATTAAAAATTATATAGAATAGATATACATATTTAGAAGTAAAATACAATATTGGAAATTATCTAAAAATAATAAATTAACCTATAGATATCCAAACCTCCTTCAAACCGATATTATGTTGTATGTATAGGCTGAATGTGACTAAAAACTACCTAAAAAGACATGTGCATTATGTCATGTCTAAAGTCAGGGATTAAAATTATGTTGGTATAAGTCTGTTGTAGCATGTCATAGGCATAGTGCAACCTCATTTGTTCACTGCGACCACATCCATGTTGACTATGCGACTAAATTTACTATGCTAGCACCAACAATTGTCTACGAGGCTTTTTAGATTTTGTGTTGGAGTTGTTTTGTCACATGGAGACCTACAAAACATAAAACCCTATATCTTACATAATAAACATAATAGAGATAAAATGCCAAAAAGGAGGAATAAGGTTAGGGGAATAACTAAGCTACCCTCAGAAAATCCTACATAATCTAAGTGCTACTTATATATCCAAAATGGGCCTCAGGATGATGTAGTTCTCCCTTTTAGGGTGAATGTGTGATTTATGATTATGTAATTACATGAATGTAGCTAAAAGATTAAAATGATTGACAAAGAATTCCCTTATGAAATATATTTAGACTTGGCATATGATTGTTAGAATGCAACATAATTGAAATGAGAAAAAATAGTTCTCTTTTGATCAATGTGCAGTAGAATTACCAAGTGATTGCTAGATGTATTTAGAGAAGCCTTGATGTGCTTATATAGGGAAATATTTCAAATATTTACACTAACCAACCTTATTAAAATCATCGGAAGGGTTAAGCACATTGTCTCAAATTTAAAATGTTACTATTGGAGTATGAGGGACAAACCCAAATTAGTGGATAAGGCCATAATGTGGCCCTATTAGACCAGTGTGATCTTGTCATGTAAGGACAAAGATTGCTAGAAAAGGTCTAATAAGTGTTTGTAAGTAAAATAGAGATGTTTAAATGATGTTTTGAGTATTTGTAAGATAATATTTAGAGTAATTCATGCTCTTGTAGAGATTACAAGTTAGCAGGATGCCAAATAGGTGAAGTAAGGCAAGGATGACAAAATTAACCATTATAAATCACTTAATAATTAATTTTATGTGTCTACACCCCCATAATCTATCATATCCTATTTTTAAATGCATGTAATAATTTCTTACTCATGTCAATGTGATGTGCCATGTAAACTTATATGGGTAAACTTGTGATGTTTATTTACTATTTGAGTACTTGTATACATTGTTGAAATGAATAACTACATTCTTAAGATTATTATTATGCATTATATTATTATAGAATTTAAAATGGTTAATGATATGCACATGGATCTAACATAAATTTGACATGGAGTTGCACAGGGCAAGCAAACAAGTTTGCAAGTGACACATGAATTTGTTAATGCTTTAATATTATCATACTTACATAGTTAATATATATTTGGATTTGTTAATTGTTAATGGGTCTTGTATTGGTGTGCTTTTTTAACATAGGTTGCTTTAGTCCTACAAAGAGGGAGGGTACAATCGAGGAGATTTGGAATAGATAAGGTGTCATGAAACAAAAAAGAGGATGTGTTGATCGATTGAACTGAGTATGCCACAAGATTTCCATAGATGAGCTAGCTATAGTTATTAACTTTATTTTGCCAACCCTCTTTCGGTACACTAGCTTTATTTAATCAACCAAGTCAAAATGAGTGTGTGCCTAAACTTAGTACGCTAAATTAAATAAGGTTGTCCTTTCTACAATAATTGAAGGTTTATTTTATGGTTGCATGATTAGTGAGGTGTTCACCATATCTTTAGACCATAAATAATTATTTGAAAATAAAAATAAAAATATTATAATTTTTTTCTAATAGCTCTTTTGGGTTTGAAAGGAATCCAACTTAGCCTTAGACGTGCATGACCATCTAGAAGGAGTCATTAAATGATTTTGGTGGAAAATGTTTTTCCACATGGAAAAAGGATCTTGTTTTCTAATTAGACTCTTCTAAAAATTAAATGCATTCAACTACAAACTTGGAATTTCATCCCAATGAGCCTCCTTAGAAATAAAAATCTATATAAAGCATTTAATGCAGTCATTAAAGGATGAAAATAAGTAAGTGTTATTGGAATGGAAAGTGGGACACGCCAAAGTGGAAGGAGATAGGTGAAGGAGGAAGGAAGAAGGTGCAGTATAAGAAAGTAAGAACGAAGGAGTATATTTTATTTGATCAAAAAAAATTATTGGGAGGGAATAAAAAACACATTCTGGCAAAAGAGGAACTTGCAGTAGAAAAGAGGAAGCTTGAAGGAAGATCAGGGTGTTCTTCATTTTAGCATCAAAACTAGGTACCTTTATAAGAACTAGATTAATATGAAGTTGAATAGTATGTTGCAATAAATCATGCTCTATAAATGGATTGATTTGTTGGTTATTAGTTAAACCATTCATCAAAATAATTATCTGGTATACTCTTTGATAGATTTAAAGTCATGGATTAGTAAATAAATACTCAAACAAAGTTTTTTGTTGTACTCAAATATAAGACCCTGAATCCTCTATATACAACCATTCCTCTCTAAGAATAATACCTTTGTTGCCTTAAGTAATGAAGTTACAATCAAATAAGACAATAATCTCCTTGACCTTGAACGCATTATCTAGTGACTTTATAAATTTCCACTTTCATTTCATTGCAACTCACTTTACTCCTTATGTGTAGCCAATTATGAATTATTTGCAATCATATTAATTGAGAAACCTCCTAGAACACCACTATACTTTGACTTACGTATAGATTTCATAAAAACACCATATCCCTTGAAATACCTTATGTGGGTATTAGAAAATGTTAAGGATTAAACTGATAAAGATATAAGTTGATATAAGACTGCCATCTAATAAGAGAGGCTCAATGCAAAAGCAAATGCATATATATATATATATATATATATATATATAGTCATATAAAATGCAAAAATTGGTAACTTGAGTGTGGCTAATGCCATCCAATCTAGAGGTCCCTCTTGCTTGCTCTCATGACCCTCATAGAGATCTTTTTATTGATTCCCAGTCATCCGTAGCCTTCTAGATTTGATCCCAATTGAGCCAGACCCCTTTTTCCATGACTAATCCACCCCTCCCAAGTCTTATCAGCTTAGGAAAATAACGTGACACTTAGACTATAGTGTCGGTGCCACTCTTGTCCGCTTTTGGTGCTCCTGTCTAAGTGCAATTTTGGCCCCAATGGTCAATTCCTTCCAGTTCTCCATCCTTCTCCTTATTGGCCTAACTCGAGCACATTCAACCCATGACGAATAGATCCCTATAAAATACCATTCAAAGATCATTTGGAAAAGGTTGGTAATTATCACTAAGCAAGCAAGACTACTCAAGCAATCTTTTCTATTCTTTGCATACAACCAACTAATATACTTACAAGCTTATTCAAATCCTTACACCAGTCCCTAAGCACCTCAAACCCACCTAGTTTAGAATATTTCATATTTATACACTCAATTGCATAAAGCACATCAAGTGGAAGAACTACATATGGCTTTATCCCTCTTTAGAGTATTGGTTGTAGGCAACATGCCTAGATAAGGGGTGTGGATGCACGTTTAGTGAATCATACACACACTAACCTCGCCTCTTTCTCAAAATTGGTCAAAGCACAATGGAGTATAGGGTTTGAATAAATAATCTTCTCTACAAGGATCTCTACAGACTTCCAATTACCAAAACTTCATAGACATGGTCACACAAACCTGGCGAACAAAACCAAAAAAGCTCAAATCCTCTGGACAACAATGGCAGAGGTGGACTATAGTGCCTTTGCCACTCCTATCCACTTTTGGCACTCCTATCCAATCATAAAATAAAGGCCAAATCTCAATTTATGATAATGTTCCAATCTTGCACAGTGAAGATCAAACCCTGTCTCAGTCGTATCAAGCAATTTCTAGCTAAGTCAAATTTTATCCCTCTTATTACTATTTTTAGAAAGGTCAAATTTACAATCTAGTTTACACAAAGTAGTAGCTTAATTATTGCATATTTATTTATTAATTTTACTACTCAGGCCCTTTAACTAAATTATGAATAATACACCAATATTCCTAAAATTGTTAAATCACTTGGTGAACTCAACTTACTTTATTTGTGCATAAAAACCCTATAAATCCTAGGGTAAAATTCTTACTATTTTTTCCTATTTTTTTAATAATTTTTTACCTGTATAATAAAATAAAAAATTAGCATTAAATTTTAAATTTTGTAGTAATTTTAAAATAATTTTCTTTTAAACCCTAGTTGCCCATACTAGGTCCCAGTAATTTTCCAACAATTTTCTAATTTTTTACCAGCATATTAAAATCATAAATTCACTTCAAATTTCAAAATTCAATAGTAATTCTCAAAATATTTATTTTTCCAAACCCTAGTTGCATATCTAGGTCCTATTAAATCACTAATTTTCTAATAAATTTCTATTTTTTTAGTTGCATATATAACTCAAAAATTCTCTTTCAATTTCAAATTTTCATAATAAATTGTTCAAATAATTATCTTTCAAACCCTAGTTTCCTATACTAGGTCCCATAGCTTCTTGAGGTATCACCTTACATCTATAATTAGATTGAAAAATGGATCTCACTTAGTTATAATTTTTTCTTACATTTCTTGCAAATAATAAGGAGACCATACTTGGTCCTATTATATACATGAATGATGAAGTATATCATATATTAGTACAAAGCTTCATTCTTTGCATTTCATGTTTATTTTTCATTATATGGGATGATGTTAAGAAAGTTATTATTGAACATGTTAAGATATCTTTTACATCATCTCCCATGGAGCCTCTATCTCATGCTGAGTCACATTGAATGGTATATTTTACCATTACCCAAGTCTCTACCCATCGCCAGATAGCCCAGTTGACACCCTTTGTCCCTCCACCACTTCGACTTGTCAATTATCTCCACTCTCCTCCCATAGCTATTACTAGTCCTATACAAATAGTAGATAATGTGATTAAAGATGTTACTCAACGTGCCACTATGCCTACTCCACCTAATCAGGATCCCCACCACCCTCCCATTCCTTCCCATCCCAAGCCTAACCCACTAGCATAGGCATATCTGCACAAGGCATATGATATTGTTGATCAGTTGATAAACACACCAACTAAGATTTTCATGTTAATACTGCTTCAAAAAGCCAATGTGTTCAAGGACATTCTCTATCAGACACTCACTCAGAATTTTATGCTCATTGATTCAAACCTTTCTTATTTTACATTAGTGGTCAACATGATAAAAACTATAGAAGATGCTATTAATTTTGATCATGATGACATGCCATCTCAAATAGTTATTGATCAAAATTTACCACTATTCATACAAGCTCAAGTCAAAACTAGTGCAGTTAAGAGAGTTCTAGTTGATAGTGGTTTCGGACTTAATATATTTAATTTTACATTCTTACAGACTATGGGCATGGATATGGAATCCATGTAAAAATCATATAAGAACATTAGAGGGTTTGATGATATAACATGATAGACATTGGACACCATTGCTTTAGATATCATGGTAGGACCCAAAACCCTCTCTACACAGTTCCAGGTTATGCTAGGCTCTCTTCATTATAATCTTTTACTCAAATGACCCTGGATACACACTATGGGGACAATTCCTTCTAATCTTAATTTATGTGTTAAGTTTCTCCATAAAGGATACCTATACACATGTCCAACAGATAACTAGCCATTCAGATATTATCAAACTATAGAGTCATCTTTGACTATATCACTAGATGGGACACCTCATATCATAGTTTAGCCACCACCTCATTGCATTTCCTTTGATCATATACAATATATGAGATTGGATAGGCTAACACTTCTCACACTCTTCCACTTACAGTTGTGTCCTCAGCTCCAGATATTTAGCTAGTCACAACAACTTCAACCGTTTTAGTTACTCCATCTATCATGATTCTTACACCTGTTACAATTATACATTCATCAATATTAGTTCTAGTAGTACCAATTTATTATATAAATACAATTATTCCATCAGTTATAGACACTCTCACAACACCATTATCTTCTACTACTATAGTTGATGAGACTCCCATGTCATAGTTACCCCTTGTGGTAAATTTTGAGTTACCATATGTACATGATGTTGATACAAATTCCCAGGCTTCTTTAGATGATGATACAACACCCACACTCATAGATGAATATTTGTGTGGATTAAAATTTACACCAGTAGGCCTAGTAGAATATTGAGATGACTCTAGATCTCTCATTACACATCCTACATCACTCTTAGCATCTCACACTACATTCTTAGGAAATACAAATCACTTGGCACATACAGTTCACATGGTTACCTATATGGATATAGATCCAGTCATTTAGATTCAGGCAAGCAACACACAACATCAACCTCAAATTATGTTATAGATGTTACTTGATCATGAAATAATCTTATTACCTATAGTGTGACATAGATCTATTAGTAGATTATCATAGCATGATGGTCACCCATTTTGTCTTTTTCATAGGATCACAAGCCATGATACAAACTCATATACAAATTTACAATAGAGATTGGATAAACTACGGGTTCAGGGTATTATATAGATTACAACACCACCAACACCATTTTCTCCACTTCCACTAAAGCAATCTACTACCAAAGTTAAATAGCCTAGAGGGGAATCATCATCTTCACCATCAGAGCAACCTTTAGTTTGCCTTCAGTAGGATGCCACCATATACACAACTTCTAAAACATATGATGATATTTATGATGATGATCTTGAGGTATTTAATGATCGTCATGATCCCTTCCTCCATCTCCATCCCTAACGAGCTCCATCCTTGGACCCTTTACCCCCTCTAGCCTAGTATTTTATGTCATCATGTACATAATGCTTTATTCATATGCTTGTATATAGCCTTTTTTTCCAATGTTTGTACATAGCTTTCTTATATTTACTTGTACATAGTTCCTTATTTCAAATTCTTATACATAGTCTTCTTGTGATTGATTGTACATAGCTCAAATTCTCAAAAATCCAAAAATACTATAACATTTCAAAAATGCAAAAACAATACAACATATCAAAAACATAAAAAAAATTCAAAATATCAAAAACACAAAAAAAATACAACATATCAAAAATTCCAAAAACATTCAAATATATCAAAATACCAAAAACATTTCGATTGTATGCATTATCCATGCTCTACATTTCTACTATCATGTAAGACTTACATTTATTGTTCTATGCTATTGTTTGTCAATTTATCTACATTACCATGCTTCGTTTGATCTTCTTTAAGTGTGTACAGTGACATCCAGAACCTTGATTGCTTCACTCTACATATTGAGGGGCATCCTACTTGTACATTCAAGACACACATCGATATACATACCCACTGGGGGCATCTTCTACATGAGTACACCATCCACGTTATGTTATCCCTACACCACACACTCTAGTTATCATGTTGATGTCAATTAATTACTATCTTACATAGATTACTCTATCGACACTCACTAGTATATAACACTCGTGTGTTTCGTAGCATTTACCTAGTCTTATATTACATGTCTTGCATACTTTTGTTTCTTGCTTTGATTAGTTAGATTTGATTGTATTTCTAGTATTTACATGCTTTCCTTTTTTACTTTGCGTAGTTAGATGTGATTAAATTTCTGAGTTCTTGAACATCTCTTTTGTGTTTTAGGACATTTGCCAATGTCCTTTACTTCTATTCATATGTGTGCCTTAAGACATTTGCCAATCTACTTTGTTTGTACTCTTCTATGTGATTGTGGCCATCATGCCAACCCTTGCTTGTTTTAATTATATGTGTATGTGGCATTTGAACATGCCTTGTATGATTTCTTTCTAATTTGAGTGACATGTGCCCATGTCCCTTGTTTGCTTGGCCCCTTGGTCAGTTTTATACACTTCTTGGTTGTTGCCTTGTGTGCTTGTTGCTTGATTTCTTTTCGATTATTTGCAATGCCATAATCCACATCATGTATTATCTTTATTTTTTGGATTCTATGATGGACATCATGCTCCATCCCTCCATAACAACTAATAACTAACACTTCCAATTCTAGTTTAGTAATTTACACATGCTATTATATTGTTATATCTATCTAGGCATACCCTATTGATCTAACAATCTCTCAATATAAACCATGTTATATCTTGAGATATCTTGTTGATTATCATTTCTATATCATGTATCTTTGTAGCATAACACACTTGCAGAGCTCTTTCTTCTAAGGGTAGTCATTGCAGGGTCTTCATTCCTACCCTTTGAAGAGGGGGAAACAAACATGGGTTTTGTCACAAATATCAAAGCTCTAAACGATCAAAAAAGTAGTATTCAAAACACCTGAATCAACAACCAAACATCAAACCCGTCAGAATAGACTAGGTAAATGGTGAAAATATTATAATATTTACCAGATTTAGCCTAGGACAACAACGCCAAGATTAGACTATAGCACTGATGCCACTACTATCCATTTTTGGTGTTCTTGTCCAAACAACAGAAAAACCAAAAATTTTAGAAGCAGGTAGAAAAGTAGGTTTAGCTACAATTTTGCACAATCAAACTAGTTTAGAATTAGTAGTTTTCAGTACACTTTTGCTCAGAGAATCCAGATATAGGGGGCATCATACACAACATGATGGCTCACACTTCTATTTTTAGATACGGTGGTTGGTATAACTTCCAAATCATAATCCACATTCTAGACACCAGTGATTTGGGGTAATGTGCATGGCACATTTGTTTTTTTTCTTTTTGAGTTTAGTATTAGCTAGGAATTCTTAGTAGTTGCATGCCTTATTCCATCTGTAGGTGGTTGGCATCATTTCAAAGTGGCTTTCATATAAGCCTAAACTCCATATTTTAGAGTGACTTTCATATAAGCTTGGTGCACTATTTTTGGAGTGGCTTTCATATAAGCCAAATCTCCATCTTTTAGAATGGCCAAGAGTGGCCGAGTTTCTATCATACATTTAAACTATCCACACCAACATTGTTATATCACATCATATTCATGGGCTTTATGAGCTATCTCATATGACACACATTTCATATCGATATCAGTTCATAGCTTCACTTTATGGGATAATGATAGATCCAAAAGACTAGCTAGTCTTTGTATTCTTAAGCCACCTATTCAGAGGGATTAGACACACAATATAAATATTTATTAACACATGCATGATCACATAGCTACACTTAGTGGGTGATGATGGAGACAAAGGGCTAGCCTTTGCATTCTTGAGCCACTTCTATGGAATTGAGCACTCAGTTCTGTTTGTGATATTACACTTGGTACAACACACATCTAACATCACTCAGCATCACAATAGGTTTTGTATTGGTCCACGTACTCGATGAGATGTATTCATTATTTTCTCTTCCTCCCTTTCTTATTCAGCTTTGTACGTTCTTATTTTAGATATAACGTATCTAATAATAACTGATATACTCTTTGTTTTTCTTACAAATTCACACTTCATAATGTGCTCTCTCTATGCACACCCAACATCACAATAACTTCATGAGCTTCACCCTTGTACGTAAGTTCAGGTACACTTTCTATTTTTCTTTTATCCTTGTATTTCACTTTGTTGCATCACTAGAATAAAGAGGGGAAAATGTAGTCATATAAAATGCAAAAATTGGTAGCTTGAGTATGGCTAATGACATTTAACCCATATGTCCTTCTTGCTTTCTCTCATAACCCTCATAGATATTTTTTTACTAATTCCTAGTCATCTGTAGCCTTCTAGACTTGATCCCAGCTAAGCTAGACCCCTTTTTTCATAACTAATCCATCACCCTAGGTCTCGTTAGCTCAGGATAATAGCACCATACTTGAACTATAGAATTGGTGCCACTCTTATCTACTTTTGGTGCTCCTATACAAGTGAAATTTTTGCCCCAATAGTCAATTCCTTTCAGTTTCCCATCATTCTCCTTGTCATTCTAATTCGAGCACATTCAACCCATGAACAATAGATCCCTATAAAAGCCCATTCAAAGATCATTTGGAAAGGGTTGGTAATTATCACTAAGTAAGCAAGAATACAAATAAGACTACTCAAGAAATCTTTCCTATAATCTACATA
Organism: Torreya grandis; assembly: GCA_037957365.1. Lineage (NCBI taxonomy): Eukaryota > Viridiplantae > Streptophyta > Pinopsida > Cupressales > Taxaceae > Torreya > Torreya grandis. Next base: position 707,740 of record JARHVA010001606.1, on the reverse strand, counting down.
CAACCAACTGATATAATTAAAAGTTTATTCAAATCCTTGCACTAGTCCCTAGCCACCTCAAACACATCCACTTTAGCATTTTGCATATTCATACACTCAATTTCATAAATCACATCAAGTGAGAGAACTACATATGGCTTGATCCCTCTTTGGAGTATTGGTATGTAGGCAGCGTGCCCACACAAGGGGTGTGGATACATATTCAATGAATCTTACACACACTAACCCCCCTCTTTCTCAAAATTAGTCAAAACATAATGGAATATAGGGTTTGAAGAAAGAATCTACTCTATAAGGAGATGTATAGACTTCTAGCTACCAAAACTTCATGGACAGGGTCACACAGATCTAGTAAACAAAACCCAAAAAGTTTAGATCCTTAGGATAATAGTGCGAGAGGTAGACTACAACATTGATGCCACTCTTATCCACTTTTAGTGCTCCTATCCAATCATAAAATGAAGACCAAATCTTAGTTTGTGATAGTGTCCTAGTATTGCACAGTGAATATCAGACCTTGTCTCAGTGGTATCAATCAATTTCTAGCTAAGTCTTATTTTTTCCCTCTTATTACTATTTTTAGAAAGGTCAAATTTATAATCTAGTTTACTCAAATCAGTAGCTTAATTATTGCATATTTATTTGCTGATTTTACTACTTAGACCCTTTAACTAAATTAGGAATAATACATCAATATTCTTAAAATTATTAAATCATATATATATATATATATATAGAAAATTAATAATTTCAATTTTTTCTGGTTAGGCACAATATTTTTCCTCAAGTAGCTAAGATACCTGGAAATTAAATGATTCACCTCTGAGTTGGATTATAACCTGGTAGTAAGTTGCCTCCTAGTGAAGAGTAGTTTCTAAAATTAATGTCAGGAGTTGAATATTTTATTTACATGTTAATAAAATCATCTCAATAGTATGGAATACCAATTTCACTCCTGTGCCTCTCTATATGCATCAATATTCTATTTGCGTAGTCAATTTATAAATCTCGATTAAAATTGTAGAAATGAGAAATAACTATTAATTGACAGTTGGGTGTTGATTTGTATGATGCCTTAGTTAAAAACTCAATGAGAACAACTGTAGTGTCCTCACCCAACAAGAAATAAAAATAACAATTTAATATTCTTTTTATTTTATAAATTACACTTCTAGGGTCATACCCATATCATCAATTTGATTGTTAAGCACCATACTTACACCTGTAGCACCCTCTTTTCCTACATTAAACAATAAAAGAAAAATGAATTTCTTTAATTCATGAACCTACTGTATAGGGCAACTTATATCTCCAGCAGGCTTTTGTATTTTTGCATCTTATTTACACCTATAATCTATGGCATTTTACCTTGAAGGATTATATTATTTTATATTACTTGCATTGGAATTCAAGTTTTACACTTGCATGGTGTTTGAAAGTTGAGAAATCATATAATAATAATAAAAATGAAATTATGCATTAAACCTTATATTATCACAACCAAATTGTACACCTCATTAAAATCATTACGTAATTCTTAAAAAACTTAGGAATATAATATTACCTGAGTAAAAGATATTCAGTTAGACGATTATAATGTATTATTTCTCACATAGTGGTTCATTATTATCCAAAAGGGACTCGATAGGTAGGATTAATAAATAATATATGTCTCTATTTTTCATTATAAGACTCTAATACAAACTAAGTTTATAAAGAGAAACATTTTGAAAGATAAAAGAGGCAAAAACATTACTTATACTTGAAAAGTATATACTGGTAATTAAAATTGAATAATAATTACTTTATGACTTTAATGCAAATTAAGTGTATGATCTAGCTTACTATTTGAATAATAACCCTGTACTGTCTTTAGAATGTCATTAAGTTTGAGACTATAATGTCTAAATGCAAATTTAAATAATACTGTCATGAAGTCCATCTTATCACAGATTTAGCAAAGCATTTTGCATCATTAGATTATCTAGGTAATTTTTGCATGAATGAAATATTTTAATAACATTCATGACACCAAACATCCTACAAAAGATATTGCACCTTAATGAAATGGTTTCATGATTGTTTTTCAATCTGACAAATTGAAGAACCTATCTAATTGATATTTCTTCATCTATCATTTATAAGGATGATTAAGTTGAGATTATAGGGTCATTAAAAACATCTCATTTGTTTAGAATTAACATTAAATGTAAAAACATTTAATTATTGTAACTAGTATTCATATTTGGTGAATGAATCAATACATCAATCTGAAAAGAAAACATTAATCTAATAATGTCACTTATACAATATTGGCAACTTGAACATATGATTAATATGTGAGTCAACTTATATCTAGATCAATGTATTTATACCAAAATTGATTGTGTATTCAAGTTGACAAGTTACATGGGTGGTATGGGACACCCATATAAAGTGTCACCTTGTAAACACATTCTTAAAAAAATAAACAACTGGTAATAAGGAATATCTAGTCCCAATAATTATGAGATGTCTAGGTTGGGAGACATTGGGATAAGAGTAGTAGATGTGAGAAGTGTGGTCTAAGAGATGGGAGGGTATCCTAGTTATACCCACATAATAATTTAGTTATCTAATGATTTAAGATTCAACAAGGGGTATTTGGTGAATCTAAAACTTACGACCATAAGCAATATATATGGGTAGTGTACATTGGGATGTTCCAATTCCTATCTCAGTTCATAGTTGCACTCATAAGAAATTGCATGGAATAGCTGAAGTGTTGGCAAGTTACACAATGATCTCTTTCTCAGTTTTTAGACCCTTATCTATCATACTCGTGAAGGGTAGGGCCACTCTTAGTGGATGAGAGGCATGCAGGGGATCTGGAAGGCTCTGTGGTTTGAAGAATAACCCTCTATGATATTCTCCATCTCTGCATCAACATGGTCTATTGTTGGTCTATGAAAAACCCTCTTCTTACTCAGTTGGCAAAAGAAACAAATGTTAAACAAATTGATTATTGTAATTACTAATGTGCATTGTTGATGTATGTTTATCAAAATTGTAAATTATTGAGAACATTTATAATAGAATTCAATCCTAGTTGGATAGTGGATGCAATCAAAATTTAGATCATATATGTATGATTTATATCATCATAATTTTGAAATGATAATTGAGTATTCAATTTAAGCAAAAAGGATAGAAAGGATTATAATATGATATTGTAATGCATAGTTAAATGTCGCAATCATTGTGATAGTGAATGATTGTAATTGATGGAATAGATTGTTTAAATAAGTCTTTATCTTAACTAGTTATGTTTGAGATGCTGACATTAGGATGTGAATTACATTTAGTTATCTATTAAATATATGGCATGTGAGTAATTGATTTACTTTAATAAGCATTTAAAACAAATTGTAATACAATTTTGATTGATGCAAGTTATTTGTCCTTGATTTTAATTACATGCAATTAATTAATTATTATGAGTTGTTCCTTCAATACTCAGTATAATTCAAAATGTATGTATGGATTAAATTATGTGATATAACCTTTAGGAAGTTAATCTATTATTTAAAAAACAAATACTAGGTTATATTTACCTTGAAGGGTGATGTTACATAATCTAAAAATTATGAATCATGTTGTAATTATGAAAACGCTATATTTTCATAAATCTAAAATTTGTTGTTCATAAGGACTTGAATCTATCAAAATAAGCCCATTGTTATGCCCCCCTTTTGAGATGAGAGATGTAGCATATAAGTCACTTATCTCAAAGAAAGCATATGTGAAAGATATAATAATGTAGTGTCATATGAATATTTGAATTCTATTATATCATAATATTGAATATAAAATTGGAGTGCATATGAAACATTTGTTAAATATATATAACATTAAGACACATAAGTAACATGTGCATAATATGTATCATGGCACAAGACTTGAAATATAAGGGTAAGTGCACAGAGTTGGGGCACAATTCTATGGACATTTTAGGTAACACGACTATGTTAATAAATAATGTAATCACTTTATTTAATTAGCGAGATCACATTTTTTAATTAACATGATCATGCTATTTAATTAACATGATCATGTTATTTAATTAACATGATCCCATTATTTAAATTATGGCTCGGTGATTATCGAGCCATAACGTGATCACATTAATGTATAACATGATCATGTTATTGTAATAATAATAACACACATGTGTTAGTGTTATTTTTCACATTAAAACAACATTTTAAATTCAAATTGAAACAACATGTACGCATTATTTTGTAATAAGACCCAAAACATATCCAGAAGCATGTGGAAGTTGCACATGAACGCAACTTTGGCCAAAAGCTTATATTTACTACTCTATATGTTAAGTACAAGTTTACATTTGTATTATTACATTAAAATTTTTATAATTTGAATTTATTTTAGTAAATATAAGAAATTAGGGTCACTCAACATTTGATAGAGTTGGTCTCACTGTTACACACCTTACGATGTGCAAAATAGTTTTTTAAAATCCAATCTGGTCAGTACTTAGGTATTTTCGGGGTCTAGGTAAAACTTAGGGATTTTAGTACATAAATTTTGCAATTTATATCTATTTTTAGTAAACATATAGTCATTTTTTAGGCTTTTGTGCCTTTTGGATTTATTCTTGGTATTTATAGGAGTCTTAGGTTGGTCAAGATTGAATTTTGAAAAATACTCACTTGAACTTGATCCAAAGTGGTGTGATTGGGGTAGTGAAGGTCATATTGATGACCTACACACATTAAATGACCACTCTGTGTTAATTTCACTTGTTCATCATCCCTCCCTCATCCTTGATCACTTCTTACTCATCCATCATTACCCCTAATCACTTTCTCATCATTCCTCATTATCCCTAATCACTCCCTTATTGACCCTAACTATCCCTAGTCATCTCTAATCACTCCCTTATCATACATAATCACTCTTCCATTTACCCTCACTATCCCTCATTATACCTAATCACTCCCTCCTTATCTTTCATCATCCCTAATCACACTTTCCTAATCCCTCATCATACCTAATCACTTCCTCATCCCTATTTACTCCCTCCTCATCCCTAATCACTCCCTCGTTGACCTTTATTATCTCTCATAATCTCTAATCACTCAAGCTTATCATCCATAATCACTCATTTATTGATTATCACCATCCATCACCATCCCTAATCACTCCCACCTCATCCCTCATAATCCCTAATCAATATTTCTTCATCTGTCATCATCACTCCCTCATTGAGCCTCACCATCCCTCATCACTCAATCATTGAGCCTCACCATCCCTCACCACCCCTAATCACTCCCTCATCATCTGATGTAAGTATATACTCTAGAGATATATTTGATTCCAATCATATGTTGTTTAATACATTATAATAGAAATTAACTCTTTTTTAGGACTTGTGTTGTCAATACCCATTTGTGATAGTCAATTTTATTACTGATTGAATTAGATGATCTTCCAAATTTATAGTCAAGTAACATAAGTACTAACACAAAATAGAGTCTAAATTTTATTTCATCATATTATCTTTGTTGTGCAGTTGACTAAATGGAACTTTATTCGGTTCCACCTTTGGTAGTTTGGTTCAAAAGATAAAAATTAAACACAAATATCTTGTATAATTTTTTAATTCTAAAAAGATTTGAATCAGATGCAAAGTTATTTAGTGTTTCCCATTCTTGTATGACTTAAATCTTGGTTAGGTTCACACATGCACTCCTTGTATGTGTAATGTGTCCCAAATATTTTATCTCTTGCATGAAAAATGAACATTTATTCATGTTATCATAAAAATATGTTTCTGTAAAATGTTAAACACTAGTTCAACATGGTGTAGATGTTCATCCAATGTTTTCTAAATATTAAGATGTCATCAAGGTATATTAAAAAAATGACATAGGTAAAGGGCCTAAGGATGTATTTCAACATCTTGAAATTAATGAATTTGTTACATGAGTTAACCTAAAAGGCATAACCAACTAGTCAATCAATCCTTCCTTTGTTTTTAAGACTATATTCAAAATGTCTAGAGGTTTAACATGAATATTATGATACCCAAACTTAAGATCAATTTTGGAAAATACTTCTACACCATTGATATGGAAGAGAAATTCCTTGATATTTAAATGAGGATAATAGTTCTTCACTTTAATCTTGTTAATTTTTTTTTAATTGATTCACAACTTTGACACAAACACAATTAGGCTTCTATAAGGCAATGATTTGGGCATGATGTGTTCATTATCCATGATTTCATGGATCTACCAATTGATCTATTCATTCTCTAGAAATGATATTTTTTATAAAGAGGTAGTTAAGGGATCAAATCAATAGTATTGTTTAGTGTACAGTATGTATGAACTTATTTAGGTGACTGAAAGATATCCTTGTATTCATCTAGTTTATGGTTCAATTATTTTATCTTTGTTATTGTTGGATAAACCACACTATGATATGGTGATATAAGGATATTATTAAATTTTCTTCTTACCATTAAGAGTATACTTATTACTAGAATTGACAAGATTTTTGCACTTTCTGGCACTAATGACTGAAAGCTTATGAACTAACTATGATATATGGTATTTTAGATCACGACAATCTATCATAACATTTCAAGGATTTACTTCATAGGCTACATGGCAATGGTAAATATATGGTTGACCATATGTAAAACATCACACACATCTAATGGTGAGATGTCACAAAGGATTGCATCTTTAAAAAGTTTGATTTTTTACACCGAATGACACTACTAGGTGATCCATTTCTCAAGGCCTACACTAGCATATGGTAATGGATGATGTATAGATTTCAAGTTCAATTTTTGAAAATATGCTTTAGGAGAAATTAAATTCTCTTGACTTCCATTGGAAATGATTAAGTGTATTAGCTCACCATTGATCTACATTTTTTAATGAAACAATATTTTTAATTCATATAATTTATTGTTGGGGGAAGTAGAGATATTTTTAGTACTGACCATATCATTGGGTTCATAATCTATTATATACTTACCTTTTTATAGTGCTAGATAACTTGTACCCACTTCTCAAGATGTGCATGTAGAGAGCTTATAGCGTGACACTTTTCATTTGATTGAATATTGAAGTTATGAATTAATTTCCACTTTCTAATCTTGGAATACTTTTTATAATCATTTGAAAATTATTTTCCACTCTCTGATATGATAACTCAATCAATAGACATACAAATAGAAGGCCTTTAATGTGATTATTCGGATGATACAATGTCATCATATGAAAATAAATTGATTGGTTTTAGGAAATCGTATAGCTTGGTGATCCTCATGTATTTACTACCCATTTTTGGTGCTATGATGGTTTTAATTGCTTCTCTTTTTTTAGCAGATTTTCAATTGTGAATTACATCATTTCTAATAGGCCCATATTTTTTCATAGGTGTTAAATATTTATGTTTCAAATTTACCACCACATCATTTTGATCACTATTTCTTATATTTTATGCTAGAAATCAACTCTCCGTTTGTAGCTCTTAACACTATTAAACCCCAACAAAATACCACCATCAAGTTATTGGATGGAGTGATTAAGGGTGAGGAGGGATGAGGAGGAATTGAGTAGAGATGATGAGAGAGTCAATAGGGATGACGAGAGATGGTGAGGGTCAATGAGGGAGTGATTAGGGAGGATGAGGGATGGTGAGTATTAATGAGAGAGTGATTAGGGGTAGTGAGGGATGAGGAATGAGTGATTAAAGATGATGAGGTATGATGAAGCAATGATTAGGGATGATGAGGTGATGCAGGAGCATCATTACCCAATGTAAATAGTGATGTAGTTTACATATTTTAAGTCTTTAGAAGTTGTTTAAGGTCATAATAAGTCTGTAGGATATTTATAAGTTTCTATTTTTGTGTAAATTTTGAATTAGAGTTTTATTGGACTTTCCTACCAAATATTTCATTTGAATTTTTGAACTTTCATAGAGACTTCAATCTTGTTTCAAGAAGTCTAACATTGAATTTGGTGTGGTTAGACTTTAGTGATGAGTTTATGATGTTATAATACATATATCTAAACTCATATTTGATAAATATGTTAGTATTTGAGTTAGTTGAGGACACTCTCAACATACAAAAGAATTTATAATTCAGTTAGGATGGTTATTTGGTAATAAGAGTCTTGTTCATGTCTTGTTTTGTATTCAGATTCAAAGTCAAGAGAGTTTGAGGGGGTAGGATTCAAAAGGATGAATGTAAAGACCCCCAAACAAGTAAATAAAGACAATTTTTGATTATTTGTAGACAAGAAAGCAAACATACCTTGCATCTTCTTGAATACGTGCAAAGATAGTTGATAGTGTGCATGATCAATGGTGAAACATGATTGGTAAAAAGTTATTTGTGATATTGGTGTGAGTGGGAAGTTGAAAATACATTTTATTTTTTGGTGATTATATCATTTATCATTTGAGTTTCAAATGTTTTGAATGCTCAAATTACAAACTGTATACCCTGTGCTTTTACAAACTATGCCTTGAAATCTGAGTGAAGGTCAAAGTATTGTGGAAGAGGAGATTTTATTTGGTGGGATTTAGGAACATATGATTAATTATTAAATTGATATAATAATTCATTAATAGTCTTTAAAAATTATATGTTTTTATTTTGCTAAAGACATTTTGTGTCAAATAACACAACCCTATTTTTTGTGAGTAAATTTTTTGAGTATACATCTGTGTGAGAAGGTATGTGCATGTATTAGAGTGAGAATTAAAATGTATATGTTTGTGATTTATTATCATATGATAACTAAGTATTATAGTCTTTCAAGTAGCTTTTATATATTTGGATGAGAAAAAATAAAACTAACACAGTCTTGTAGTCATCAAGAAACTTAACACAGTCAAAGTTGTATTTCATGGAAATTTGCAAATAGAGTGTTATATATGGAAGGAATTATTTGTTTAAATTATCTAAACATTATGTAGAGGATTTTAAGCCTTAATTTTGGTTTATAAACCTTTTTTTAATGAATTAGAACAAATAACCTCTTCTTGGATTACTGTAGACATGTGACTGAGTACACAATCTATTCAAATTTGGTTAAGTCAATCTATTGTAGCTTTAAAAGGGAAATATAACACTTGGAAAATGTTCATAGGGTTAAATAAGACCTAATAAAATAGTCACAATAATTGGAAATGCCTTTGAAAGATTGAAATATCATTTTGACCCTTCTAGGTCTATAAAACCAATCCAAACCCTATATTAGGGTTTCTACTTTCAAAGTGAGTTTTTAGGAGTTGTAACCATAAATAATTATGGAAATTTGGTGAAAAGTTTGAGTTTAACATGAAAAAATATAATATAGTGTTTTTTAATTTGTGTAAGTATGGATGGGGGAGGACTATATGGTAGACAGGGTAGAAGGAAACCTAAAGACCTAATCTAAGAGTAGAAAGAGCCAAAAAAAGTTATCAAATAGTTGAACCAAAGATTTAAACTTTGTGAAGAGATGGGAGATGTTAGAGGGTATCCATAAATTAGGTTAATTTTATTATTTGAGTCCATACAAGACTATACCAAAGAAATTAGCCCAAAAAAAGGTTACAAAAAGAGTATATGACAACGTAAGAGGTAGTGTATGATATGAGGATTGTGTTGAGAAGTTAAGTAGGGTTGAGAATAAGTTAGAGAGGACTCAAGGGAGTATAAGTAGATTTATAAGAGCCCTATTAAATTCTAAGGAACTAGAGACAAGATTTGATCCAAGTTGTTATAAAACATAAAGATTAGTGAGGGGAAGAGTTTTAAAGTAAGAGAGATTGAATGCATTGAGTAAGGAGAATAGAATGAAGAGTTTAGTGAGACCATATAGATCATGGTGGAGAATAAATGAAATGAATAAAATTTATATGTGAATTTTAAATGTATGTAGGGTCCAAAGATAGAGATCAAGCAAGAAAAGACAAAGTGAAAGCTAGGTGGATATTGGCAAATAACTTAGACAAGCAGAGTATGAAATAGGGCTCTTGAACATGAGGGATGGTGAGGGGTAATGAGGGAGTGATTATGGATGATGAGGGATGAATATGGAGTGGTTAGGGATAATGAATTAGTGATTAGGGATGGTGAGAGCCAATGAGGGAGTGATTAGGGATGATGAGGGAGTGATTAAAGATGATGAGAGATGGTGAGGGTCAATGCGAGAGCGATGAGGGATGATGAGGGATGAGGAGTGAGTGATTAGGGATGATGAAGGATAGTGAGGGTCAATGAGGGAGTAATCAAGGATCATGAGGGAGTGATTAGAGATGACTAGGTATAGTGAGGGTTAATGAGGGAGTGATTAGGGACAATGAATAATGATGAGAGAGTGATAAGGGGTGATGAGGCATGAGTAAAAATGATCAGGGATAAGGGAGAGATGATGAATAGGTTAAATTCACATAAAGTGGTAATTTTGTATGTGTAGGTCATGAATGTGACCTATGCTACCCCAATCACACCTCTTTTCATCAATTTCAAAGTGAGTAGTTTGTAAACTTCAATTTTGACAAATCTAAGACTCCTAGAAATGCTAAGAATTAATTCAAAATGCACAAAAACCTAAAAAATGACTATATGTTTACCAAAAATAGATGTCAATTAAAAAAATTATATCCTAAAATCCCTAGGTTTAATACTTATACCCTAAAAATGCCTAAGTACTAACCAGATTGGATTTTGAAAACCTATTTTCCACATCATAAGGCGTACAGCTGTGAGACCAACTCTATTAGATGTTGAATGACCCTAATTTATTATATTTACTAAAATAAATTTAAATTATACTAAAATAAATGTAAAAATATAAATGTAAACTTATACTTCACATTTATAATAGTGAATATAAAATTTTGGCCAAAGTTGCCTTTATGTGCAACTCCCACATGCTTCTAGAGATGTTTTGGTCTTGTTACAAAACAACATGTATGAATTATATAGTGTGTATGCATTGTATAATACATTATATAAAGTGTACACATTATATAACATGTACATGCTATTTGAATTTGAATTCAAAACCAAGCCTTTAGGCTTCAAAACAACTTGGATTTGTGAAAGGCTTGTGACTATGCATCTATAGTCGAGACTGAGAGTTTTGACAAACCAACAAATTTAAACTTCAATTTCCAAATACACTATGGATTTCAACATAAAATTTTAAAAAATTATTACCATCATGATGAGCACACTGTCCTCTTTCTAAATATATGCTTTTCATAATTTTTGGGCTATTTTAAGGGTTCAAACTATATTTATTTCTAACTAGATCTTTTTTAGATCACTACATGTCGCACCTATACATGCTTATTCATGTTTATGTAATTTATTTTTATTTTATCCAAGTGCAAAACAAATTATATGGTAACAAACTAGGCTTAATTCTACACACATTTAAAAAAAAATCAATTTTCATTTTTTTGAGGTAGTTAGGGTGGGTCGCACAATTGACTATCCTTTTTTTTGTCATTTTTCAGGATCCACTTAATTAGAAAATTAATAATAAAAAAATATTAATTGAAAAAAAATTTATAAAACACTAGAAGATCTTATATATATATTCACCAAAGGGTTCCAAATAATATTTAAGGATGCCAAAAAAATGGTGAACCGCATGACCATCTATCTTCTATGTTTTCTTTAAATAAATAGGATGTCCTCTTCAAATTTTAGATGTTTTACTTATTAAAACTTAACCATTAATTTTTTTTTGTTTTTTTTTTAAAAAAAGACTCAAAATGATACAATTCATGTTTTTATACCATCTTCAAATTTTTAGTGTAGCCATCTCAAATTATCCATAGAAGTTCAAATTTTTGAAATTTCTAAAAAATTATGTCCATAGGTAGGCCCTTTTTTGTCCCCCAATTTTGTGCACTTAGACATAAATAATGCATTATATGAATCATGACACCATATTAACAAGTAATGAACATAAATTAATGTCACATAAATTGTATAGAATGCCACATATAAGGCCCAAAAGCCACATACAAGGGACATGCCAATGTTTCATAAACACATAAGGCCAAGGGCTACACTCAAATGGCATGAGGATGCCATAGAATAAAAAACATGTATATATTGCACACACGAGGCCAAGGTCCACACATAATAAGCAAACAAGTCCTAATTTAATATTTAATAATATAATTTAAAAAATAATAATAATAGAGCAAATGAGACGAGTTTACATTAACCATATGTATGAATGTCATTGTTAGCAAGTAACATATCCATGTAATAAAATGTAAATTATGAGTGATTGGAAAAAAATTTGTATGATATATATCTCAAAATGGTAGAAAGGTTATGGATAAATACAACATGTTGCAGCCTTTATCGAAAATGAAGAGATGCCCTCAACTTAGCAAGGTTGTTGGGTAAAAAGGGAAGCTCAACTTCGAAAAACCATGTAATAATATGTCTTGTATCACGCTCACATATCACGTGAAAACCATTGTGTATTTAAAATTTAAAACATGTGATATACTTGACATGAAATAAATAACACATGAAAATAAGTGAACTAACAACATAAGAGAATGCTTGTAGGACCTGTTTTTGCATTTTTTTACAAATTTTGATTTTTTTTAAATTGTTAACATATATGATTTTTTTTTTGAATTTTTGAAATATTTAAAATGAAAATATTTGAAAAGTTTTAAAAAATCAAGGATTCAAAAAGAGAATAAATGGGAGGGATTTAAAAAATCTACGTTAATGGTGCTAAAACATAATGTAGCAAGGATGAAGGAAAACCGTGTGCCCCTAATGTATGTGTAAACAAGTCATAGCATTGTAGCACAAATGATTGGTATATAGATACTAATGTGCATGTCCTCTTAATATACAAACATGTGTGTGTGCTCATGGATAATGTAGGAGTATAAATATGTGAACATGTAAGTGCCATGAAATCCATAATATGATAGTTATACCATAAAAAATGTGCACTGAGAACTTGTAAGATAAGTATTTTGGATTATTCGAACCAATTTTTTTAAATTAATAAGGCAAGTGCCTGAAGATGAGAATAAAGCCAAAGGCTAGAAGAATACTTGGATAAGGGATAGAAGAAGTAGCAATGAAGTAAAAATAAAAAAGTTATGTATAATGTAAAAAGATATAGGAAGTTAACCAATTATATCTGAAATGAGGACATGTTTTCATAACTCATAGCATGATATGAAGGAGTTCCTTTAGGTGAAGAGGAAATGCCAATTGTAGATGATTTTATATTTGAATAAGAATCATATGTTGTAATATAACCCTCTGAATCATTGTTCATATGCCCATGTAAACTTGTATCCTCATGCATAATAGGATAAGATGTAACAAACTGTATATGTGGTGAAGTATTATGAATACACTATAGTGCATTAGGAGATTAAAACCTATTTTAAAATGCCACTTTATGTTTATGAGAATGTACCTTGATCCTTATAACTAACTACTTATGCTCATGTGTAGCTGTATCATTTTCATAAATGGATAGAAAAACTAATTCTATAATATGCTCATGTGTAAGTAGATGTTACTCATAGATAGATGTTGATTCTGTAAGATGTTTTGGAATATGAAAATCATGTTTTTCAATAATTTTTTAGACTATTTCACTACAATGTTATTCAATGTATTATCCTTCTAACTATTTTGTAGGAGGAATAAATATCATTGGTTCCAAGGGATATTCATAATGGATTCCTAGAATTTTGACCACTTGATTATCATGAATATATTTGAGACATTTATGCACTTTAGAAGGTACAACAACTTTAATCTTTTGTATCCAAGGATGTCCTAATATCATGTCAAAGACCCTTATGCTTGGTAGAACTAAGAATGGATTGGACACTATGAGAGGTCCAACTTGTAAAGGTAATAATATATGCCCATGAATATCTTGTGTATGACCATAAAAATTCAAAACTTTATAAGTATCATGTAAATATTTCTTTGTATAACCAAGAGAGTAGATGAGTGATATGGTGCACACATTTTTGCTTGATCCATTATCTGTCATAATAGTATGCAAAGATTACATGTCAACATATGCTCAAATAAAGAGTCCATGTCTATTTAAATCATCATAAAAAACTTCACTATCATTAAATTTAATCATAGGATGTGATGCTTTTTTTTCTTTTAATTGTACCATATGTATAAGGATGAGGATGAGCATTATATGCATAGTGTACTTAAAAATTATCCTCATTATTTGTTATTTCATGATTTAGAAAAGGGTATTTGTACATTTTGAGCTTTGAATTATCATTTTGTTTTGTCTTAGCCTCTTAAATAAGTGTACCAATGTCAATAATATTTTGATCAATAAGGTCTTGAATCTTGTGTTTGAGTTTGAATCATCTATTTGTGGAAGGCCCAATACATCTATGGTAGTCACAATGTGCATTGCAATCAATTTTTTTATATTTTGGTCTAAATGTGTATAATTACATTGGTGGAAGAAGATATATTATATTAAATTAAAGTATTTTTGCAATAATACATGAGGAGGTGATGGTAACTTTGAAAATTTCCTCTTTGGTGGAGCTTGTAATTGAAGCTTTTGTGTTGGTTGTGAGACAACATTAACTATAATATTAGCTTCATTATTGCTTTCATTGGGTTTTCTCATATAATTTAGGTTGTTTTGGAACTTGAAATTTTAAGTAGGAGTTTTTTAAAGTATATTTGAGCTTGTTCAAAATAAGCAATTTGACCTCGCACTCTTTAACTATACGACATAGATCATCAAAGATTTGAACTTATCAAACATAATTGAATCTTAAAGGGGAGATATAAAAATTTGAGTGAATATATATTAGATCTATTTATAAACCATTTGAATTTTATTTTTTACTAGCATAGCCTTGTATATTAGAACATATTCATTGATTGTTTCATTATACCCTTATTTGAGCTTTGTAATTTGAGCATATGATATATTTTCACCAATGTTGATAGAAAAGAGTGTTGAAAACTAATTTTATAAAGGATTGAAATCCTTTCCTAATTAAATATTAAGATCATATAACCATGTAAGACCATATTCTTTGAGATTTCTTGGAAAAAGCTTTGTCAACAATTTGTCATTATAAGCATAGTCTAGACAAACTACATGGAATGCACACAAATGATGTTTAGGATCACCTCTAATTTCATATAAGGGAGGATTAGGAGCCACAAAGCCAACTAGTAATGGATAATATGTTATTTTAGGTGGCAAAGTGTTATGTAACAAGGAACATTCATCCATGGAGGGACTAACATGAGAAAGAGTTTGGTCATTTTGAGATAGCTTAGTTTATAAGGCAAGAATTTTATGTTCAAGAGTAAAATTTGTAGAGGTGATTAGAGGATTATAAGTATCATTAGTAGGCATAAACATGGATATGTGTTGGAAACTAAGTGATGTTCCCAAATAAAGGGATGATACTATGGAAGTAATTAGAAATGTGAAAGCGGGAATGTATGCAATAGTAGAAGAGCTACCTTAGGCACCTTTCTTTTGTTCATCAAGAAACATATAAAAGTGAGTCAACCTTTTTTATATGTTCACAAAGATATTCCATAAATTTTGCATCATCAGTTTCACTAGATTTTTCATATGTATTAGGTTTTTGAAATAAGAACCATAATGTGCCTTTAAAGTGTGTGTGAAGTGAGCAATGGAAGATCCCTTGAAGTTGAATATTTGATACAATGTTTAACATATGATTCCTCTTGTTTTCAAGTCATTTTAAATTTGACAAAATCTATCAAAGAAGAATAATGACATGATATAATAGTGCAACCATGTGAAATAGGAAGACCATGAGATTAGGTATTTTTTATCATAATTTCTTTATTAATTTGAGATTGAATCCATTTAAAAACATAGTGAATAACATTTTGAAAGAGAATTAAAGGATGAAACAATGAATTTAATTATCTTATACAACATATGAGAAAAACTACCATTCATTGATCCCATTATGAATACAATACAAGAAAAAAATAAGTTATAAAGGGTGATCTAAGGAAGGGTTTTAATGATTGTGTGGGATATCAAATACACTTTCTTGTTTATAGAGTAGTGTTGGCCCAATGTTTCAGAGCACTAACTACAAAGGAAATGTCATGCATGTAGCCCATTATCTTGTCTTTGAAGGTATAGTGAAAATAACTTTCTTGGGTGGTACACTCTTCTGAAGTGCTCCACAAATAAAATTCTAAAAGATGCTTCCTATGGTATATGTAGTGTTGGATTAAAAATATTTCTAGTCAAACATTAGTCATTAAACATAAAGAATGCATAAATAACTAAAAATTTAGGCCAACCTATTCCAACAGGGTTTACAAATGATAATGAAGAACAATTAAAAGAAAGCAAATGCCTATTACCTTTCCAAGTGATTCCACCATCCAAAAGTGGCTCCAAGAGTTTTATCACCCTTGATTTGGTGTTCTTGTCTTTATCAATAATGGGTGTCAAACTCCTCCATTATCTCAAGATCACCATACATATCTAGGCTCAAGATAAGAAATCTAATCTATGACTATCAATTGAAGCTAACCTATTTTTAATAAAACACAATAATAAAAAAAAAGAAAGCTTGTGGAGATAATTATACATTATAATTTAACACAATTTAATCTTAAAAATGATGTTCTATGCCCTTCTATTTATAGATTTTTCAAACAGGTCAAGATCAACCATGACCGTCCATCTTAAGATTGACATGTGTGGCCATGAATTAATTTAATATTTACAATTAAATCCATAAGTATCCTCATAATGATTTGGGAGGAAGGGGCATTGATGAGGCATGGGTGCCCTTAAGCCTGATATTTAGTGCATTTATGGCTTATGGATGCCACCCCATTGATCATGTCATTAGGTGATGCAAATATTTAGAATCATTTTCCAATAAATAAATATTCAATTAGCTCTATGGAATTCTTACTTAAGATCTTAATTTGAGTTAAATTTCTTAAGTAAGATTAATCAATTTTAGTGAAATTATTTAGAAATTGGTGCACAATTAATCAAAATGGTTAGAAAGTCATATTATTGGGTCGTAATTTGACTCAGGAGGAATTAGAAGGTGATGTTAGATGTGTACAGACCGTTATCCCATTTATAATGTTGATGACACAAAATAACAAAGGTGCATGATGTGTACTAATGAATTAGAAGAAAATACTGATCTAGAGCACCAAAATGTGAAATCATCATTTTGACTCGAAATGATTTAAGAAAAGTTAGGAATCACATAAAATGCATTACCCCATTTAGGAATACATTGCCTAAATTGAAATTTTTAGATGACAATATCGAACCATTTAACATGTTTAAGTGATTTTATGATGTAGAGGTATGGGGGAAAAGTCTAAAAAACATCATTCTCTGGTCCACATCTTAACTTGTCACATTCACTTGATTGTTTGATCTTCAAGATTACATCTCCAACCCAATCTCTCTCTTAGACTTTGGCTTAATAGTCTCCTTTAGTTATACCTATGCCTTATAATATGTAGGGACAATTTTTATTGTCTTTGGGCCTCTATTAAAACTAATCACATTCACTCTTACCTCATCTCTTAACACTGGCCTCTCTTGAACAATCAACTCTTTTACTAGTTCCCCACCCTTTAGGTTTCAAGGATAAAACCTTGATTTGGGGTTAAATATTTCAATATCACTTCTTAAATGGACTTAATTGATAAAAACATACCTACATTAACCTCTTAAAAGTGTCTAAATAGACTTCACCCTCCAATTCCACACCCAAGTCTTACCATGCTCTCTTAAGCCTTGTAACCTTTTTTTTGACAAATATGTGTGTTAAAAATGTATACATTTTTACTTTGATAATATAAGGACATTTTTAGCCAACCTATTTATATTTTTAGGTGTGTATAAAATTTCATAGTCTGAATCAACTTCTGTCTATCACTTCCTTCTTTAACCTCTCCTTAAATAGGCCTAATTAGCCCTATTCCAACTCCATAGTCCTCAAATCCTTACTGTACGATCTAGTTTCAACTCAAAACCACTTTATTAATTATTGGAACCTCAAATAAGGTAGGATTAAAATTTTGTATAATTTTACTCAATTGGACCCCTTAACCCCACTTTATTCATATAATCACTCCTTAAATGCATTTGACCCTCCTAGACTCAATACAAATATTTGAATTTTCAAATTCCCTATTTTGGATGGAAAACTCCTATATGACATATAACACGCAATGATGACTTGAAATAGACTCCAAGGACATAAATGGACCTAATAAGGTCCCTCACACACATTGACATCAAACTTTTACCAAATTTGACCTTCAATTGACAACTCAAAAATGATTTTTCTTAGCTTGATGTTCTTGCATCATACTCCCCATTAGGGAGAAAATTTGAGCCTCCAATTTTATTTCTTGCCTTCCAATTTGTTCTTTGAGGGTAATTAACATTCATTTTATTTCTATTATTCATTCCTTATTCCTTATTGTTTGCCAAACTCTTGCATTTCTTCTTTGTGGTTTTGTCTAGTCTTCTTGTCCATGCATCTTCCACCTCTATGAGGTGTTCCAACAACTTTAGGCTCTTGTTTGATAAGTATTACACCTATTATAAGTAATATTTAACCCCATCATACTTAGTTACAACCATATATGTTTTATTCCTCTCTCTCATGTTTGTTTTATAGCTTGTTTCCTCATGAATCTCACTTGATTCTTGCTTGTCTAATGGTTTTTGCTTCTTGTTCATGCTATCATCTTATTTATTAGGCTCTAATGGATTATTGGGCATGTAAAAATTTGTCATTTTCTCATATATATTATCTCTTGATTCCTCTTCTTAAAAATTATTTAAATTTTGATGCCTCTGCCTATCATTTTTGCTCAGTATGTAAGAACAACTTCTTATTCCTTTCATCCTCATCATAGTACAACATGATTTCCCCAATATTTGGTTATAAATATATATGCTTAGTAAATTTAAACTCAAATTTAACTTGATCCATTGAATATCTCACCTTGTGTACTTATTCATTATCCCTTTGCTTGTGGCCTTTTTTGCACAACTCCTTGTGCTTCTCTTTGTTGTTGCTCTTTTGAGTTTTCTTAGAGTTCACCCTTGAATTTTACCTATTGTACTTCACATTATTTCATCCCCTTGGATGGGTTGAATACTTCTTCCAACATCCTCAACTCTTCTTTCAACTTTAGTGCATCCATCTCTTCACAATCCACATCAAACCTTGGTTCACTTTATTCTTCCTTTCCTTGGACAACTTCTTCTTTGTCTGCTCCTTGGACTCCCTCATTGGTGAGAGTAACATAAACCTATTTTGGAATCATACCATGATTGTCAATTTCTCTTTGAGTTAATTCATTCTCATCTTTCCTTACTACACACTCATTCATCAATGCAAGGGTTTCTATATACAAGAGATCTTCTTCATTGGAATCAAATTCACACACATCATCATAGACAACATTTGAAAATAAATTTAGAAAACACTTATATTTTTTTATGCATTCATATTCTTGTTTACATGGTTGTACTTTCATCTCATTTGTTTGGTTTGATTGATCTACCTCTCTTGTTTGCTTTGTAGATTTGCTATCTTCCTCACTCTTCATGCTTTTTTTGGATACACCTACAATATGTTATTCTTGTGTTCTTTTCATGTTCTTTGCCACCTATTTTCTACCTTGTACCTTCTTGGTCTACCACTTTCTTCTCATTTCATCTTTTTATGCTTCATACCTTTGTTCTCTACCATGCCAACTTGATGTACTTTGCCTTTTGTGCTTTGCTTCCACATTTGTGGTTGATTTCCACCTACACTTTTGCCTTATTTGGCCTCTTGTTTGAGGTTAAACTCCCTATTCTCATGAACTATTTGTTTAAGTCACTTAGGCCATACATATCCATGCCCTTGTTCTCTCCATGAGGTCTGTAATTTGTCCTTTTTTCTTTCTATCTGCATTTTAGTTTTCTTCTTCATAGATCCAATCAAAATCAATATTCAAACACTCATTTAACTCCAAAGGCAACTACTACAAGCTCATCTCTTCATTCAAGTATTCATGGGTGACCTTCATGTCTTCTTAGTCTAGCATTTCTTTGGTTTTAGCTGATATACAAGGCAATACATCGTATAACTCCTATTTCTCTTCAATTTCATCATGTGGAATGTCTTTAACCTCCTTCATTTTATCTTCTTCAAAAGGTTCTTTTTATTTGTCATCCTCTTACCACTTGATGGGTGATGTTCTTGGCCCATCCTTCACCAATTTTGAGGCCTCATTCTTGGCATTCACCATACTTGTATTTATACATATAATTGAAAGCAATGTTAGCATAAAAAATGAGAGACCATATAGTCTCTTTGAATGTCTTTGGCATAAACACTCTCCATCTTCTCTTCTTGTCTTCACCCTCATACGATCTTCTTGGCAATTCTATCTTCTTCTTATTCTCCTAAATGAGAACCCTCTTCTCTATCTCTTTGTCTTATTGATCACTTGGAAACATATCTCTTCTCATGCCTCTTTGGGCTACCTTCTCTTTATTAATCTCATCTCTCAAAACACTCATCTTGTGTCTTTTCTCTTTCATAAGTGACTCTAATGGCCACTTTACCTTTCTTTTCACATTTTAGCCAGTCCATTGGCTTTCTTGTTCTCTCATGAGCTTCACCATGAGATCTATCTTCTCTATACCTTTCCCTAATTCTCTTCTTATGTCTTCCACTTCTCTCTCTATATCCATATTCTCTTTTATTCTTTGCTTTCTAGGCCTATCTAGACCTTCTTCTTAGTAAGTTCATCAATATTGCCTCTTAAACCTCTATTGGGCCTATCCTCTTATTTTTTATTCTATCTCAGACCTCTCCTTATCCTTCTTGACTCTCTTTTATAGTCTTTACTCTTCTCTCCTCTCTTGGAACTTCAATGCTCTCCTTTTTCTCTATCTTTTCTTGACTAGATTCTAGTCCATTCTCATAGGACTTTGGGGATTTATCTCTTCTCTTTATCAATCTTATAATCATCTATGCTGACCTTAATAGATTAACCTTGCATCCTTCTCCCTCAATACCCTACAAGTGTCATCTCTCATGCATACCTCATAACATATCTTGCCTGTATCAAATCAATAACTTTGAATAACTCAAAATGAATACAACCAAGAGATTATCGGAGTTGTTGCCAGAATCCAGATAATGCAAATGCAATGGAGATGTGATCACACGAGATGAAGCTAGTGCACATCACATAGATGCTAAAGCAATTTGAAATTATACAAGAAGATAAATTGCACAAGACAAATAGGAGAAAACTCAATATCTGATTAACATGAGATGGCTAAAATGAAGAATACATATAGGAGAGCTCGTAAGTAACTCCTCCATAAATGGTGGTCAAAGCACCACAAGAATAGAATGTAACTCCTCCACAAAAGGTGGTGATAAGGTGCTAAGAATAGAGAAGTAACTCCCATACCCAGAATATCCAGTTAAAGGAGTTACTTATAACATTCTTATGACACCTATGACACATCTATGACACACATCTCCACATAAACTAGCCTATCCCACTAATGTAGGAAAACTCCAAGTATGCACAAATATAATTTCCATAATTAAATGATAGGGAAAAATAAAAACCTACACTAATATAAACTTTCCAAAATAATTCCTCTGATATGAAAGTCACCAATGAGAAACCTTCAGAAATGAAATTTTCTAATATAAATCTCCTGATGTGAAACTTCCCAAAGTGAAACTTCCTAAATGAAACTTTATGAAATAAAACATTTCAAAAGGTAAGTTCCTGATACAAATCTACCAATAAAAAACCTTTCAAAGACAATCTTTTCAATGCAAAAGTTTCTAAAGCAAAAGTTTCTAATGCAAAAGTTTTCAAAGAGAATTTTTTTAAACTATCATTTTACTGAAGTAATTGTCCCAATTAAATGAATCTTCATCTTGTCATGTAAATCTAATATTTCCATCCTTTTTATTAATGGTTTAGTCTAAGCAAGTACATCAAAAATTATATCATGACATGATTGTACATTAAAAACATTGATTTTATACAAGTATCATAAGTATTATAACCCTATAACTCATAAGGTTGTCCAAGAGAAACACCTGAATCTGACTGTGAGATCTCGATGCCAAGGAAGTAGTGCAACAAACCCAAGTCTGTCATGTCAAATCTATCTTGGAGAGATGCCTTCACCACTGCAATAGCCGATGAAGAACTCTCGGTGATCAAAAGGTCATCAACATATAGAACCAAAATTAGGGGCGAATCATCTTGCCGTAAGAAGTAGACATTGGGGTCAGAATGGCACCTAGTGAAACCTGCTGTGAGAAGGAAGGACTCTGTTAGGATCCTACTCCACCAATAAGAGTATATATGATTACCTTGTATTAACAACTAAACACAGAATTATACCAGAATGAACAAGTAACTAGAATTCACAAATAACACAGAATATGAGAGACAATACATAATCTTGTATTAATACTCATCCAGAAAGAAAATACAATAAAGAAGATGCCACTTCTTCTCCACACCTCTCAGAAGGTTCCCACACCTTAAGTGTACATAGTAATTTTCTTCAAGAGTTCACTCTCCTACCAAAAACGGTCCCAACACACAACTCACACACAGAATTGGTGTTCACCTCTTCAACCAATCAGTAATAACCCTGTCAGTACACAAGTACTCAAAGTACTTCAAGTAGATCTCAAAGTGATCTTACTTACCATGTAGATCTTCTCCCATGAGCTTGCAACAACCTGAAACTCGAATGATCTTACACTTGGAAGGATCTTCCTTGCCTTCCTCTATTTGCACTCATTACAATACATGCCAATGGATCTATAAATAAATCCCAAACTTAAACAATAACTTAGACTCTTAATTTACAATAATTAGACACGTAGCTCGAGACTATAATTATCCCTTAACATGCAACTACTCGGTTCAATGAACTAACTGTCCGTGCAACGAACAGTTCTGGAACTGCCACAGGTGACCGACATCGGTCCCTGTATGCCTGGAGGTGACCGACATCGGCCGACCTCTGCTGATGTCGGTTGCCCTTTTGCACTGTAGATGACCAACGTCGGTCCCACTGCCAACGCTGGTATCCCTGGAACTCAGCAACCTCCTCCATGTCTGCAACAGTTGAATCTTTTAGCTCCACAACCTAACAGACTCCATCTTGGCATACCAAGCCTAAGGGGCCTATTTGAGGCCATTGATAGATTTCCTAAGTCTGCATACTAAGGAAGAATTCTGAACAAATCTTGGTGGTTGCTCCATGTAGATCTCCTCCTCTAGGTCTTTGTGAAGAAAGACACTCTTCACATCCATCTAGTGCACATCCCAACCATGTGCTGCGGTAATAGCCAAGGTGAGTCAGATAAAAGTCATCTTTGCAATGGGTGCAAAGGTCTCTGAGTAGTCAATGCTTGCCACCTATGAGAAACCCTTGGTGACCAATTGCACTTTGTACTTATCAACCGACTCATTTGCTGCAAACTTGGTCCGATATATCCACCTACATCGAACCATCTTTCTTCCCTTAGGAAGTGAAGTCAAATCCCAAGTGTGATTTTTGATTAAGGAAGAATATTCTTCCTCCATAGCACTATCCCACTCAGGTACCCCGATGCCTCTTGAAAAGTCTGTGGATTTGAAATTGAAGCAAAGAAGGCATGTGGATTTCTCTAAAAATCCCCTTAGTATGTTTGTCATCTGTGGGATCTCCTTCCCAAGTGCCAACACTCTTAAGTGTCTGTCTGGCCCAAAGTGGCTCGAAAGTGGGCAAGTCAGGTGCTAACTCCTCATCCCCTGATTGACTAGAGGTGGATGCCTCTGCATCACTGTCCTCACTGTCTGAACTCAAATAAGAAGAAGATGTCTCTAGCTCGAGAACCTGCTATGGCTGATCTGAATCTAATGAGGAATCATCATGAAGAAGTAGATCCGATGAGGGAGAAGAAGTGTCAAGTGTTGAGTCTCTACGACTCTCTTGAAAATAGACACTTCTCTCGATGAATAACTCATGAGTGACTGGATATAGAAGGCGATACCCCTTAATACCATCCAGATATCCTAAAAATGTGCAAGGCTTGGACTGATGTTCCATAGCTTTGCATTTCTTCTTTAGAATGTGGGCCATGGCCGAGGATCCAAAAACCCTAAGGTGCTCAACATCAGGTTTCCTTTTATGCCAAGCTTCAAAGGGTGTTATTCTTTTCAAAGCTTTATGAGGGACCCTATTTTGAATGTAGCAAGCATAATTGATGGCTTCAGCCCAGTACTGTGGTGCTAAGGATTTGGAGTGAATCATACAACTACCCATCTCTTTCAAGAACCTATTTTTGCATTATACAACCCCATTTTTTGAAGGACTATAAGTGACTGTATGCTACAAATCAATTCCCTCTGTGGTGCAAAACTGCTCAAACCTGTTGCTGACATATTCCCCTCTATTATTAGTTCGAAGAACCTTGGTGGATTTCTCACTCTATTTCTCAACAAGAGCCTTGAAGTCTAGAGAAATTTCAAACACTTCAGACTTTTGTTTGAGAAAATATATCCAAGTGTACCTAGATAAATCATCAATGAAAGTGAGGATGTACTTGGCCCTTGTGAAATATGGTTTGGGAAAGGGTCCCGATACATCACTGTGGACTAACTCCAAAGGTTGTGAAGCCCTCCAAGCTTTGCCTTTGTCAAATTTTGCTTTGGGATGCTTCCCAAGAGAGAACCCCTTACAAAGTCCTTTTGAGAATTGGACATGAGGCAAGCCAATGACCATGTCATGTTTGCAAAGTTGCTCAAGGTAGCGGTAGTTAAGGTGGCCAAACCGCTCATGCCATAATTTTCTAACTCCATCTGAATGAGTCAACAATGTTATTAGATAAGAATCAAGTGCAAAATGTGAGAAGGTTTATAACCTGGCTTGGTGATCTGCCTTACCCACTGCCACTGTAGTATCATTATGCAACTCCCTAATAGCCACTAAATCTGGTGAAAACTCAACTCTCATGCCATGACCAATGTGAGTGATTTGGTACACTGATAGGAGATTGGTTGAAAGAGAAGGAACACTTAGAACATTATTGAATGTTCCTCCTTCCATTTGAATTGACCCTCTCCCTACAATAGAAACTGATGTGTCATCATCCAAACTAATTGAAATCATGCTACAAGGCTCTAAAGATGAAAACTCAACTAGGGAAGAGCCCATGTGGTGAGAAGCACCCGAGTCAATGACCCATGAAGATGTAGAAGCTGCTTTAGCTACAAGGGCCTTGCCCTTTTCTTTCTCCTTACCCTTGCCTTTTGCCTTGGTAGAATGTTGGGTAGATGAATTTTGCTTGATGGACTCAGGAACACCTATGTTGTGCTTCTCTAGAAGATGAGTTAGGTGATCTATTTATTTCTTCATGCGTTTGTGTTCATCATGCCCTATCTTTTTACAATAGGCACACTTAACCTTCTCCTTCATAGGTTTAGCATTGGAGGAGGAAGAGTCAGTGTTGTTTTTGGCAGGATTGTTGTTTTCTTTCTTCTTCTCTTGGTCCTTTTTCTTTTTCTTCTTCTCCTTTGTTGAAGTCTTGTCCTTACCATTTCTAGCTATCAAAGCTTGGGGTTGAGTAGACTTCATTTTTCCCATTTTAATTAGCTTATCTTGCTCCCTAGTCAAGTCGGCAATGAATGAATCCAAAGAAGGCAATTTCCATGTAGTGCCAAGGGCACTTTTTGTGGCATGGAAAGTGGAGACAAAGATTGAATAGCTTGGACCTAACTTTGCGAGAATAGAAAGGATGAGTTAATCATATTTCTTCTCTATCTCACATTATTTCAATTGCAATCTAAGGGCTTTAAACTTAGTGAAGAAGTCCTGTCGGGTGTCAAAGTTGCTAGGACTTAGACTTATGAGTTCATTTTCGAGCTCATGACCTCTCATCTCATCAAGCTTTCCAAATAAGACTTCTAATGTGTCCCATATGTCTTTGGGAGTCTTGGAGGTTTCTAAATGGAAGAGAAGTTTTGGAGACATGGACAAGCTTAGTAATCCATAGGCTTCATCACTACGGTTGTACCACTTGACCTTTTCAGCATCAGTGCTAGGTTCTACTTTAGTACACATGGTGATCCTATACAACCCTTTGCTTCTAAGAATGATTGACATTTTAATCTTCTATTCATGATAGTTGGAGGGTGTTAGGGGTTTAAATTGAAAAGAGTCCATTTTAAGCTAAATTTAGGTGAAGTTGTGTTGATTGCAAATTGTGAAATTATGCAGAAAAGAGAATGAAAGCAAAGATTTAGAAGTTGTGAAAAGCAATCACACCCCACTGAAATGTTGAGCCCCCCCAAATATGCAAGTGCATGCTTATAAGACGTCGGTCTCAGCCAAAAATTCATCTTAGAGTAATCAGTGCAAGACTTTAAGCAAATAGGACGTCGGACTTAGTCGAAAATGCGTCTCGAGAGACCCAAATTTTAGGTACTTTATAAACTAGTGAATTTTTAACAAATAACAAGCCTACACTATGGATAATTGAATTACAAACACTTTTTCAAAAAATGGTACCCAAATCCGAGCTATCGTTTGCAAGATATTAAAGATTCAATTTTCCCGTAAACTAGTGTTTTTGCAAAAAAAACACTAAAACATTAAAAAAATGCCTATTTTGAGAGAGAAAGTGGCCTTCCAACCACTCATTGGATTCGACACAGAGCAAGGAATCTAAAGGAGGTCTTTGGGAGGGGGAATTGGCCTCCTGCCAACCCGGGCCTCACCCTTCGTCTTCGACAGGGGAAGATACAAGTTTAAATTTAAACCCCCAAAATTTTCAAATTGTCTAAAATACTTAATATTCAGTAAAATTGACTGATTTTTTTTAACAAGTCAATTTTAACTAAAAAATTAAAGTAATAGACAAAATGAAACTGTTGGCCAAGTATCTAAGGGCCCACATGGGACGCCAAACAAGGAGAGGGCGCCATTTTCAAGAAAAATAAGCTGGCAAAATTCTCTTACAGAAAAAGGCACAGTTCTGATTTTGCTGGTTAGAAAAAAGAAATTGAAATTGCAGACCTCAATGCACAGCAGCAAGTGGCAAAGTTTTCTCACCAAAATAAGGGCGCACTTCTAATTTCTTGACAACAGAAAAATTGTAGGGGCATAATTCTCTCACCAAAATAAGGACACACTTCTAATTTCTTGATAGTAGAAGAATTACAGGGAGTGGCGTCCAGGTTTATCTTGCAGCTGTTTTATCCTCCAGACATGCATCCAACGCAAAAAACAAGCAGAAGCTGAGAGAAAAGGATGCCAAGTGCTGGAAAAGGATGCCAGGCTGCTGGAAATGGACGTCAAGCTGCTGATATTTCCACAAATTGCCTTGCTGAAGCCACAATAGATCTATACAAGATGTCTTGGCAAATTTTAACTCAGAAGTAATTTTTTTAACAAGTTTTCGTATGGATTTGCATGAGTTTTCAAAAAACTCTACCAAAACTCTCAAATGCAATGGAGTTAAACAAAAAAACTACTAAGAAAGCAAAGTAAGAATTTTAGAATAAACTAATAGCATAACCAAACACACGATTATTGGAGTGGCTCTGATACCATATTGGAGTTGTTGCCAGAATCCGGATAATGCGAATGCAATGGAGATGTGATCACACGAGATGAAGCTAGTGCACATCACATATATGCTAAAGCAATTTGAAATTATACAAGAAGATAAATTGCACAAGACAAATAGGAGAAAACCCAATATCTGATTAACATGAGATGGCCAAAGTGAAGAATACATATAGGAGAGCACGTAAGTAACTCCTCCACAAAAGGTGGTCAAAGCACCCCAAGAGTACACTAACTCTTCCATGAAAGGTGGTGACAAGGTGCTAAGAATAGAGAAGTAACTCCCATCAAGGGAGTTACTTATGACATTCTTATGACACCTATGACACATCTATGACACACATCTCAACATAAGCTAGCCTATCCCACAAATGTAGGAAAACTCCATGTATGCACAAATATATAATTTCCTTAATTAAATAATAGGGAAAAATAAAAACCTGCACTAATAGAGATTACCTTGATATGAAACCAAATGATTAATAGGTATGGGGGAAAAGTCTACAAAACATCATTCTCTGGTCCATAACTTAACTGGTCACATTCACTTGATGGTTTGATCTTCAAGATTCCATCTCCAACCCAATTTCTCTCTTGGAATTTGGACTTAATAGTCTCCTTCAGTTGTACGTATGCATTATACTATGTAGGGAAAATTATTGGTGTCTTTGGACCTCTATTAAAAACCAATCGAACTCACTCTTACCTCATCTCTTAACATTGGCCTCTCTTGAGCATTCAACTCTTTTACTAGTTCCCCACCCTTTAGGTTTTAAGGATCAAACCTTACTTTAGGATTCAATAGTTCAATATAGATTATTTAATGGAATTAATTTATCAAAACATACCTAATTCAACCTCTTACATGTGTCTAAATAAACTTCACCCTTTAGTTCCACACCTAAGACTTACCATGCTCCACTTAGGCTTGTAGCCTTTTTTTTTTACAAATCTATGTGGTACGAATGTGTACTTTTGTACTTTTAGAATATAAGGACATTTTTATCCACCCTATATATAATTTAAGGTGTGTGTCAAATTTAATAGTCTGAATCAACTTTCATCTATCACTTCCTTCTTTGACCTCCCCTTAAATAGGTTTAATTAGCCCTATTCCAACTCCACAGTCCTCAAATCCTTACTGTACGGTCTAGTTTCAAGCAAAAACCACTTTAGTAATTATTAGCACCTAAAATAAGGTAGGATTACAAGTTTTTAGAAATTTCCTAGGCTTAAAACTTTCCAAAACTCAAAAACCCTAATTCTAGGGTTTCTCTAACCCTACATAGGCCGAGGGCACATTAAATTCCAAAGACCAAAATGACACAATTAGGTTTATTTTAGTGTTATTTAACTTATAAAATAGGTTGGAACCCCTCTCCAATCCATTTCAGGTCTAAAAAAACCAAATCTCAATCAACTATGTGTTCTTTTCCTCATTGTGCAAGGGTTTAAGCCGACAATATAAACTTGAAAGTGTTTATTGGTTTCCAAAAGGTTCTTTTATACATAATTCACCTTCCCAAAACATGATAATACCTCTAACACACCTATTTATACTCTCCCTCAAGCTTTAATACTTATTTCTCATGGACTGTGTGTCCAAAATAGGGATAGTTTATTACAAATACTTGGAACCTGTGTCTATGTTTACCAAGGGCTATCCTCCCTTATACCTCCTTAATAGGTCTTTTAATTTCTTTGTTTAGAATAAGAAATATATGACCCAACAATTAATACTCTCTCCAAACATGAAGTGCTTCTATAACCTCCTAAAACAAGGTCTCATTTAGTGTGTTTAGGGGTATGTCTAAACTAACGGGGGTTGATTTTATTGGCAGAGTTGAGCATTATATGCTTGTAATAAACCATTTAAAAATAAATCTAGATAAAAACTCAAACATTTCCATCATTTCCATCTTAAGAAGCATATAACTTGTTTGCATACCTTAGACTCTCATCACTATGAATAGGGGTTTATGAATGGATTGCCTTCTCTGAGTTTTCCTCAATTTGAAGTGTTCATTAAATTATCTAGGGGTCTATATGAATATCAAAAAATTCATAAAATATTGCACAGTGATGAATTCTCATTTCTTCCCTTTAAGGTTGTTGATCAATGTCCTTCTTCCTTGACTGTAATCAACAGTCAATGCAAACCTATAGATTCTCACACACAGGGGCTGTGCATACATGGCCTCAAGGCTCATATAAAACCATATAAATAACAATCAATATATTTTTAAATGGAAACAACAAAACTTATCTTCATTCCTTTTATTCAACATTCATTACAATGCAGTCCATAGATGGACTTATTCATCTTTCGTGAGGGTTTGGACATTTTCTCATTCTCTATTTTCTTCCCTCTCATTGGAGATCCTTCTCCCTCTTCTTTCCTTCCTAAAAACTAACATACCACCTTTTTAATTCTACCAAATCCAATGTTGGTTATTTAGTTAGTTACAGAATAAAACTTCCTTCTTTGTCAATCCAATGTATGGGTAAGCGTTACCTTACTAAAACATGACTTCTACTTTATAACTTAGCATGTATGACTTCTAATCACCTTTTACATGACTTCATTGGACCCATAACTCCACTTTACTCATCTAATCACTCCTTACATGCATTTAACCCTCCTAGACTCAATACAAATATTTGAATTTTCAAATTCCCTATTTTGGAGGGAAAACTCCTATAAGCCATATAACACACATTGATGACTTCAAATGGACTCCAAGGACATAATGGACCTAAAAAGGTCCCTCACACACATTGACATCAGACTTTGACCAAATTTAACCTTAAATTGATAACAACTGAAAAATGAGGTTTCTTAGCTTGATGTTCCTACATCATTTTGGACTAAATTGTGCATTTGAATGCATTTTGAGTAAGATTGACAATTTCAACACAAATGGTATTAGGAATTGTATGTTTACACTTTTCCCCTTTTTGAGAAGGCATAATGATACTTTTAGGTGAATCAATGTATTTTCAAAGAAAAGAGTTGTCAAGAAGAAATTGGAAATGACCCATGATGCCCCTTAAGAGAACATACTAGGATAAAAGATAAGGATGGACTCTTGAAAAGAGAGAGAAAGTGAGATTAACCTATGGAATAGATTAAATCCCTATGAGATAATTATTTCATGTGTTGATTCCATCAATGATCAAAATATAATTAGAATATAATGAGCCCCAAAGATGGGGGGAATGGGAAGGATACAATCCAAAATAATAATAAACATACTTTGAACACACCCAAAGCTAGGGTGCAAGCTATACACTTACAGAATGATCAATCTTGAGACAATTTTCACACTAAAATATTTCCATTGTGGGCAAAAGTGTGGATAGCTTGGAATTAGAAGAAAAGGAGAATGTGTTCTCTAAAGAGAAGAAATAATAATGTGTTCCATTAGAGAAAATATGATCATGATAAAATAATTTTGCCCCAGTAGAGCTGATTTTGATTACTGAAAAAGAATGGTTGGCTTGCCTTAGTAGGGTTGATTTAGATTTGTGAACCAGTTCAAATGTTCTACCCCAGTAGGGGTAAATTGGCAAGTAATATCTCAAGGATATAACCTATTACATAGATCAAAGATGAATGAGCATAAACATAGATGTAATGGTGGAACGAATTTGAAAAAGACACAAAAAAACTAGGCATACGAGAATGCACAAAGTGATGAAAGAGATGAAAAAGAAAAGTTAAGATGGCCAAGCTAACTCGAGATACATCATGTATCCAAGCGCTACCTACATAGACCAAATGAAGCTCAATTCAATGTAGCTCACCCAAAATATGGGAGAGAATGGAATGAGGGATGAATAAAACTGACCAAGGTTTGATTAGACTCATGATGTATGTTAAGAGATGCACATCTAAGCATAGAGTTGGAATGCTAAACCTATTGAGCCTAGTTTATGCATGCTAATCTTGAAATTAATTCATCGAAGCTGTGTTGACGTTTAGACTTAAATCCAAAGCACATAGTGCTTACTATAGCTAAGGAAATTAGGCATCATAAGTATGAGGAACTTATGAGGACATGGCATTTCAATTACATGGAGCTAGTTCAAATGTGAATATCTATAACTAAGGATAATGATAAAAATGACAAAAACTAGAGTTACAACTATTGACATTTAAACCAAAAAATAAAGATAGAGAAAAGAAAAAACATAAATGAACCCAACTTAAAATCAATATATGAACAATCAAGACTTAATTAGGAACAAAAATGTTTAAAAACAAAGCAATAATAACTTAATAATGTGAGACCAAGATATAAATAATCAAGATCCATGTGGACCATCAAGATGTTCTTAAAAAATAAAACAAATAAGCAAGACCAAATAGGAAACGAAAAGATCAGACAACAAACAATAATCAAATAAACACACACACAAAATATTTTTGAGTTTTTTAATGTTTTAATGAATGTTTTTATAATTTTCTAAGTATCTCAACTCGATTGAATATTAAGAGACACAGAATGGTCCAACTTGCAAAATGATGAGGGTTTTGCAAAGAGTGCTCATGAAATGGTAAGAGCTCACCATCTTTAAATGCTCATAATACGACGAGAGCATATGAAAATGGGGGATTGAGTTGACCTCAATATAAGTCAAGAACAACTTATGTAATCCCATTAGGACCTTAAGTCATAGTAGTTATACCAACACAAAAGGCCATGAAAATTTGGATAGGTCATAACAAGTTTGTAAATAAAGGCAAATAATAAGGCAAATGGTAATAATAATGACCAGATGATGAAATAATGCATGATAAAAAGGAATTGTACCTAATTTTCCCATAGGTAGTTATAATTAGGAAATAATATCATAATATTGATTTTCCCAAAGGTGATTATAATTAGGGGTATCAAATATAATACTAATTTGCCCATAAGCGGTTATAATCAATAATACCAAATAAGATCATAGATGAAAGATAACTTGATAGATCAAATGTCACACTACTGCCATATACAATCATTCAACATAGAATTCTAAAACTATTGAAACTAGATCAGGATCCCCTCATGAAAAGGTGTAGGAAGAACCAAATGAACCAAGATCAAAATGGGATAAGCAGGATAGCTAAAAATGAGCCTTGTTCAATAGTAAAGAAATGGTATAATAAAATGGTATAAGGAAAATGATTAAAAGATAATTATCTATAATGGCAACAAAGTGGTCCCCAAGTGATGATGGCTTTTGCTCACAAAATGGTAAGAGTGTAGCTAAGGTGACCGAATTGTCCTCAATAGAAATTGAGTGCTACCTACATAGTCTTGAAGTGCCTGAAGTTAGTGTAGTTCAAACAACATGGTAAATGAAACACAATCGTACAATAATGCCTATAATGAAATGGTCTATAGGGTTGCCCCTAACAGACAAGACATGGTAATTAAAAATTATAAATGGAAAATGAAAAATGGTTTCATTGCTCTTGCTGATGTGGAGATGCTCGTCCTGGTCAACATATTAGGCAACCAGAATAAATGATCATGAAAATTTCTACCCAACACCCTTTTTAGAATATTTGCTCTATCAAAAACTTATTATTGATTTGGATCTCAATAATATGTTAGTGATCTTCATTTATCATTGATTTTACTTCCTTCAAATGTTGATATAATATATTTTCATAGCCTTTGTAAAGGAAAGTATAGCCAGGGATGATAAATAATGCTACGCACAATATAAATGATATAAATGGATAATGAATAGGTGGATGATAATGGACTGTATAATGAATGGGTAAAAAATGAAGATTGGTATTTTTAGGCATACACAATGTTGTTGATTCTAGATTTGACATAATTTTGGTTATGGTGGGGTCGAAGTCCTCTAAATATGCTCTCAATTGGACCACCAAATTTTTCTATTGTTTGATCTTGAGAGTAGCTACTATTTGATTATGTTGTACATTAGAAGCTATATTGATTTGTTCTTTGTTAACATTTTCATCAAGTAGTGAAAAACTTTTATGCTTAGTTGTTGGTGCCTTTATGAGGTTTTCACCAATGAATTTATCCTAATTATCCCATAGTGCCTTCGAGAAGGTTTCAAAAAAATATGTTAACATTTGACTTTGATTATCTTCTAGTGCCTTCAAAAAAGTTTCACTAAAAATGCTGAGTTTGTTCTTTGATCATCCCCTAACACCTCCAAAAAGGTTTCACTGAGAGAGTGTTCCTCTCTTACATAAGTTTGGTCTTAGTCCCCCTGATATTCTACAAATGGTATGCCTCCATGGATGTAGTTCATCAAAGTGTGATTCTATCGGTCTCAATCGACACTTGTAAGAGGTGGAATATCAATATAATGGCTATGTTGGGTGGTGATAATAGAATGATGAATGGTAACACAATATTTATAAAAGATACTAGGAAAAACTATGTCGATGTTAAATTAATCATCCTAAAAAACCATAGAAGGATAAAAAATATATTCAAATTGATCTGCAAGGTAATTGTAATCAATGTTGTAATAACCACGACTGTACTCTGATTCTAAAGCTAATTCTAAGTCAAGGGACTCTAAATCTGATATCAGTTCTAAAAGTGATTTTGATTTTGATGCTAAATTTGATGTAGGTTCAGAAAGGAAACCTAACTCTAATGTCATTTCTTCATCTATTGTGGCTATTTCTTTAATGTTCTGTTGAATGCTTAGTATAGAAGAAGTAATGGCCTATGATGGCATAATGGGCTCTATAAAAATTGATTCATCTAAGAAGGTTTTAACATAGACTACCTCATCCAAGTGAATTATATCAAAGAGAGGGAACTGCTCAAGGGATGACTTGACAAAATCTTTTCTACCACAAGGAGACTCCTTAATGAGTGGAAAAAGATCAAGAGACAACTCTACAAAGATTGGCTTGTCAAGGAGATGAGGCTGTTTAAAAATAGGTAAAATAAGAATAGGTGATTCATCATAGGTTAACTCATCACAAATGGGTGTTTCAATAATAACATCATGATCTTGATTTATAATTATTTACAAAATATCAACCTTGAACACATTTTGGTCCTCATAAGATGGATCTTGAAGAGGTAATGGTTCTTATTGAGGCTCATAGATCACCATAAAATTTCTAAATTGGGGAACCATGTTTATTGGCTCAATAATGGGATTTCCAAAAACTAGACTATTGAAGAAGGGATCAACAAAATTAGGTTTATCAAATAGACATTCTTCAATAAGAGGTTCACTAAATACCAATGATGGGCTTCGAATGGTAACGACTAGACATTGTGTAGTTTAGTTGTTCACACAAACCAAAGGATGAGGTCCTAAAATGGCAAGCTTCACTCATTATGGAGTTGGATTGCTCACATAAGCTAAAGGAGAGTAGCCTAAAATGGTAACCTTTGCATGTTGTGGAGATTAATCACTTACACAAGCTGAAGTGGGATAATTGTTGATGATTTAAAATTGTGCTTGTTCTAACACCAACAATGGGAAGTTTCAAGATGTGGGACTTGCGAATTGAAACAACCTCTAAATTTTTGAGAAGCTAGTTCTTCTTTATATCGAGTATATACTGGGAAAAGCGATAGGAATTTTAACAAAAACACAAATGCAAAAAAGGAAATCTAACTATGGCAACGCGCCTGAATGTAATTCGACCTTGATCCTGAGCACAATGAGACTATATGTAAGATTCATTTACATTTAAGAGCAAACAAGTGCATGATTAATGTAAAAGATGGAAATAATAGAAATAGAGGCTCATAGCTTAGACTACTTTTGCAGTGATACGAAAATGTCAACAAATGCATAGGGTTCAATCTTCTTATTTAAATTTTCCAGTCACATAAGAGGCACAAAAACACACAAAGTTATATAAACTTTTCAACTCAAGAAAATGAGACAAAAGCAAATGATATTCCTAATCACAGCTCCAGAAAGTCTAAACTCTTAACAATAATTCTCTCAAAAAATTCTCTCTAGTATCTGATCCCTTTCTGGTGATCTCTGCACCCTTATTTATAGCCTTGGATTCACTCCAAATTGTCTGCTTGTTCCCAATCTAATGGCCCAATTGAAATCTAACTGAACTAGAAGTGTCTAACAGAAGATATTTTATAGATTCTGAAATGCTTTGTCTTCTGGCAATTCATTGGCTAAAACAGATTGCAGGACGCTCCCTTCTCTTAAATGGTAGGTAACACTTAGCCAATTTCTTGAAAACCTTCTTATTACTTTAGGAGACACCGGAGGACGACACTTGGAATGTTCCATAGCACCTATCGAAGACACGTGGCACTTTTTGCATAACTTATACTCTTTTATGTCTTTGCTCAGGAGTGTTTCACCTTTGACACTTGTTGCAATCCACTTCCTCAAAACTTTAATAGCTTAAAAGAAAATAAGACCCACAACATTTCTTTTTTGAGTAACTTTAAAAAAGAGCACAAGGATAGGTGGCAAACTACGCTGTTTCATCAAAAGATATGTGTGTTGAGTTGTGGAGCTAAAAACTTCACTGAATGTGCAAATGTGGAGGTTGTTGGGTTACATAATAACCAACATTGGTTAGGGCCAACTGACATCAGTTAGGGATTGACCGACATCAGTTATCTTCAGCTACAAAGTAACCGACATTGGTTATGGTCGGCCAGCATCGGTCAGATAGGAACCAACATCGGTCACCTGTGTGTTTCTAGAACTATTCTAATTTTAGAGGAACAGTTAGTTTGCATGCAAAGACTAATTTTAGTCTTGAGTCTGAATTTCTAATTATTGTTTGGTTTGGGATCTATTTAAGAGACCCATGGGGCTATTTATAATTTGTGTAAAAGAGCAAGATCAGTTGATCTGTGGGGTAACAAGATCAAGGAGATCTACAAGTGTGCTAAGGTGTAAGCAAGGTCAGTTGATCTGCATGATGCAAGATCAAGAAGATCTGCGGGTCAAGGAGGCAACAACGGTTGAGTTGATTGTCACTTAGAAGGTAGGCAACAACAACCATTGGGTTGATTTTCACTGGAGGGAACAACTCAGTGTTGAGTTGGTTGTAATTGAGAGAGAGAACTCTTGAGGGAGAATTACTGTACACCTAAGAGGTGTGGGAAGACTGAGAATTCTTCATTGTATTTCCTTTTGGAAGAGTGTAATACAAGATTGTATTGTTTCTCGTATCTCCTATTCTTTACTGTTTCTGATTTCTAGTTACTTATTACTTCTAATTTAATTCTGTGTTTAGTTGCTTATACAAAAGTAATCAATTGTACTCTAAGGAGGATCCTAACAGTTGGTATCAGAACTAGGATCACTAACAAGTGGTAGAGTGGGTTAGTGTTTGTTGATTATAGGCTCACTCACGGAGGTTTCTATTTGAGTGAGAGTAAAGCAATTGTAGAAGAAAGTAAACTAAGAATAGATTAATTCAATGGCAAGAATTATCAATTATAGAGGATGCAGATAGAAGATTATCTGTATCAGAAAGATCTGTACTTACCGTTGGGTGGGGTTTCAAGTAAGCCCACATATATACAAGATGAAGAATAGAATGTTCTTGATAGAAAGGCTCTGGGATCTATAAGGTTGAGCCTGGCATCATCTATGATTTCCAACTTATCACAGGCAAAGACAACGGTAGAGTTAGTGAATAACTTGTCAAATTTATATGAAAAACCCTCAACTTCGAATAAGGTATTTCTTATGAAGCAATTACTTAATTTGTAAATGCAGGAAGGTGGATCGGTATATAGTCATCTTAGTGATTTCCATGGATTAGTAAATCAGTTAAATTCAGTCAAAATAGTTTTTGATGATGAAATTAAGGCTCTCTTAATCTTATGCTCTTTACCTGAAAGTTGGGATAGCTTGGTAATGGCAGTTAGTAATACTGCATCTGCTTCAAATATCTTGAAAGTTGATGATGTTGTTAGTGTAATCTTGAATGAAAAAATTTACAAAAAAAACATAGGGGAAACATCAGGTAATGCTTTAAGTGTTGAAAGCAGGGGATGGCAAAGAGAGAAGGGCAAGTAAGGGAAATCAAGGTCAAAGATAGGCAGTAGATCCAAATCTAGAAATGAAAGAATAACCTGCTGGAATTGTGGAAAGAAAAGACATGCAAAGAAAGATTTTTGGTTGAAAAAAGATCAGCATGAAGGTAATAAAGAAGCAAATGATGTAGGTATTGTTACATAGGATGCTCTTATGTTTTCTTTGGATAGTCAGGTAGAATCATGGATTTTATATTCTGGTGCTTCTTTTCATGCAACCCCAAATAGATAATTTTTTTATGATTATGTCCATGGAGACTGGAAAATTTTATTTAGGGGATGGTGAGCATTGTCAAATTGTTGGTAAAGGAAAAATGCAACTGAAATTGCAGAATGTCAACACATGGGTGTTGAAGGATGTCATGCATGTACCCGTCCTAAAGCGGAATCTGATTTCTGTAAAAAAGTTAGGTGATGAGGGTTGCACAGTAACTCTCATAGCTGAATCTTAGAAAGTTTCCAATGGTGCAATTGTATTAGCTAGAGGTAAAAAAGTAGGTACACTTTATCTATCTACTTGTATTACTGATTCTCCTTCTGTTTTATCTACTTCAGATGTGGATGCAAAGATGTGGCACTGTAGGCTTGGTCACATGAGTGAGAAGGGAATGCATGTTCTTAAGTCAAAAGGTAAGCTTTCAGATTTGATAGATATAGATTTCTGTGAGCATTGTATTTTTGAAAAATATGAGAAAGTGAGGTTTCTCAAGACTAGGTCAACAAAAAAGAAGCACAAGTTGGATCTTGTTCACGTAGACGTGTGAGGACCAGCTCAGGGAGATTCTATTGGAGGATCATAGTATTATGTTTCTTTTATTGATGATGCTATAAAAAAGGTATGGGTCTATTGCATAAAGAGAAAATCTGACATTTTTGACACATGTAAGAACTGGAAAGCCTTAGTTTTCAATGAGAAGGTGATGGACAGTGATCAGCTCAAGAGGCTGAATAATTTTGAGCAGGGCAATGTTGATTTGGACAAGCTTATGATCCAAAATGAGCTCACGGGTAAAAATCATCACTCACAAGAAAACACAAACATTGACGTCGATGAGGCAGAGATCAACGTCAATCAGGCAAGAATCGACATCGGTCCGGTGGAGACCAAAGTCAGTGATGTCTGGCAGGTGGAAATCGATGTCGGTCAGGTGGAAATCGATGTTGGTAAGGTCAGTCAGGTGGAATCGACATTGGTCGGGTGTAGACTGAAGTCGGCCAGAGATGATCGGGATCGGTCACTGTTAAAACAAAATTTGGGTGGACAACAAGCTATCAATGAGTCTCAAACGCCCATGAGGAGGTCTGAAAGGGCAAGTAAACCTCAAATTCGTTATTCCCCTTCTTTATACTACTTGTTGCTCACTGATGGTGGAAAACTAGGAAGTTTTGAAGAGGCAATGTAGGTAGAATTTAGGAAACAGTGGGAGCATGGCATGAATGAGGAAATTTATTCCTTGGATGAAAACCAAACGTGGGATTTGGTTGAGTTTCCAGTCGAAAAGAAAGCACTAAAAAATGAATGGATTTACAAGCTAAAGAAAGGAGAGAATGGAAAAGTGAGACATAAGGCCAAGTTATATGGTCTTGAACAAGCTCCAAAATAGTGGTATTTGAGGTTTGACAGGTTTATGACAGAGCATGGATTTAGTCAATGTCAATGTGACCATTGTGTTTATTTTACTAGATTGGATAATAGTAGTTACATTATCCTATTACTGTATGTAGATGATATGCTTATTGCAGGTTCATACATGTAGGAAATTACTGAGCTAAAGGTAAAATTAGCTCAGACATTTGCCATGAAAGATTTAGGAGCAAAAATCCTTGGCATGAGTATTTCTAGAGACAGAAAAAATCACAGGTTGATTTTGTCTCAAGAGGATTATGTGAATATGGAAGTGGAGAGGTTTAATTTACAGGATGCAAAACTGGTAAGCACATTTATGGTTGGATAGTTCAAGATGAGCAAAGAACAGTGTCCTAAATCACATGATGAGGTTGAGTACTTGATATGTACTAGACCTGATATTGCCCAAGCAGTGGGAGTTGTCAGCAAGTTTATGGCCAATCCAGGAAAGAAGCACTGGGAAGCAGTTCAGTGGATTCTCATATATCTGAGAGGGACTAATAGCAGGTATTTATGCTATGCAGGGTCAAACACTTCTCTACATGAATATGTAGATTCAGATATGGCAGGTGACTTGGATGGCAGGAGAAACACCATAGGATATGTGTTCACTATTGGTGGAATGGTGGTTAGTTGGATTTCAAAGTTGCAGAAGGTTGTTGCAGTCACAAAGGCTAGCAAGGAAATGATATGGATGACTCGGTTCATG
Source organism: Torreya grandis (assembly GCA_037957365.1). Lineage (NCBI taxonomy): Eukaryota > Viridiplantae > Streptophyta > Pinopsida > Cupressales > Taxaceae > Torreya > Torreya grandis. Next base: position 667,609 of record JARHVA010001606.1, on the reverse strand, counting down.
GAAGAGTTGGGAAAGGAGCAAGAGAGTTGCAGATTGTACAGTGATAGTCAAAGAGCAATTCATTTGGGAAAGGATTCAGCCTTTCATTCAAGAACCAAACATATACAACTTAGGTACCACTTCATTAGAAAGGTATTGGAGGATGGACAGTTGAAGCTGGAAAAGATCCATATGAATAAGAACCCTATTGATATGCTAACAAAGCCAGGAGCAAAGGAGAAGTTGAATCTTCATTCAAATTTTGTTGGTCTTCAAAATTGTACTTGAAGATGGAGAAACAAGCCAGAAACAAATTAGAGGACGTTGCTGTACAAGTACATGTGTAGTTATTTATCTCCAAGTGGGAGATTATTGAGTTGTGGAGCTAAAAGCTTCATTGAATGTGCAAATGTGGAGGTTGCTGGGTTACACAGTAACTGACATTGATTAGGGCCAACTGACATCGGTTAGGGATTGATCGACATCGGTTATCTTTAACTACACAATAACTGACATCGGTTATGGTTGATTGGCATCGATTAGACAGGAACCGACATCGGTCACCTATGTGTTTCCAGAACTGTTCTAATTTTAGACGAACAATTAGTTTGCATGTAAAGACTAATTTTAGTCTTGAGTCTGCGTTTCTAATTATTGTTTGGTTTGAGATATATTTAAGAGACCCATGGGGCTATATTGTAATTTTTGCAGAAGAGCAAGATCAGTTGATCTGCAGGGTAACAAGATCAAGGAGATCTGTAAGTGTGCCAAGGTGTAAGCAAGGTTAGTTGATCTGCAAGGTGCAAGATCAAGAAGAGATTCAGGTCAAAGAGGCAACAACGATTGAGTTGATTGTCACTTGGAAGGTAGGCAACAACAACCATTGGGTTGATTGTCACTGGAGGGAATAACTCAGTGTTGAGTTGGTTGTAATTGAGAGAGAGAAATCTTGAGTGAGAATTACTGTACACCCAAGAGGTGTGGGAAGAGTGAGAATTCTTCATTGTATTTCCTTCTGGAAGAGTGTAATAAAAGATTGTATTATTTCTCATATATCCTATTCTTTACTATTTTTGATTTCTAGTTACTTATTACTTCTGGTTTAATTCCATGTTTAATTGCTTATACAAAAGTAATCAATTATACTCTAAGGAAGATCCTAACAATGTGGCAATCTCTGATTTACTTATCTAGGGTTACATGGTGGTCTTTGCTTCTTTTAGCTACCTTTTTAGAAACTTACGAAAGATGACACGTGGCAGTCTCCGCTTTACTCTATTTATATCATAAAAATAATCTAGTCTCAGTTCATATTTACACAGACAGTGACACTTGGTGACTTTCTCTTGCTTTAGAAATAAAACTTGGGACCCACCACAGTCTTTGTTATATTAGTGAAGCAAAATGAAAATAATTCAGATTTTGACATGTGGTGGCTTTCACTCTCTTCTGTTGAGATACGTGACGTCTTTTATCGCTTTTAGAAAACCAAAATTGAGACCTTCTGCGATTGCCACTTGGCACTTTTCGCTTGATCGTGATGCTTAGCTTGTTAAAACCTTTCATTGAAAAGAGATGAAACACCAGTGCCGATATGAAACATGAATGCCAACACTTGTCGCCTTCCACTGAGTCAATATGAGATATGCGGCACATTCTGACCAACTCATAGAAAATATGAAAGGTGCCTCAGATGACGACACTTGGCAGCTTCTGCTTGACTTCAACACTTAGAGAAAAATGAATCAAAAAGAAATTAGAGCCTGTGCTCTATTTTAAAAACTTTACTGTCCCAAACCAAATTATGCAGTGACAGTGATCTGGATCATGCATCGCTGAAAATTAGAATGAAACATAGAGTATTTTTTACTCTACAGTTATTGGTGACCCTAAGGACTTTTGAGCCTGCTCGAAAAGAATCTACAACTCTCGCATGATCTGAAATCGCTAAAAAACACAGTTTTAACTAAAATGTTTCAAATAGATTCCATTTACAAGAATCTCTTTAGGTTCACCTTCCATCGTTTCTAGCTCAAATGAATTTTGCTATTTACACACCTAAATTTTATAAGGGCCAGTCCATAATGCTTCAAACTTAGTGTGTTGACCTGGTTTGGTGGCTCTTGCATCCCATTTCAAAATAATTGAGCCTATTTTAAAATGGGGATTTGAAGTCCTTTTATCAAAATAGTCTTTAATTATTTTCTAATGCTTTATCGATGAATCATGTGCTGCATCCCTTTTTTCTTGAACTTGTAGAAGTTCTGCTAATCTGACCTGCATGGGGCTATTTTCTTCAATTTCAATTTGTTTGATTAGTTGGAGAGCAGGAATCTCCAAGCTTAGGGGAATTACAATAGATTTCCCATATACCAATTCATATGAAGACATTTTGATCACCTGTTTATAATACTATCAACCCATAGTGCTAAATTAAGCACTTTATGCCATTCCTTGTGATGATCAGCCCCTATTCTTTTGATGAGTCTAATCAGGTTCTTATTAGTTGATTCTGCCAAACCATTATCCTGAGGGTAATAATTAGAAGAAATTTTTAGATATATTTCATGCTTTAATGCAAGGTCAGATACTTTGGACCCTAAAAATGCTTTAGCATTATCTGAAATTATGGTGCGAGGAACCCCAAAATGAGTAGTGATACTCCCTAAAAAATCTAGGATCACATTTTCTGTTGCTTCCTTGAGCAGCATTGCCTCGGTCCATCTAGTGAAATAATCTGTGGCTGTCAAGATCCATTTGTGACCCATACTAGATACTAGATTTATCATTCTAATGAAGTCAAGACCCCATTGAGCAAAAGGTTCATCCATAATTATAGGACTAAGAGGCATTGCTGCATTCCTTCTCATTCCCACATAATATTGAGAAGATTTACATTTTTTAACCAAATGATAACAATTTGTAAATAAAATAGGCCAAGAATAACCTGCTTCACTTATTTTTATAGCTGTAGTCTTTGCAAAAAAATGTCCACCTGATACTCCATGATGCATTTCATGTAATATTTTCTTATCCTCATCCTTTTCTACACATCTCAACAATTTGCCATCAAAATTTATTTTGAAAAGAACCTGTTCAATTAAAAAAAAATGAACTCCTTGCATCCTATAGTATCTTCTCTTATTTTGAGGGAGTTCTCTTCGGTAAATCCCATTTTTCATAAAATGAATCCTATTTGTAACCCAGGATTCCTGATCAACTTCTTGTATTCTCAATACAATTTTTTCTTTTGTTCCTAAATTTGTCTCTTCAGATATCATCTTTTCAAGCTCTTGAGTCATATATTGACACAAACCCCTACCTCTAACTAATTTAGTGGGTTTGACTTTTACATCATATTCAAGGATCTTCATTATCTAGTTTTCTCTTTTTTGAGTAATTTCCCCCTCCATGATGTATTCTCTGACACTTGGATGTGCTACAAGTATCAAAATTTTACTTCTTGATACTATATCCCTGAACTTTTTGAGAGCTTTTACCATAACATATGCTTGTTTTTCCACAAAGTTATATCTGGTTTCATATTCCCTAAGAGTCCTTGAGAAAAAGGCTATTGGATGCTCTCCCTCCTGTTTATCATCCTTCTGTGTTAGAACAGTAGCAATACTGAGCTCTTCTCCATATACATACATTACAAAAGGCTTATAAAAATTTGGGTTTCTAAGTACTGGAGCTTTTGAGATAGCTTTCTTGACCTCTTCAAAGGCTTTCCTTCCTTCCGTAATCCACTTGAAAATTAGGTCTTTTTTCAGCAAAAGTGTCACTGGTCTTACTAAGCCTTCAAAGTCAGATATGAACTGACTCACAAAATTAATCTTTCCCAAGAAAGATTGAATTGCTTTCTTATTGACTAGAAGAGGTAAGTTCATTATAGCTACCACTCTTTCTAGGTCTATGGAAACTCCTTCTTTAGATACTATATGTCCCAATAATTTGCCTTGAGGGACAACAAAGATACATTTCTTAGGATTCAAGGATATTCCAAATTCTTGACATTTTTTAAACACAGCTTCTAAATGATCAAAATGATCAGTAGCATTCTTTGAAAGAATAGTAAGATCATGATAAATCAGGATAATTTTATTTATCAGTTCCCTAAATGCAACATCCATAGCTCTCTGAAAAGTGGCTCCAACATTTGATAGGCCAAATGGCATCTTAGCATATGCAAATGTTCCCCATTTGGTAGTAAAAGTAGTCTTGTATTGGTCTTCTTTAGCCAACCAAATCTGATTGTATCTAGAGAAACCATATAACAAAGAGAATCTCTCTGATCCAGCAACAGTTTGTAAAATTTGTTCCATGGATGGCAAGGGATAATGATCCTTCAAAGACGCTTTGTTTAGATCTCTAAAACTACACAAAGTATTATATCACCATTCTTTTTCCTAACTGGTACTAGATTTGATACCTAGGTTGAGTGTTTAATTGGAATAATTATTTTAAAATCTAAAAGTTTCTGCAACTCATCCACCATTAGAGGCTCAATCCTTGGATTCACTAACCTCTATTTCTGTCTGATAGGCTTAGTCAATCAGTTCTATTGTGTGCTGAATGATGTCTCTATTATATCCATGAAGATATTCATAGCTCCAGGCTATGACTCTGTCATTTTTTTTGCATAATTCAATTAGCCTTTCCTTTTCTTCTTGAGTTGCATAATTTCCAACTTTTAAATTTTTTCCTTCACTCACCTTTATTTCAGAATAATCTGCTTTGTTTGCTTGGAACCTTTTTTTCTCCAACCTTACATCTTCTGGATCAAAAAGGCTTTCTAAAGTGATTAAACCTTTGGGAAACTTATTATTCTTTAATTGTATAATTTTGATCCCCATATACCTCTTCAATCTTTGGTTGCAATTGATTGAAAAATTCCCCTGATTGTTTCAAGATGAGAGTACTTGAAAATCATTCTCAAACACTTGCCAATTCTCATCATTATCTGAGATAGTTGGCCTTAGTATAACCTTTACTGACTCATTGTTAACTAATAGGCTAGTTGCTGTATCAAACTGTGAACCAATCTGTGCCATCCTATCAGCTTCAAAATTTTGAACCCTGGGAACTACTTCAATATTAAAAGCTTCAAAATCTTTTATTAAGTCCCAAATTCTGTGCTTATAAGATTTCATCCTGACATTCTTTGCTATTTCCTTTTCTCTAATTTACTTTACTACTAATTCTGAATCTCCTTTTACTATTAGATTCTTTATTCCCTTTTTTTGGATAATAGGAGCCCATGTACTAAAAATTCATACTCAACATCATTATTAGTGCAAACAAATTGAAAATGGATAGCTCTTAAAATTTTCTCACCATTTGGAGCAGTAAGACAAATTCCTGCTCTAACACCATTTTTACTTCTAGCCCCATCAAAATTTAAAGTCTAGATTTCTGAATCTTTTTTAGATACTTGAGTAGTTGGTGTTTCTTCCCTTAAAATGTTTGGGATTTCATGGTCCTCATCAAAAATAACATAAGTTCCCAAACCAGTAGAATTATAATTTTCATATGGGTCACTATGCATCATAGCTAACAACTGTTTATTTTTTTTCCTGATTATGCTTAGTCTAGTCACCTATCTTAGTAAAATAGAAGGAATCTGACTTGGATTTGCTTACCTCTGATGCATTGTTCACTAAGGCTATTGTCTACAGATGAACTGTGTCTTTGAGCTTTCTTTTATCAGCATGTCATTCAGTATATTTGGGCATTGCTTGATTTTGAAGAGCTTCTTGTAATAGTGTCTTTTGTTCAGGAATAACTAATATGTCCCAAATTGATACTTGTGCTAGGGTCATCTTCAGTTGATCCACCACATTCATTGGTCCAAAAGTTTGAATTCTTGGAAGATTAGGATATCTTGTCTTTCTTTGAACTTGTTTAGGAACTTCTTGATTCTGCACTGGCTGAAGCATTTCTTGTCTAACAGCTATGTGTTGATGACATTGAAATGAAGGATTCTCCATAACTTCATTGTTTACAACTTCAAGATGTTTCAACATTCTTCTCTTTGATCTAGTACAGTAGTCTGATTACACCACTGATTTCTTGGAAACAGAAATTTCATTCAAAAATACTGATTCTTCATCTTCACCCCATGAGAACAAAGCATATTTCAGGGCTATTTCTTCCTCTTGTTGCAAAGACATCCCTTGCATCTGAGCCATTAAGACTGAATTTTGCATATTAGAAGACTGGTAGGCTTGATTGTCACTGGAACTTGCAAACTGACCATCCATTATTCTTTCCTCTGCCACTTTTTGTTGTAGATTACCCATGGGACAATCTCTAGGTGTATGAGCATTATTGCAAGGGAAACACCAGGCATTAGTGTTATCCACATAGTTATTTTTCCCTAGAACAATCTCCTTATTAAATTGGGAGGAATAGTCTGTGAGGGTGTAGGGACTGCAACTAATTGGTTTACTGGCTGAGGGTTATTTTGCCTCAGAGGACCCTGATATTGGTTTAGCTGAGATGAAAATATACTTCCTTGATAGCCTTGATATGGAGGCCTAGGGAATGTATTTTGCTGTCTTTTTATATCGATCAACTCATTAGAAAATGTCCTCAAGATATTCTTGATATCATCTAGCTTAGATGACTAAGTGGAGGCAATTTCTTTAGCAGGTGGTTGGGGATATGTGTACATAGACATAGGTGGGGTTATAGATTTAGGGGCTTCTTGAGGTAATTGTAAGGAAATTTTTGGGAACATGGGCATGGGAGGCCTTGGGGGTAACTTTCCAACATCTATCAAATTATTCTCAGCTCTGACCGCATAGTCATAAGCCTTAAGCAAAGTGTGTCCTCCAAGTGACTAAATCATAACAGATATATTTGAATTCTAAGTCATAATATAAAATACTATAGCCATACCTAGTAATGGTCTAGCTATAGTAGGGATTTTTTCCCAAGTCTTTTGAAATATGGAATTGAAGTCAGTCATGGCTTCTTGTGGTGCCCTTTAAATGGTAATTAATTACTGTAACAAAGAAGAATTATCACCCTTCTCTTCAAATATTTTAAAGAAAAGATCTCTGAGCTGATCCCATGTAGATATGGTATTTAAGGTCAAAGACCAATACCATTCTAGAGCCTTCCCTTTAAAAGAAGCTGCTAATAATCTTATGGCCACATTTTGCTATGTGACATGTATAGCACAAATATCTGATACATCTTGAAGATGTTCCTCAGATGTTTTAAAGTCTTGCCCATTGACTTTGGGTAGAGCTTTTAGGGCATTCACTAGGATAGGGTCCCAAGTGGCTGGTGGTATTGGGAGAATCAAGGGACTACCAGTGTTCTAGCTTGCATAATTTCTTGGGGGTATAGGGGCTCCCATATTTGCTCTTGGTATTGGTATAAAATGGTTGACTCTTCTTCTTGGACTAGTTACCAAAGGTGGCAAAAGAATACCTGGATTTGTAATAGATTGTGATCTGGTTACTGGTCCATAGCTATGACTCCTCGTAGCTCTCTGGTTCATATGATCTTAAAAGAAACTTTAAGATTGGTCCCACCAGGTGTGCCAAAAACTGTTGATGATTTAAAATTGTGCTTGTTCTAACACCAACAATGGGAAGTTTCAAGATGTGGGACTTGCGACCTGAAACAACCTCCAGATTTTTGAGAAGCTAGTTCTTATTTATATCGAGTATATACTGGGAAAAGGGACATGAATTTTAATAGAAACACAAATGCAAGAAAGGAAATCTAACTATGGTGATGCACCTAAATGTAATTCGACCTTAATCCTAATCACAGTGAGACTATATGTAAGATTCATTTACATTTAAGAGCAAATAAGTGCATGATTAATGTAAAAGATGGAAATAATAGAAACAAAGGCTCATAGCATAAACAAATTTTGCAGTGATACAGAAAATGTCAACAAAGGCACGGGGTTCAATCTTCTTATTTAAATTTTTGAGTCACATAAGAGGCATAGAAACACACACAATTATATAAACTTTTCAACTCAAGAAAATGACACAAAGGCAAATGACATTCCTAATCACAGCTCTAGAAAGTCTAAACTCTTAACAATAATTCTCTAAAAAATTCTCTCTAGTATCTGATCCCTTTTTGGTGATCTCTGCACCCTTATTTATAGCCTTAGATTCACTCCGAATTGTCTGCTTGTTCCCAATCTAACATCCCAACTAAAATCTAACAGAATTGAAAGTGTCTAACAGAAGATATTTATAGATTTTGAAATGCTTTGTCTTCTGGCAATTCATTGGCTGAAATAGATTGCAGGACACTCCCTTCTCTTAAATGCTAGGTAACACTTAGCCAGTTTCTTGAAAACCTTCTTATTACTTTAGGAGATACTAGAGGATGACACTTGATGTGTTCTGCAACACCTATCGAAGACATGTGGCACTTTTCGCGTAACTTATACTCTTTTGTGTCTTTGCTCAAGAGTGTTCTGCCTTTGACACTTGTCATAATTTGCTTCCTCGAAACTTCAATAGCTTAAAATAAAATAAGACCCACAACATTTCTTACTTGAGTAACTTTAAAAAGGAACATAGGGACAGGTGGCAAACTTTGCTGTTTCATCAAAAGATACGTGGCAATCTCTGCTTTACTTATCTGGGGTTACGCGGTGGTCTCTGCTTCTTTTATCTACCTTTTTAGAAACCTACAGAAGATGACACATGGCAGTCTCTGCTTTACTCTATTTATATCATAAAAACAATTAGGTCTCATTTCATGTTTACACAGACAGTGACCCCTGGTGACTTTCGCTTGCTTTAGAAACAAAACTTGGGACCCACCACAGTCTTTGTTATATCAGTGAAGCAAAATGAAAATAATTTAGATCTTGACATGTGGTGGCTTCTACTCTCTTCTACTGGGATACGTGATGTCTTTTATCACTTTTAGAAAAGCAAAATTGAGACCTTTCGTGATTGCCACTTGGCACTTTCCACTTGATCCTGATACTTAGCTTGTTAAAACCTTTCACTGAAAAGAGATGAAACACCGGTGTTGATATGAAATGCAGATGCCAACACTTATCATGTTCCACTGAGTCGCTATGAGATATGTGGCATGTTCTGACCAACTCATAGAAAATATGAAAGGTGCCTCAGATGACAACACTTGGTAGCTTCTGCTTGACTTCAACACTTAGAGAAAAATGAATCAAAAGGAAATTAGAGCCCACACTCTATTTTAAAAACTTCACCGTCTCAAACCAAATTATGCGGGGACAACGATCTAGATCATGCACCGCTGAAAATCAGAATGAAATGTAGAGTATTTTTTACTCTACAACCTAAGATGATAACCATCAAGCATGATCCACAAATCAAAGGAGGATATCCCAAAATAGTAACCTTCGAGCACGATGTATGAATTGAAGGGAAAGGATGGGGATGATACATAAAAACTAGCATGGATTGTATTGGTTTTCAATAAATAGGCTCAAAGAGGGTGACATCCTCAAACAAGATGGAGTGTTCATGTCTACCATAAAATTCTCTACCTCAAAACTAAGGCCATAAGAGACCCCACTACGAGTGTACCTTAGCATCATGTCTAGAGAGGTTTGTTCTTTACATTTTCTAGGATTTGGACTATGTTTTGTAAATGTTTTAAACAAGGTATGTGTTTTGATCCTTTATAAAAAAGGTGACTAGTACCAAAGATATTATAATAGGGAGGGTGGCATAGTACCACACACAATTAGAAGAATGATGTTTAAAAATTTACTCAACCTTGGGTAAAGTTGAAATCATATGAATTAGAAGAGTGTATGATAACTCAACAATATAAAGTGTAAACTAGTATACCAAAGCTTAGATTCAGAGATACATCAATATCATAAAAAGTAGTTAAACTTTGATGAGTTGCTATTAAGAAACTAGAATAAAGCCCTTCATATTAGGAAGGAGAGAATGTGAACCAAGAAACTCAAGATGTAGATACATGCAAGAATTTCTAAGTATAAAACTAGAACCAAATGGGCAGTATAATGCTGCCACATGGTAATAGGAATGGTAGTATAAAATGTGTTCTATAACTTGAAATATGAGTGATATATTTGATGGCCCAAGTTCACAATGGTGAGATAGATGATGAGTCTATAAGAAACCTTCAATCCAAACAAGAAATTGAACCCAATTTCCCTCAAGTCAAGTGTACATGGTGAACCTAATTAACACATCAACCTTATAAACTTAGAAAGGTGCAATTTTAAATTTTAACTATCAATGAAGGACTTTAAGATAATTGGGCAAGTGGTTTAGACTCAAATGAGCAGCATAACTGTGCTAATTAGATGATATGACACAATGTTTAAGATAACAAATTTGAATAAGGAAAATATTGATTTTCACCCTGATAGTGTAGTGCTTCCTTGTTCAAGAATTTGGTGGATAATGTGTTTGGTTATGATGTGTGTTTATAATCAAGTTTTGAATTCAAAAAGGACCAAGTAATCTAAGATCAAAAAGACAAATACAAGTAAGTAATCATTTTAAGCCCTAAACTAACAAAGTTTGCTTTGTATTGTTGAAATCCATCTATATACGTACACTTGGAAGGAAATAAATTATTCATCCAAAATAAAATCACATTAATCAGTAAGGTATTTTACACCCCCTTCTTTCTAGTGACAATACGGTGACATGGACCTTTGGGTGCACCCTACATCAACAATACTCCATGGTAAGTGGGGATTTCTAAAACTTACAATTTATGATCATCTAGATGGTACCAATTATGGCTAACATAAGGGATGCAACACATCAATTGAATCTACATCAAATGTCTTGTTGTAAAAAGGCTTAGTCCTTTTCACAACCATTACATCTGTCAATTTCTCAGTGTAGTATGATGTCTTGAATGATCATATGTTTCAAGCCATCTTACCACTAATGGAGATGGTTTAACCGCTCAAACCACCATCCCAATAAGGTGATCCCAATTTATATACCCCACATGGAGAGGTGTTGAAGACAATGCTAGGAGATGAAGCCCTAGGTCAAAGCTTCCATATAGAACTCATGGGAGGTAATGACATCCCCCTCACAAGCCAAATTGTATGAAATAAAATCTAAGTAAAAAGGCTTTAGGGTTATTTTTAGATTACCCAAACCATACATGTTTTGGGGAGATCCTAGACAACTTCCTTTTTACACTTTGAATAAAGGCACAATTATAATAAAAAGGTGTTGTTGATCACCCAAATTACCTATATAGGATGGGGAGAACATACATGCACAATTATTTTGCTCAAATAATCTAACAATTAATAGATGATTTGAATAAAATAAACACACTTTTTGAAAAATATTGTAGCTTTGAAGTGAGTTTCATTTTAAGCACTAAAAATGAAGTTTTTGGTGGTGTTCTTAGACCCTTGGCTTTTAGTTTGCAAAAACTTTGAAAAACATCCTCTTAAATAATCAAATAAACCATCTAATTCCTTTTAAACACTAAAGGGAAGGTTCCTAATTCTTTTTTAGAAACCAAAAAAAATGTGAAAAGACCTAAATGTGCTCAATTTAATCACTTTCCCATGCAGGCCCTGCATAAAAATTTAGATATTCTTGTTTAGATTTGAAGCACTTTTTGTTTTAAAACAAAAAACCTTGGATTTGTTGTTCTTACTCTTGGGTTTGTGTTTTTTTTAAAAACATAGAGATCAACATCGATTACTATTGACTGGTGCTGATTCCTACAAGACCATCCCCGGTCGTAACCCAATTGTGGTCAGTCAAAAATTACCGATAACGATCACCTATGAACCCAAAGGCACATAATTTTTTTGGCAAAAAGCCTTTTTAGGATAAAATATCCAAAAGATAAGCTTCTAGATCAATATTATGTTTAGACCAGAGACTTATAAAACTCAAATTATTAGAAACAAACTTGAATAAATCTCTAAAATTAAAAATTTTAGCCATATTTTCCCCTGCAACCCAACCGATTATGGTTAGCCCTAATTGACGCCAATCACTCAGAGCCATCGTTGGTCATTGTGTGACCTGTGTGTGCATAAAAAATGTTATAAATGTGGGAAAATTAGCATACAAATTATTGTTAAAGTAAATTTTAATGACTTTACTGGGAATATGAGATTGCCAAGATGTCTTCCTTGCTTAAATGGATGTTGTGGTCCCATCAGGTGTGCCAATATGTAGTGTTATATTACAAATATTGTTAGTCAAACATTAGTCATGAAAAAAAAAAGAATGCATAAGAACTAACGATCTAATCCAACCTATTCAATGGGGTTTGAAAATGATAGTAAGAAGCAATTGAAAGAAAGTAAATGCCTATTGCCTTCCCAAGTGATTCCACCTTCTAAAAGTGAATCCAAGCATGTTTTTCCCCTTGATCTAGTGTTCTTATCTTTATCAACAATGGATGCCAAACTCCTCCATCATCTCAAGATCACTATGCATAACCTATGTAATTGATATGAAATAACTAATATGCCTATCAATTGAAGCTCATCTGTTGCAAATAAAATATTTATCAAAACACAAATGACTTGTGGAGAGAATCCTAAATGATAAGTTTACATAATTTAAGCTTAAAAATGATGTTTTATACCTTTATATTGACAGAGTTTTCAAATGGGTCAGGATCAACCATGACCATCCATTTCAAGATTGAGATGTGTGGCTATGAATTAATCTAATATTTGTAATTAAATCCATAAATATCTTCATATTAATTTGGGAGGAAGGGGCATTAATGAGGAATGGGTGCCCCTAAACTTGATATTTAGTGCATTTATGGCTTATGGATGCCACCCCATTGATCATGTCATTAGGTGATGCAGATATACAAAATCAATTTCCCATAAAGAAATACTCAATTTGATCCATAGAATTCTTATTTAAGCTCATAATTTGGTTTAATTTACCTAAGTAAGATTAATTAAATTTAGTGCAATTTTTTAGAAATTAATGCACAATTAATCAAAATGATCAGAAAGTCATATTATTAGATCATAATTTCACTCGAGAAGAATTAGGAGGTTATGTTAGATGTGTACAGACCGTGATACTATTTAGGATGTTGTTGACACAAAATAACAAAGGTACGTGATGTGTACTAATGAATTAGAAGAAAAGAGTGATCCAGAGCACCAAAATGCAAAATTTTCATTTTGACCTGAAATGTCTTAAGAAAAGTTAGGAAACACATAAAATGCATTGCCCCATTTAGGGATACATTAGCCTAAATCAAAACTTGTATACAACAGTCTTGAACTATTTAGTGCATTTACGTGATTTTGGCCTAAATTATGCATTTAAGTGTAATTCAAGTAAGATTGATAATTTCAAAACACAAATGGTGTTAGGAATTGGATGTCTACAGTATAAACAAAGGACCCTGATCATTTTTGATAAACATTGAGGTGTGTGGAAATTACACTCCATTTTTAGTGTTGTAAAATGGTTTCAGTTTTGGGGTAGTACCCCCCACACCACGATGTCTATAAAATAAATCACCGTTTATCCTGCAACGATAGTCATTAAGTAGTTTTAAAACCATCAGGACATAGTTTCTAAAAATAAGCAACAAGTAAATGGAAAATAAAATCAAAATATTTTTGTTTATAGAGACCAATAAATTTCAACACGATGTCAAAATAAAATGCTTCAGTGCCATATTTTTATTCAAGGTGACAAGATAATTTCTTCAATTTCAAATTAAATCCAAGGTCAAAGAAGATTGACTTATGATGTCAGATTTATATCCAAGGTCTAAGTTTTTTTTTTTTTAGTTTTAGGAATTTATATAAAATTGTGTGAAATCTTATGAAAAAAATCAAGCAAGCAAGTAGTGTTCAAATGGAATTATTAGTTAGTTAGAATTTTTATATGTTTTTTATTTAATTTACAAGTGAAATATAACTAAGCACTAAACTATTGAATTCTTATTTAGGTTACAAAATATACAAAACCAAAATGTAGACTATGATAATTTACATAATTATATAAATAGTAAATTGATAAACAAATATGCAAACTAGCTCAAATTTATTTTATGCTAACTGTGCATGTTGAGTGTTGATGCAAACCAACTGAGAAGTATTGTGAACTATGTCATGGCTGAAAATAAAATTGTAAACTATGTTGGGACAAGGCCATGCTAGGAGGATAGTGTACACACCAAAAATATTCACATTGTGATTTTGAATTTTGAAATTCCCCTGGACCATCTTAGGACCCCCTTGGGACCAATCAGACCCTTTGACCCCTAACCAAACCTAAATTAATTCTATTTTCTCAATGGACTTAACCTACCCTTTAACCCACTTTTTGCCTTCACCCTCGACCACTGACAGTTAGGGTACATCTCCTTAACCACCAACATGCAAACCATTCACCTTGATTTTCTAAAAAAAGTTCATATAAATCCGCATGCGAGCCATTGCATGAGTGAGTTAAAATTAGAAAGCCTAGTTAACATCTTATTGTAACTCTCTTGCCTTGCCTATGAGAAGAGAGGATCAGGGAGGTGAAATCCATCTGCAATTATTATCAATAACTTATGCATCCAAAGTTCCTTTTTTTTACAGGTCAATTATCATCAACAATCTAGTGACCTAGCCATCACGTTAGAGATCCAACTTACTATCACTACTTTGCCAAAGTGCCAAGTACCGTTACTCTACCAAAATCACGTTAAAATCCACCAACGAGTCAAGCACCCATTCAATCAACTTTTTGCAAGATAAGTGTTTATTTTCCAATATTTAATTACTTTATTTGCTTTTCACACTCAGCTCAACACCAACCCATCTCTTAGAATCTAACTTTGTGATCCCATCAATCTGACCATTTACTAACCTATACCTACACACAATAACCATCGATGGTTATCTCAACCTTTGATGGTCTGTCCAATTGCCGATGGTCACTATGGAAAGAAATAATAAGTTATTTCCATCTTCCTACCCTTAAGCTAATCTAGTTTTCTATGTCCCTACCTATTCACAAAGCCTTGCCTAATTTTTTTAAACAGACCCTAGCCATTTAGCACTATTATTGATTTACTTACCGCCATATTAGTCATTTCTAGTCTATTTATTTAACAAGCATTTCTTGTGTTCAATTTTAGTTCCTTTTGATTACTAATACAAGTATTTTCTATTCTATTTTATAAACTTAATTATTTAACATGTGTGGATTGACAACCCCTGAAGAAGCTCTTGCTTCCATGATCTAATTAGTGCTAGGCAATCCACTCAACTATATCTAACCAACCATTTGATTTAGTGTTGTTTTATTTATAGGTCATCCTCCCAAGCCAAAGAGGAGTTCTCCATAATCATCTGATTCAATGCACACACAATCAAATATATTTTTCAACCATACCCATATTTAGTTTCTTCTTTCCCCTTTCTGAAATATAAGTTGAAATTCATTGAAACATTTTGGCATGTATAGTGGGACCTTGAGTCTTTAATTTGGGTTTCTTCTCTTTGCATTTGTATGTTTTTCTCTCTATCTATGCTCATTAAAAAAACTAATATTTATTTTGGGTTTAAAATCAAGTACATATTTTGATTGCTTACAAGTTTAGCTCACATATTTTAAGTTAAAGCAAAGTAACCTATCATAGCATTACTTTTGTTTCACATACTAAACCAAACCACCTTCATTAATTAAATATATAACAAACTTGAGATAAGGCCCGACTAGGATTTCATCACCTAGAAACCACCTTAGCCTTTCCTGATGATCCTAATTGGAGGTCATTACCAAGGGGAGAACCAAGTCAGCTCTCTGGTTGAGTATAAACTCTGGAAATTAGTATATATTAGCTAAGCACTCGATACTCTTATCACTATGATGTGTGAAGTGAGGGGCTAGGCCCCAATACCAAGCCACATATTGATTCCCAATATAGATCCTTTTGATCACCTAAATGACCTGAAACCAACCATAGATTATTTTTATAGTACCCGATCTACAAGCCAACTTCTATCACACATTCTCATAACTTAAATGCATAAGCTCAAAGCAAGATTAAAATTAACCATAATATTTTAACATACTCTAGTGTGTGTTGGGTTTTCTTTATCATTTTTTTGCTTTCTCTCTATTTGATTTATAAGATCCTTTATGTTTTCCTCTCATCCTAATTGCATGGTTCTTACTCATCAACAAAAAAGAGACTTAGTAAGTCAGGACCCATCTATAGATTATCTAGTCTTCTCTACCTCTTCATTTATAGAGTACATCTTAGATGCTGAGAGTTCTCATTATTCTAACACTTCTAGTGTGCCTCATATAGTTTCCCAAGGTGACCCAGACTTTGCTAGCTTTTTGGATAATAACTCAGTAGCCTTGCAATATTATCTTAGCACAATATTTCACCATACACTCATTTTAGTTCCACCTATCGATCCACCCTATAGCATGCCATTAGGGTTTTTAGGTAACTCTTTTGTTGTCACTATCACCACCCAACCATTAACTACTTAGGCATCTACCTCAACTGTTAACCTATATGACACAACCATATAAAACCAATCATCTCAACCTTCTAACACCCAAACACCTCCTAGACTGACTAATAATTCTTCCAAAATGGCCACCATGTAACCTTTACCTACCCATACCCTAATTACTATTAGAGTACCCACTACCACCATCACTAGCATTCCCATGACTAACCTTGCTTCACTTCAAAATGTAGTAACACCAATAACTTTTACCTTATCACCTATCTCTACTAGGGTTACCACTTTTCCCTTGCCTCTGACTCAACCACCCATGTCCACTCAGTATTACATACCCTTTACCCAACCACTAGTGACCACATATTCATATATGGCTTCAACCCAACCACCTATAGCCACTTACCCATATGTGGAAACTTCTCAACCTCTAACAAATTATCAATATGTCACTCAACCCCAACCATAACATGCACCTTACAACCCTTCAGGTGCACCACCCTAAATAGACCTAATGAAAATTCTCATGGACAAGATGACAACTTTGGAGTCATCCATCTTTGGGGCTCATAATCTCCTATCCTATGACTAGATCTATAATGAGCCCATCCACCCATCTATGCCTATCAGGTCATATCCTCTGCAATGAGAACTTCTCAAGTTCTCCAAGTTTTAGAGTAAGAAGGATCCCCAAAAACACCTTAGGCTATTTAGGTATTCATGTTATTTGATTACCTATGATGATGCCCTCCTTCACACTTTTCTTATGTGTTTGTCAAGATTGACATTAGATTGGTGTAGTGCCTTAACCAAACATTCCATCTTCTCCTTCACCCAATTGGCTCAAAATTTCTTAGATCACTTTTAGATAAAAATCTCCAAGAAGGTTTCCATCACTGACCTCAACTCTATCTGAAAGTTTGATGATGACTCTATTACCGATTTTGTAGCTCGTTGGTGGAGCCTAATCAACCAACTCTCCTTTTCCTTACCCCAACTTGAATTGATCAATCTCTTTACTTAGGAATGTGCCAAGTACATCTCTTTGACATTACATGTTTTGATCTTCTAAAGTTTTGATGAAGCTTTTACCATGGTGCACAAATTAGAGAACAGAGCTATCGATGAAGGAAAGCTAAAAATAAAAAAACAAGAACTCTACCTACAAAACTAATGAGGATTCCTCCTCCATACTAAATAACCAAACCAACACCAGGACTAAAAAAAAGGGCATTACGAATGCAATTATCCTTAAAGACCCTTCTCCATCATCTACCAACCAACTAATTTTTGATAGTTCCTTAGAATAAAACTTGAGAAAACAAAACTGGAACACCCAAAATCAATTTACTCCACTTGGAGAATCCTATGCTTCGATCTTGGAGAAGCTATTAAAAGCTAATATCATACAACTTCCTCCTATCAAACCACATCAATAATTTGATTCTTCTTGTATTGCACCTAGTTAATATAATGAGAATGATCTATGTGCCTGCCATCAAGTAATAGGGCATGATGTTAGTAGGTGTAACACCTTCAAGAGCATTGCCCAATCGCTCATTGATAAAGGGGAGCTTGTGTTGGATAACCCCAACGTAACTCAAAACTAGGCCCTTGACATCTTTAGGTAGCCTTTTCCCAATCATGCACCTGTCAAAAACAAGAGCAACATGGTTAAGTGTTCTCATGATGCCCATATTATTAACATGGTTCTTGGTATGATCATTACTGAAGAACACATCACCCAACCTATATGTTCATCACTCTCTCCACTTATTCAGGTAGTGGAGTTACCTTCTCCTCTTTTGAGAACCCAAACTAAAGAAGTGCCTCTTTCTCTTCCTCCACTTATTGAGGTAGTGGATCCATCAACCCCTCCCTTGGCTAACATACTAGAGCACACACCCATTTTACCTTCTCCCTTAACCACCGAGCAACTTACTACCCCTTAAGAGATCCCTATCGAAGAGAAAGCCCCCATGTTTGCACCTCCCGTAAAGAAGTCACCCAATCAAACCTTACATCCTTTGATTGAGGAAAAGGATGAGGTTACCATCCCTCTATCTCAACCTATGTGTTTATCTTTCAGGTCCACTATCTAGTGAATAAGACAAGCCTACAAACCATTTTTTAGGTTAGTGCAAAAATTGGAATTTATCTCCAAACTTGACATGGATCGAGCCACCTTATGGAAACAATTAGGGCTACCTTATATCACCAAGTAAGAACCTATAACCACACCTTTGGCAAACCATCCCACCACTTTTGCTATCTAAACTCATACCGTATCATCCAAACCAATAATAAATTCTACCAACCTAATAATTCCTAAGCCATATAAAGCACCTAAACCCCAAGCAACCAAATCACCTTCTCCAACCAAATCAACCAAACCCACCAAGAACCTTGGTATCCTACCTACAAGGAGTCTTAATCACCCATCTATGAAGGTAGAGCTTACCTCACTGAACCCAACAACCAAGCACCCACTCAAATCAACCAAGGGAGTAGAAATAATAAAAGGATAGATATTCAAACTCCTACCTCCCTCCACCTTACCATCTATCTTGGGGCCTCATCCCTCCACTCTGGTTATAAATCTAGTTGTCTCATCCAAGAATTGATTGTTGTTGTTAGATACACCAACACTCTTACTTTCAGACACACCTATTTTTTTCAAACCATCAATAACCAAGATACCTATCCTAAAACCTCCCACCTTCACTTTCTCAACCACTGCCTTACCAAAATTAAAACCACCAACCAAGCACACTAGCTTACCCTAACCTTACTTCACCAAACCTGCTACCATAAGGACTTCCACCTTACCAACCACAACCAAAACCCCTAAAGCCTCTCCACCTTTATATGAATCATAATCTACCATTTTTCAAAGGTTATTACATGCTTCTTTCTTGACCCTACCCCCCATCAAGCTATTTGATCCTCTCAATTCAAAACCCATCTGGTATAATGACCACCATTTGTGATCCTATCATAAGACACTAGGCCATGACATGGCAAACTGCAAAGATCTCCAAGCCATTATACATTGGCTCTATGATGAGTATGATCTTTTAATAGATGAACCTCCCATAAGTCCTATACCAATATAACCAACCACACATCCTACCCAACACCTACATGCTCCTTAACTCTTGCCTTAGAGTGATGAAGAATCAAACCAATATCCTACCCCAATTCCTCTCTCTATCCATACTATTCATATGGTCACAAGAACACAATAAAAGGATAAAGGGAAGGCCAAAGTGTCCATCCCATGGACATACCCATCTTCTAACTCCCAACCAAACCCTACCTAAGCACCTTCACCTTCACCCAAACCCAAGGCATCTATCTTAGGTGCCTTCCAATCTAACCCTTCAAAGTCCATCAGGAGAGTGGTGCTCAAACATCTTCTCTAAACCTCGATGAAGATGAACTTATATGAGTTTATAGAGCCATTGTAATTAATATAAGTCTAACCTGAATACCCTCAAACTCTAGCAACCTTTGTTAGTGCTCTCTAAATTTATAACCTTATCACCTTCAAGGATTTATAAATACCTTCTATCCATTTAGATGACCCACATCCCCCTCTCTTTATTACTACTTACATCAACCAAACCTACATTAAATGGGTCATTATTGATGGGGGAGCTAGTATTAATATCATCTCCTCCCATGCCTATAACCAACTTAACCTTCTGGTCAATGTCATGTCTAAAACCTTGACTATCCTTTGATATTTTAATGACACCATGATCACTACCCTAGAAACGGTTGTTCTCCATATCTGTGTAGGACCTTCACACTCCCTAAACTCTTCTATGTAGTGAAAGGCAAATTCTAATACAATGTTTTGCTAGGATGACCTTGGATATGCTCCATGGGTTGTTTCCCCTCTACCCTACACCATTGCATTAAATTTGAGCACGAAGGCTGGGTCATCACCATACAAACTGACCAAAATCCTTTCTCAACATGCAATATGACCTACCAACCCAATAACATCTTACCCCCGTCTATCACACCCTCCTTAAATAAGGACAAGACCTCCACCACGAAAGAGGAAGTCCTACCTCCCTCTACCAATGAGGCATCTACTAGTTCATCCATCCCCTCCAATCAAATCACCACCTTAGACCCTTTGTAATCAACATTCCACTGCCTTTCATTGGGGGAATATCACCTTTTAGCCCCTGATGCCTTCCCTACTCCTCACAAGTATGGGCAAATTACTAGTCCCTTAGGATAAAACCCAATGTCAGAATTGTTGTTCCTTTTAGACCTCCCCACTATCAAACCCATTTCATCTATGGAGGACTTGACAAACTTGTTGGTGTTTCTACCACCTCTCTTTCACCTTGACCATTTATGACTAGATTGTCCTACCTAGATAAACTGAGCTTTGCCAAGATGTACCTCCATAGGTGTGCTTGAAAGGGATTTAGTCTTAGACAATATGAGCATGGCCCACATGAGTTGATTTCTATTGAAGATATAAATTCTCATGAGAATTATGACCTTAGTTTCATCCTGCCCAATAAAAAAGAATCTAAACCACCTACCATCACCATTGTTGAAGAAGACATCCCTTCCTTATTAACCTCTCCCCCACCTGTGTGTGAGGATGATGACAACATCCCACCTAACTTTTTTTTCATCAATATGATCAACCTTGGCCCTATACTTATCAAAAGGAAGGGGAAATCATATCCATCCCTTTGACCCATTCTAAGATGATAGGAGATGACTCCCCTACTATTAACAATATTTAATGCCAGGATGATGATTCCATTCTTACCTACCTTAGTGCTCTAGATTCTTCCATTCATAAATCCTTTCCTCTCAAGACTTTAACCATGTTGAATGAATCCACCATGGATGTCAACTTGGGTACTCCAAAAAACCCTCACATTATCAAAATTGGCCAATCTTTGAATATCAAGTAACTTTGAGATTTCCCCTCTTTCCTCTAATATCGTAATATAACATTTGCTTGGTATTATAGTGACATGCCTAGAGTTGACCCCACTATTGCTACCCATAACATAATCACCCACTAGGATGCCAAACCCATCAAGTATAAACTTCAACACATGCACCCTCACATAGCCTTTCTCATTAAAGAACTTCAGTGCCTCGTATTTACTAATTTCATTCAACCCATTGACTATCCCCAATGGGTCTCGAATGTTGTACCTGTCACTAAAGCCATAGGGGGACTAAATATTTGTGTGGAATTTTGTGACCTTAACCTTGCTTTCCCTCATCCTATATCGAGCATCGACCAATTAGTTGATCTTACAGTCGACCATGAGATGTTATCTCTCATAGATGGGATTATTGGGTTACAATCAGATCTTAATTGCCCTCAAAGATCAGCACAAGTCTACCTTTACCACCCTATAGGGGACCTTATGCTATAAAGTCATGCCCTTCAGATTAAAGAATGCTAGTGCAACCTAACAATGTGCCATGACTTACATCTTCCATGACCTTATCCATAAAATTATAAAAGATCATGTGGATGACCTTCTCAAAAAATCCAAACTCTAAAAGGATTATTTGGTCATTCTGAAGATCATCTTGGAGAAGCTTATCCATTACCATGTCCACCTTAACCTTAAGAAATTTATCTTTAGGGTCCTATCATGAAAACTTCTTAGATTTATTGTCTCTCTTCATGGTATTGAAGTTGATATTTCCAAGATCAAAGCCATCCTTGACATGCTTCCTCCAATCAACCTCAAGAAACTCCATAATTGGTAGGGGAAGCTCCAATCAATTCATCACTTTATCTCCTATCTTTTTCATTGATGCCAACCCTTCCACCACCTTCTAAAGAAGGATGTCTCTTTTAAGTGGAATAACGACTGTCAAAAGGCCTTTGATTCACTCAAAAAGTACCTTTTGTCTCCACCTATCCTCACCCCTCCCAAAGATGACCGACCTTTCTACCTTTATATCTCTACCACTAACCACTCCCTAGGGGCAATGCTTGCTCATTAGGATGAAAAACACAAAGAATAATCCATCTACTATATTAGTCACACACTTATAAAGTAAAAGACCTGGTATACCCATACTGATAAGCTTTGCTTAGCTTTAGTATTCATGGCCACCAACCTTCACCATTACCTCCTTAACCACAAAACCTTTGTCATAACCAATATCGACCCACTCAAGTATATGCACTCCAAGCCATACCAAAACCAATGTATGTCTAAGTGGCTCATGCTCTTAGTGAAGTTTGACCTTGAGTTCCTTCATAAAAAATTAATTAAGGGGCAAGTCATTGCCAACCAAAATGCTGAAGCATCGCTAACAGACAACCAACCTCCTCCTCTCAAATTCCTTGATGGGTCTATCATGACCCTTTCTCAGGCAAACGTCACCTACCAAAGTCACCATGTTCTTTGATGGATCAAAATGTTAGTGTAGTGAGGGAGAAGGTATCATACTTATCCCCTTTGATGGTGAGAATTTTCTTTTATCTTTCAAGATTGACTTTGAATGTACCAATAATATGGCTGAGTATGAAGCCCTAGTCATAGGCCTTCAAACTACCTTAGCCCTAGGAGTCAAAATAATCAACATCTTTGGTGACTCCCAACTTGTGGTCAATCAAATCAATGGCTCTTACTAGTGTAAGAATGATGTTATGCAATTGTATAAATAACTAGTTAACAAACTCTTAACATCCTTTGAATACTATCGCATCCAGTTAACCCCATGATCTACTAACAAGTTCACTAACACCATGGCTTCCATTGCCTCTCAGATCCCATCTGCACCTTCTAAATCTAACTTATATTTTATTATCTATAGACTTACCCAACCTTCTTATGTCAAACTAGATTCTCCCACCATTTTCAATGTAGAAGAGACCCAACTCAACCTTTGGTATCAATAGACCTTCGACTATCTCAACCTTACCATTTTTCCTTCTAGGCTCTCCAAGAATGCCTAAAGATAATTTATCCAAAGTACCTCGCGTTATACCATTATAGTGGGAATTCTTTATAAGCTTGGCTTCAATGGTCTCCTCTTCCGTTGCCTATGCAGTCATGAAGCCTCTCACCCTATCAAGGAAACACATGATGGCATTTGTGGGGGATACTTTAATGACCTCATTATAGCTAAACACATCATTCACTTTGGCTATTAATAGCCTACCCTTAACCAAGACTACTATGATTATGTGAAAAAGTGTGTTAAGTTTCAACAACACACCAATTTACACCATGTACCATCCATAGTCTTCATATTTTCACTAATATCTTGCTCTTCTTATAATGGGGTTTGGACCTTATTGGTGAAATTAACCCCCATTATTCACAATGACACCATTTTATTATCACTGCGACTGAATATATTACCAAATGGGTAGAGGATATTCCTCTAGGCTCAACTAAAGCAGAGAAGATTATTGATTTTATCAACCATCACATCATCTGCCACTTTGATGTTCCTCACAAGATTATCACTGATAATGGTAAGTCTTTTAAGATCAAGCAAGTCCAAAGTTTATTGGATGCATTCAAAATTATGTTAAGCTTCTCCTTTCCCTATCACCCTCAAGCGAATGGATAGGTTGAGGCCTCTAACAAAACTCTTAATAACATTCTAACTAAAATGGTCAATGCATCTAGTTGAGATTGGCATTTTCACATCCATTTTGCCTTATGGGCATATCATACTGGAATTAGAACCCCAATGGGTGCTACACCTTTTTATCTTGTGTTTGGAGTAGAGGCCATCTTACCTATTGAAGTCTAAATACCCTCTCTTCACATATCTTTGCCAGATCTCATTTTTTAGGATGATTATCATTAACAATGCTTAGCCTAGCTTGAGCTACTTGATGAGTGTTACTTAACATCCCTTACCCATATTCATATATATTAAGAGAATGTCAAGCGTGCCTATAACAAACACCTTATAGTGCGAGAATTCAACATCGGAGACCTTGTCCTAAAATAAAATCAACATGTCACCAATATGGAGAAAAATAAGCGAGGTAAATTTGATTTCAATTGGCTTAGACCCTATATAATAACCCACAATTATGGATCGGGAGCTTACCTATTGTCCTCTCTTGAAGGCAACCTAAAACTTGAGCCCCTGAATGCTTTGCATTTGCATCCATTCTTTTGTTAATAGAAGATCAAGTTCACCTTCTATTTAACTTAAGTTCATCCCTTTCTTTCTACCACATTCATCTCCTTATTTTAGGGGAAACTAAGTAAAATTGAATCATGGGATTATCCATCATAGTAATAGCCTAATCTTGAATAATGGGCACCATGGCTCTACCCATGGCATGATTTTCATGGTAATTTCTACCCCTCTCCCAAGATAGATTCCCATGATCGTTGTCACCTAACCCTCTTTACACCTAATAAACCTTTTTGTGATTTTAGTTATGCCTTCATAAAGGTTAACCCTTAAGCCTATATCAACATGTCTATGTCCAACAAAATTAAACAAGCAAAATCCAAACTAATAGCAATCATAGGTCATTCCTAGCATTCACAGACTACTCCCTTGAAGGACAACTACATAAGCATACTAAAATTGCAAAAATATAAGGTAGATTTCTCCCTTGAAGGACAACTATCACAAAGCCTTGAACAAAGCAAATAAACTTAGACCATTCCATTGAAGTATGGCTGAGTAAAGCATTTTTCAAAAACACAACAATTTCTTAGAAGCTTCCCACATTGATCAACTTTCCATATACAATAGTAAAGTAAAAGGCCCATTTTCAAAATCACAACAAAAACAAACTAATCTTGAAAGCCATAATGAACTCTCACACAATAAAATAAAATGGAAACTATAATCAACTTTCACAAGGAGACTTCCCGTATTGATCAATCTACACTTTATATGACATAGACTTATTTGTACTAGCTTTTTGGACACCTACAAAAGATGAATTCTAGTCTCACATGATGGTTCCATCTTCATCCATCTTCCCTTTATACACTATAAGCAAGGGATTTTGATCTTACTTGACATTGTGTGGTCAAGGTAACTTTTCAACCAACTAACGAACGTGAATGCAAAGCATTTGAAGGGCTTATGTTCATTAAGCCAATCCAAATTAAGTTATATATTACTCCTTATCAAAGAAGAAGCATCATGCCCTCTTCTTATCCTCTCATGACTAGTTGATATTTTCATTACAATGCTTGTCTCTTGATTATATTCTTTGTTCACCCATCTAGTGTTGTTAATTAAGTTACTTCATGTGTTTTACCTTAAAAACATATTCAAAACAAGCATATATATGTGTTATAAGCAAAAAACATAACCATAACAAGAATAATAACATCATAACATCCATGAGCAATAAAGCAATCAACCATTTTCCACCACATGTCTAAATCTACATAATGAAGTATATACTCATTAAAATTTATCATATCATAAACAAGCATGGCATAAAGCATACCCATAAATAAAAACCATCTCATGCATAGCTAGGTGAGTCTACATCCATGTCTAATGCTCATAAAATAAGCATAAATCCATAATCCATATAAGCATCACATCATAAACATCAAAGCAAATCATAAACCATGAGCATGAACAATAAACAAAGATCATATATATATATTGTGAGTCAAATAACATCGTAATGTGTACAAATTGATATAAGTGTCTCTCTCTCTCAAAATGTACATTTGACCACATCAGCTCACAGGTCAGAATCAAAATGATATACAATAATCTATGATATGTATGAACTATGTCATGCCTATGCCCCTAGGGAACCACTATCTCTTGACATACCACTAGGCCATGGTACCTGTCTACTTATAGTACCTATCTATCCACCTACATATGATGCCCATTACCCTAGTGTCTCCACACTTACACCACCTGACAAGCTCACTCTACACTTACCCCAACAAGGCTCATCAGGGAACCACCTCTAAACTATAGCCTCATAATACTATAGTTCCTCCACATAGCAAGGTATCTTGCCATAGGGATGGTGCCTAATGGTCCTATATGTACAATTCCTCCTCCTCTTCTCTACCTTAGGGAGTCCCTCTACTATGTAACCAAGGCTAGTAAATCCCTCATGGTCCCTATCACATATAAGAGTAGCATCCTGACCCTATAATAGAACCACCTAACCCTGTAGTGATGTGATCTATGCCTATGTAGTGGTTAGTACCAGTCCTACCTAAACATCTATAATACCCCCTGTACCTATGCACTTTGGCCCCATTTCCCAACTGGGTCCACATTCATAGTCCCCCTACTACCATCACCATCACCAATATCTGTTATCACATATAACACCTAGTACCATGCCATGTACCCATCTATAAAGCTGATGTCATCTATCTATGACCTAGTTGGTAGCTCCTCATGATCTAGCAATGCCAGTATGGGACGTGGCTTTGGCAATAAGATCTCTAAGTCCTCATACCTGTTCTTAAGAAATACACTTGAAATACCCTATGCAAGGCCAAACTACCTCTGCACCCTATCATATGGGATGAGCTCCACCTCTCCCTCCCTCTGGTCAAAAATCCACCTATAACTCTGTAAGGATAAGGTCTTCCTCTTGTAGCCAGGCTATACTAGAAATTAGACATAGGGCCTCCAAATAATATCATCAATCACTAGTGCACCCAGTGCATTGCTAAACTAATCCACATCATGTGCACCTCCCCTACACCTGAAGTGTTGAAGTCACCTCTCCACCACATGAAACTAATTGAGAACTCAATCTGTTAGTATCTTACCCATGACAATCCCATTGGACTCAACACTCATATGTGCTCATAGGCCCAATAGTGTCAAACTAGGTTGATACTAATACCATACCTCTTATGGGCCCTGAACCCTCAAAACTCCCTATATATCTATTCCAAGAGTATAGGTACCTAACCAAATATAGTTCACCCTAGTGGAAACTCAACCAACACCCCTAACAAAAAATATGGGAACCTCCTACTGATTGAGTTAGGAAGATCAAAGTATGAGATGACCATCATAAGCATCATCATGAGTCTCCTCTTGTCTAGAGCCCTTTGGTAGAGTGTGTTGTAACTAAATCCCTTAGTATGCCATCTAACCTACTCACTATCATCTCCTTATAATAGCTCAATATGATCCTCCTATTCCTCTCGCTCTATGTGATAGATCAGATCACCCTAGAGAGGAAGCCATGTGATCCTATGTACATCTTTGGGTAAGATTATCATCTCACTGATTGGTAGTAAAAAGGTGTTCATAGCTAGATCCCATCTCTCGATGAGCGCTACGATCATGGATGTATTTTGAGGCACATGTAGATAGTGCCTCATTGCTCTTAACCCATTCTCCTCTATATGGACCCAGTCGACTGGGGTAATCCTTTGGTGGATATTTACAAAGATACATGACACTTGATCATGCATATGTATCTATTCTTAGGCATTTAAACATTCATTAGCATAATAACTTATTACCCTATACTATTCATAAGATTTACCTACCCTTCACCTATTTGACCATCATCTTACTAGAATTTACCTATTTTATTACCCATTCACTCTTTTCTATCATTTAGAAACATTTTACCTAACACACCTAGCCTCAACCATCTACAAATCCAACACTATCTCCCAATCTAACCTAACCCCAAACACTTTTTTAACATTTGAATAGAAAAATTGACAATTTAACCACCGATGGTCATGGTGACCACCAACAGTTAGGTGTCCATAGCATTATGGATATCAACCATTGATGGTTAGCTCGATCATCAATGGTCACTATGGGTATTCTTCCCAAAATCCTTAACCTACCCATAATCCCTTAAAACTACCTAATTTCCCACAATACCTCACTTTCCACTCAAACCCACCCCTATCTAGAACTACCCTCAAAAAATTTCTACCCCTACCCACTAAATCACCAAAAAACCTCAAACCCTAACTAGGGCATATCATCCAAACTTAAACATTTAATCCACTACCCTTAAACCCTAATGCAATTATAAAACTCAATCTAAGCTACCAATTTTAAGACATCCCCTACCTAGTTTTGTGATCACTACCATGGAGTCAACCATAGACCTATCCATCCTCATCCATGCCCACATGCTCCCTACATCCTCACTGGTCTACTCAGTCCACTCTCCACCTTAGCTAATAGTCAACTCCTCCTTAATAGTCATCATTAGGAATCATGTCACCCAAATCACCAAATTCTAGAGCTTCATAGTTAAATGTGCAAATGAGTGAAATAACATTCACTTTTTACTTTTAACCTGTGGCCTTTTAAGGTTTACATCCTGACTGTCGATGATCAAGGTGACCGTCGATGGTCATCTTTAAACACCCTGATCATTGATGGTCAGGTGGCTCACATTTTTGCTCTTACCTTGAGAAATCATTTTTATGTAAAATAAATGCACATCACCCATCCCTAGAGACTACTTTATCCACCCAACCTGACCACCTCATCGCCTCATCGTTGGTCCATTTTGGCCCACTTGGCTTGTGTTTTGTGATGATTTTTTTTTTGGTCCTTTGACCATAGAGATAACATTACCATGTTGACCCTTTTTGAACTTACACCACCTCACACTTACCTAAACTATTTGTGTTCTTTTGAGAACAGTTCCTACCTTAGATACCTATGACACTTGACCAATTTATGTTTTCATCGAGAGTACTTCCTGCCTTGAATACCCACTAAATCACAAACATTATGTATGAAACTTGCACTTATGAGTATTCCCAACTTGGCCACACCTAAATGTAGTCACATGATCCAATTATCACTTGTCATTCTATCACTAACCTTTATTTTTAACAACTGTGGTAACTTAATCTATTTATGATCTTGGCTATCATACCTTTTTATCACATTTTATGTGCTTATTTGTGCTTTAATGCCCACCTTCATTATGTTCACCTTTATCATCACCTTCATCCACTTTATCAAACCCATACCCAATTTTGTTTACCTCATCTACTCCCAGTTTGAGGGGGAATACCTCCTAACATACTCAGGGCAATCAAACCTTTGGCTAGCAATCCATTTTTTTTATAGCTTGTTGATTCAAAGCTGCATAATAGAAAGGGGCATAATATAGACACCAAAATTTTGTACACCATGATTTCAAATGTCAAGAATTCCATTAGACCACATTAGGAACCCTTTGGTACTAATCTAACCCTTTGATCCCTAACCAAGCCCAACTAAAGTTAGTTTGCTCAATAGACTAAACCTACCCTTTTACCCACTTCTTACCTTCACCCTCGACTGTTGACGGTCAAGATGACCTTCAACGGTCACCCTAACTACTGATGGTTAGGGTGTACTTATTTAACCACCAACATGCAAACCATCCACCTTGTTTTTCTAGAAATATCTCATCTAAATCCATGTGCAAGCCATTGCATGAGCAAGTTAAAATTAGAAAGCCTAGTTAAAATCTTGTTGTAACTCTTTTGCCTTGCCTATAAGAAGATAGGATTAGGGAGGTGAAATCCATCTACAATTATTTGAAGAGCTTATCTATATAGATTTCCTTTGTTTTTTAGGTTAATCATCATCAATAATCTAGCCACCCAACCATCATGTCAGATATCCAACTTGCCACTATTACTCCACCAAAGCACCAAGTACCATTACTCTATCAAAATCATATCAGACTTCACCAATGAGTCAAAAACCTCAAGCACCCACCCAATCAACTTTTTTCAAGATAAGTGTTTGTTTTCCAGTATTCAATTAATTTATTTGCTTTCAAAACTTAGCCTAACACTAACCCATCTCTTGAAATCCAACTTTATGATCTCGTCAATCTGACCATTTACCAACCTAGACCTACACATAATAACTGTCGATGGTTGTCTCAACCACTGATGGCCTATCTAATTACCGATGGTCACCTTAACCACTGATGGTCACCTTAACCACTGATGATCATCCCAATAATTGATGGTCACTATGGAAAGAAATAATAATAAATTATTTCCACCTACCTACCCTCAACTTAATTTAGTTTTTTATGTCCCTGCTTGTTCACAGACCCCTACCTAATTTTTTGAAACAAACCCTAGCCATTTATCACTAGTATTGATTTGATTACTACCATGTTAGTCATTTATATTCTATTTCTTTAGCAAACATTTCTTGTGTTTAATTTTAGTACCTTTTAATTATTGATGCAAGTATTTTTTATTCTATTTCATAAACTTAATTATTTAAAATGTGTGGATTGATATCCCCCAAAGAAGCTCTTGCTTCTAGGATCTAGTTAGCATTAGGTAATCCACTCAATTATCTATCTAACCAACCATTTTATTTAGTGTAATCTTATTTGCAAGTCATCCTCCCAATCCAAAGGGGAGTTCTCCACAATCATCTAATTCAATGCACACATAATCAAATATATTTTTCAACCTTACTCATATTTAGTTTCTTCTTCTTCTCCCTTTCTGAAATATAAGCTAAAATTTATTGAAATAGATAAGGTCACACTATAGCCTTATCTATTAACTATTTCTTTGTCCCAATTGACTATGCAGCTAATTTTTGGTTTGGGTGTGTTTGTGTGTGTATGATGACATGTTGATAGACTACCTCTCTTGATTTTCCACATAAAAGACTTACAAAATAAAAACCCTAGCTCCTACACAAAAACCAAGTATAATTCAAATGCAAGGGAGGAATCAGGTAAGGGGAATAACCAATTTATCCTCAGAAAACCCTATGTAATCTAAGTGTTGCCTACATAGCCCAAAAGGGCCTTAAATCAATGTAGTTCTCCCTCCTAGGGTGAGTTTGTGAATATTGATATTTTCTATATGAATGCAACTAGATAGATCGAATTGAGTGCTTGACAATGAGTTTTATTGACCTAAAATATAATGACTTGAAATATGACTTTTTAATAAAATAGACTTGAATTAGAAATAATAGTGCTTTTTTGCTCAATGTGTAGTAAAATTTCAAAGTGATTACTAGATGTATTTTGAGAAGCCTTGATGTTCTTATATATAGAAATATTTTGTGTATTTCCATTAATCAAACTTGATAAAAGTGTGGGAGGTTTAATATGAAACATTTCAAATTCAAAAGGTTACTATTGGATTGTGGGGGATAGAGCTGCACTAAAGGATACTGCCACATTGTGACCATGTTTCCTAAAGTGGTCTTATACCAAAAATACAAAGACTATTGGAATCTAGATGATAAGAGTTTATAACTAGAATAAGATGCTTGAATGATGTTTATAGTATTTTTTAAGGTAGTAAATACAATAATGAAGACTCCAATGTAGATTGTAAGTTAACAGAATGGTGAATAGGATAAATGAGGTAAAGATGTGAAGATTAAACATTGTTAAACACTTAATGATTAAATTTGAGTGTCTAGAACTGTATGAGATAAAATTTGGTGCATGCTTTACTAACATTGAATATGCTTTGGCTGGATTCAACCATAAAATATGCCCTTGTGCTATAATAGATGAATCTATTTGGTTTTACCAAATTTGTACTAAGCTCAGTTCTAAAAGATGAATCTTTTTACGCATATTAAATTAATGGGGTAGTTTCAAAATTACTATAGATACCATAATATAAATGATCACAATA
The DNA here is from genome assembly GCA_037957365.1 of Torreya grandis. Lineage (NCBI taxonomy): Eukaryota > Viridiplantae > Streptophyta > Pinopsida > Cupressales > Taxaceae > Torreya > Torreya grandis. The sequence goes on along the minus strand of JARHVA010001606.1, from coordinate 635,533 downwards.
CATGAAATATATAAATCTAATGAAAGTTTGAAGAAATATAATATACAAATTTATCCCAGGTAGCATGACTACCTATTTAGATTGGATCTATGTTTTAAATTTGCCAGTATTACAAATAATAACTCTCATCTGTAATGTTCGTCAACCACTAGTCCTTTATGTTCTTATATAGATAAGGAGGCTAGAATTAGGGTCTGGAGAGAAATTATATTGAATAATAAGTATTCTTAAGAGTGAGTTAGTTATTTTACCCTATTTGGATTGATGCTAACTCTAAACAAGATATGCTTTTTTGTAATAATTCAAATAATAGTGTATAACAATTAAGTACAAAACTAAATTTAAAGGCTTGAAATTAATTTGGCAATGACATTTTCTAAATATGTAATGTAAAATAAGGGGATAAGATACTTGGAAATTAACTAATCTTTAGAGGATTGAGGCTGTAGGTAGATGGCATAACATGAATACATTTTGATAGTGGGTTGTTTAGATTAGGATCTGAGCTTTTATTTACACCTATATAATAACATCAACTTCCTGTCAGTACTATTAGGTGCCATGTTTTGACTTTATCAATTTTTGATGCATGAATCTCATGTTTTATTTAGCTATAAGATAGTGCATCTAATTTTCTTATGGTTGTGCTTGTGATCCTGAGGTCTAATTGTGTGTGTGACTCATAAATTTATCTCCTTAACTTAAAACCATGGGTCCACTTATAATGATAAGCATATGCCTAAAAAAGGGGAATAAAGGTGGGTTGAGTTGACCCTAACCACTCCCCATTGATGGCTGAGCAATACTTGCATATCTAATACTTCAAAGAGAGAATTCAAACCGTATGTAGTTCTCCTCATTAGGTGTATGTGTGATATTAGTGTTCCTTGAATGTATGAAATATGTGATCTAGATTTTGACACTTTAAAAATGATTGATCTGGTGTAAATTTGAGGAGTTTAATATTTAGACAAGAATTTCTTAATGTGACTGCTTTAGAAATTAGGAAGAATAGGGTAATCCCTTTGAATATGTAGTACTGTATAGATATATGCTAGATAAGTGCTCGTTAGATAATTAATAATCATAGGCTTATTTTGTATTTATATGAGACTCTTTAGATAATTTATTATGTCATAATATACAATCCATTAGAGAAAATTATATACAAACTTGTGCTTTCATGTACCTTTGATTATATAGGAAGATCCCCTAGTTCATTTTTGTTTCCTAGTCATATGAAGTCTTAGGTCATTTATTTTTGTGATGTACTCGATAAATAGTTAGCCACAATATAATGGTTATTAGCCACAATTATCACTCTAAAATATTGAGACGAGACTATTTTGTGAATGAGATTAATATATTTGCAAGTTCACAAACCAAACACACCCTATAGTATCTTTCCTTGCAATCTTAAAATTCCTACAGTCATAGATCCAACTTTGATTTCTTAAAAGCTACAATGCAAAGAATATCATATTTTGCCAATTGATTAAACATAGTAACTCTAGCTATTACACAAGTCAACATGTTTCAAAATGGTTACTTAAACTCATTACAATAGCTAAAAGGGTCTAAATGTTTCAGAATGGTTACATGAACTTGTTTCAGTAGTCAATTGTTTGAAAAGTGAAAAAAGAGTATATATTTTTTGCCTGTAGGGTGAATACACAATTGTTATTTTCTTGTCAAGATGATCATTTTCACATGAATTTAATTTTTTTAGAAAAAAAAATCATACTAAATTATTTTTCACCTACAATTTTTAACCATTTTTGAAAGGTATGTATGGTTAAGGGGATAAAATAGCCTATATACAAGGATGAATAAAACCATTCTATAGCATGTCAATTAATAAAAAACTCAAATAGATTAATATTTTGAATTAAAATGTTGATTTATGTTAAATATATAAATTACACTCAAAATAATAGTTTGATTTCATAAACATAAAGAAGAGATAATACTTAGCTTATCTACAAATGCACTAGATGATCTGAGAAATACAAAGGTAGAAACATATAGGGACAAGATTAGGATGCAATAATCAGATTCTAGAAATATTGTTTTTGGAAGCCTAGACACTTGTGTCAACATGTAGATAGTTGTGTCAACACTTTTCTCTTGAATTCAAAGCAATTATTTTATACAAAATATTCATTATTTTAATAAGCTACCACCTGGAGCCATCTATGTTTTTTATTGCCTTTTTATTGATATATTTTATTCATTCACATAGGAAATCCATGAATGTATATGGTTCAAACCCTAAATCTTTAGCTTATGTATTTATACCTTACCAAAAATGGGTTAGTGGGCTCATGGTGTCAAGCTAACCTTAAGGACCCCTCTATGAATGAGTGTTACCTACATAACTAATACTCTATGGAGGGCCTTAGAATTATGTAGTTCTCCCCTAGGTGTTGGATCGTGTGTGCACAAGGGTGCAATATACTATATGCAAATGCATGTAGTGATCTAGCTTGTAAATTGATAAATACTACTCATGGGTTATTATTTGAGTGCTTCAAACATGTAATATGACTTCTCTTATGTCTGATATGGAAATAGGTAAGAATAGGGAAGTAGAAATTAGTTTTTTAAATTGATTTATTGATGTTGAATATGTGCTTACTTGGTATTTTCTAGATGAGTAATGAGAAGACTTAGATTTGTATTTATACCACACCTTTAAGAAAATATCATGGCAAAGTTCAATAAGACAAATGGGAAACCCATAAGATTGAAAATATTTTAAAATTGGAAGACTTCTAAGGACTGGACACTTAATAAGAATATAAACACTTGAATTGATGCAATTGTCCCTATGTGGGACTCAAGTGTCTAAAAAGCTAGGAAGTTGTTGAGGATCAAAATCTGATAGTGAAGGGTATACATCAGGTTTTAAACTTACTATACAATGTAAAAGATCTGGGTCACATCAAAAATGATTGGGTCAGACCATAATATAAACAATAGGCATAGTGAAATAGTGAATGTGAGCATTTCAAAAGTAGGAAGGTCTAGAACTAAAGGGTAGAGCTCTGATAGATATTTCTCAAGTATACTTAACTGAGTTCTTTAAAATAAAGAGAGCAAGGAAGAAGTACACTTGTGTGTTGATGCATCCATGTTACCTCTTTATATTTTGACTTAGTAAAGATGCTTCCTTATGAAACATTAGAGTTGAGAAAGGTTAAAAAATAAACTTTGGAGATTTTAAGAGGGAGATTGGAAGGTACTTATGTCCCCAATTTGGTGCAAGGATGAGTTGTGACATGACCATTGAGATCATTATATCTCAATCACACAACTTAACTTACAGTACAATAAAATCCAAGTCAAGCGGTATAACCAAATTAACCTACAAAATAGAATTAGTTTAGGCAATTGACAGTATTGAATCTCAAACATGCCACTAAATGGAGCCAATTTTTGTAGATATAAAAGGCTCAAAATGATGGTTCGTAGTGAGAATAATGTTTCTTGATAAAGTATTAGTGCTTCTTGGTAAATAAATTTAAATATGTATTTGAAATTTTTGGTGCAATTTCATGTTTATGCACCTATAATGTGTCTCAACCTGAAGTTTCTATCAATAAGTAACTTTTTCTCTATAATGTGTATAATATTTGTCACAAATTTGAGAAACTCTGTCATAAATATGTAAAAATTGGTGCAATGTATAGGATTCTAACCCAAGTGTATATATGAATCATATAAACTATAATGAAATTTTGGAAATTATAATATTTTTATGTGTGTGGAGGTTGTGTTTCTATGACATGACCCCATTGATACACCCCACCTTTTGAGGTGAGGGAAATGGAATCTAGTAGTTATATTATCTCAAAAAGATAAGATAACTATATAATCCATGTATGAATCATGTAACATATATGAGTATCATGTCTAAGTATATATAGTAATGAATCTCATAATATGTGATCACAACAAGCCCTAAGATGCATGATATAGATCATGGAAATGTCTAAAAAGTAACAATACAATCTCTAAAAATAATCAAGCACACACACAAGAGTACTCAATGTTACACACAATTGGGGCTGAAGGAGACCACAAATAATGGGGCATATTTAAATGCCACAAACTCAAAGGAATGGCATATTTAAATTTATAAATAAAAATCAACATATAGCAGATGGGGGCAAACATGAAAGGAATATATTTGAATGTTCCACCAGTAAGGAAATCACAAGAAAGGAAAGGATACTCAAGGAAGTGACAATTTGAATAAATGAAATATAAGGAAGCAACATAAGCATATCATATTAGTTCCTGCATATATATTTTAGAAAAAATGTCATGTAACATAGCATATCAAGTAAATTTTGAAATATGTAAGCAGGAGTAAAGGCATGTGTAAGTATTAGTATATAAGTTCAACATGATAATAGAAAGGTGATCATAAAATAATATAACTTATTTGATTACGATCAAGGAAGGAAAATTCTCCCAACATATTTTATCACATGGGAAGGGGAAAGGTCTGACATTTGTATGTGTTAATATCATGGGTTTAGCATATCCCTATATCACACTCAAGCATGTGTGAAATATATGTGTATAGAAATGATATGCTATCTACTAATATAAAGTAAACAATATAGATGTCAAGGAGATGGTAAACATGTGAATGTTGAATATTTTTATAATTTTGAATTTATTTGAATATTTTTACATTTTGTTGAACATCTAATTTTTTTGGTATTTTTAAAATATTTGGAAAGGAAAACTGTCTAACCTATGATCCCATATAATGGATGCTCATAGGTATCTCCAAACTCACAATATGGTACATCAAATTGGTGATACTATCTAGGAGCATGTATAGGTATCCTATATAGAATTATATAATTTTGGTACTCTATGTATGTCTCATAGTATTATGTGGGCATGATGAGGTAATAAATGGAGTAGGGCTTCATGAGACCCATTGTTTAGTTCTTTGTGGTTTTTTTGGTGTAGATGTAATTGGAACATGTTTATTTACTCTTAGCAACTACATAGACCGTGTAGGTGTTTATGAGGATTTTATGGAATTTGGTGTGTATCTCTAGTGCAAGGATCTCTCAAGTATGGGCTACCTAAGAAATGGGATTACCTGTTGCTTACCCTTTTGTGAAATATTAATCTTAGTAGGTTGTACAATTATCTATATGGGAATATAATTCTCTTGTTCAAGTGGATGTTCATATGGACTTCTAGAAATTTGGACTATCTTATTGGTATGAATGTATTTAATACACCCATACATCATGGAAGGTACTTGATCTATGCATAGTCACTACATATCCGAACTCACTCCTCATTTGTTCTACTACATAGAGATCACACATCTCACACAATCATGCACACTCCTTTGATCAAAGTTTACTGACAACCTTATGCACAAGTCCAAAACCTACTTGTAGATTTTCATGCATTGATATCTTCAAATCATAGACTATAAACCTCACTATGTACCTCATAGCTCATATTCCTACTCACCTCTCTGACACATGTTCATATATCTGTTTGATCCTTTGGGATTCACTATAGCACAATGATGTGTTGTGAAGCCCTGATAATGTGGCTGATTTAAATCACCCAATTAGTCATTACTGCCAAAATAGGATCTCAAGATTGGAAGTAGTTAGAGATAGCCTAAACATTAATTATTATGTCCATTACTTTTTACCACATCTGACAGGCCTGACATACCAACAACATCATCATCAGTAACCACATAACAATTATCATTAATCTTTTATTATGCCTATTATATATCTAACTTATACATCTAATCAAAGACAAAAGAGAACTCTCGAGTCTGGTTGATGTAATGCATAGTTTTAACACATATATCTTACTTGATATATCAAATATATATACATGCACTATAACATAATGTAATCTATTTACCTATTCTTTCATTTATAAATAGAAGTTGCATTTTCTACAAGACTTCCTCTCCATTGAATGTGTTTTGTTTATTCCATCTTAATATATCACTGTGCATTCACTCTATACAACTAAACTTGGATGTCCCCCACATACTCAGTCTTAGGCCTCACGGTGTGGATCATTGTTATTAGATCCAATCTAAATATTGGTATCCATAGATTAGCATCAAGAGCTTTGCTCTCTTATCCTTTCTATGCATGTAACCACATGAGCACAATGAAATAGAGAATTTTAATAGTTGGTTTTGTTTCAGAGAACCCAAAAGAATGCCATAGAAAAAGCAAGATGGATGATGCCCATAATCAACTTGAGGTAGCCCCAAAAATTCAAAGGCTTATCACTGACACTATGGAGGCATAATGAACTAAAAGTTTTGGTCAGTTCCATGAGTTAATGATGCAACTTAACTTGATGCCTAATTCTTCATCTCAACAATATGATCCATGATGGTTTCAATAATAAACCCCCTTTAGAGTACAAGTCAATCTTGACATCCCTTAGTTTGAAGGCAAAATAGAGGCCAAAGCATTGAATTCCTAGATTTGACAACTTGAGGCATACTTCTTAATCAACTATTCCACTAATGTTGAGAAGATGACCTTCATAGTACTGAAGATTTCCATTCAAGTTGTTAACTGGTAGGAGAACTTTAGTGCACAACATTCATAAGAGTGAATTCTAATCTAATCATGGAATACTTTTGTTTATTCATTGAAGGAAGAATACTACCCTCTCTAACAATTTGAATACAAATATATCAAGTTCTAATAACTATATTAATGCAAGGATCAATCAATAGAAGACTACATCAATATATTCCATGAATACTCTATGCACCTACAAGATAACTTGAGTGAATGACATAGGGTGATGAAGTACATCAATAGACTCTCACATTATATCCATTTAAAACTAGAGCTCTCAACTTTTGACACTCTAGGGCAAGCATATCACAACATCACCAAGATCAAATCCAAGACAAATATGAAGTAACATACCACCTCTTAATCTAATATAGTGTGCAAGGATTATCCCTCCCACAACTCCACATCATAACCCCTTATACAAAAGTACAACCTTTCTCGTAAAAATGGGAAACCTCAAAAAATTACATAACACTCAAAGGTTCTTGCACCTTCTGCTTCAAATAAATGCATGAAGAATTGTAGTGATAATTAGTGCCATTGCCATCACTCATCCACCCATAATGAATCCAAATGTCATGTATAGTAGTCTTTACTTGTACGATCTACATCAAGACCCACACCAATGGATAACACTGATATATATGCCTCTTGTCTAAGTACCAACACCACTACAATAAACATTTTTGAAGAGTGCAAATGTCTCTTCCACACAAAATTTTGGGTGAAGGGTTAGCCTATCCATATCATCATCAATAGTGGAAATTATAATAACATAATTATGTGATCAATAGATAAATGCCTTAGTCTTATTACTACTATGCACCCTAAACCATTTTCTATAGGGTAGATGTAGTAGGGGAAAGATATACAGGTCTAGTGATAGTGCATTTTTCAATACAATATCAAGACTATGGAAGATAATGTCAATTATGAATCTACACCTCTAAAGGTATATGACATCTTATTGGTAATATTGTACCTGCATGACCATAAAACTTCATATCAAGCCAAGCCATAACATTAGACTATCCTTACACAAGATTGCTTCAACCACATATTTGAGTCAACACCCATGACCAAAGTCATCTTGGTCTCTACCAACTAATGTTTTGTCTCTACCAACCAATGTCATAAAATTGTCTCACATGCATATAAATTTATGTTAATCATGGTTTTCCCTAACACACCTATGTAGTAGATGACAAAGCACACACGGGTAGTATATAACACTCACACAACGTGACAATAATAATAACTCAACAAGTTATTGGAGTAGCGTAACAAATTCTTAATAGAATCTAAAGGTCTTTCAACACACTACGTAGTAAAACACTACATAAATTTTATCTATGGATCCCCTCTTTCAAATATCCCCGTACATAGTAAATTAGTTTGGGAGAATGATGAAATCTGATTCCATATATAAGAGATTCTTAATTAGGGAAAGATCAGGCCTATTTCTTCACCTTGTGGGAATTTGATAGTCCTCACACTCAAGAAGGATGGGTACTGATGACTTTACATAGACTATTACATAGTTAATAAGATAATGGTGAAGAATTGATATCCACTATCATGTATTGATGACCTTTTAAACTAGCTTTGAGGTGCTCAATACTTCACCAAGATCGATTTGAAGTCAGGTTACCATCAGGTCCCAATCCATTCTGAAGATGTCTATAAGATAACACTTAAGACATGGGAAGGATTGTATGAATGGTTAGTCATGCCTTTCAACCTAACCAATACACCAACCATATTCATGCACTTTATGGATGATCTAATTAGGCCTTTCCTCAACTCCATCATATTCTACTTGGATGACATCCTCATATTCAAAAATACTTGGGAGGAGCACCTAGAACACATCTTGCATGTCTTCAACATCTTGAGCCAACATAAGTTGCAAGCCAAATTAATAAATTATATGTTTGGTGCTATACAGATCAAGTACCTGGGCTACATCATTGATCACATAAGTATTCATGTAGATCTTGAGAAGATCAAAATAATCCAAGATTGGCCTACTCTATGTAATCTCACATAATTATAGAGATTTATTAGACTTGGTAACTTCTATCATAGGTTCATCCTTGGTTTCTTACACATCTCTTGGGCTGTCAGCTAGATAGCACATGAAAAAGTCAAGTTTAATTAGACTCAGTCACAAAAATGCACTTTTAAGTCACTCAAGTAATGCCTTTTCATAGTGCCTATTCTCATAATGCCTAACATTATGCATTCCTTCCAAATTTATATTCATGTGTCTAAATACACACTCAATGTAGTGCTCATGTAACATGGACATCTGATTACATACCACTCAAAGACATTCAATGACATCATGCAAAGGTACTCCACTTATGAGAAATAATTATATGTTATTATGCAAGCAATGGTGAAACTATACTCTAGGGAAGGAGATAGTAGTTCATCCAAACCACAAGCCACTTCAATTATTACATACACAAAATAAGTTAGAGAATGTGTGACACATGAAATGGATGTCTTACCTATAGTAGTTCCATCTTGTGATCAAGCAAAAGAAAGGGAAGGACAATAAGGAATCAGATTGCCTTAGCTAACTATTGGTCCATGTGCTCATCATAGTGCTGGACATGCATGACCACAAATTTTTAGATTGATTACCTCTCTACTTAGTTGACTAGGAATTCAAAGTGATTTACACCAACCTAATGTGAGGTAAATAAGTTCAAGAGTTCTACTTATCTGACCAGCTTCTCTTCAAGGTTAGACATCTATTTGTTCCTAATGGTGTACCTCACCAATGATTGATGTGGGAGGCACACCATCTAAGACCTTGAGATACTTTGGCATAAAAATACTCTACCACATTATAATTTCACTTATATTGGTCACACATACACATATATTTGGAATTCCACATCAAGTATTGCATTCGTTATTATATCACTAAGCCCACAAACAAGAATCTAGGACTTTACACATGTTTACTAGTTCCATCCAGACCATGGGAATCTATTAGCATGGATTTCATGACTGGGTTACTTACAATGAGACAAAAATATGATGTTGTGTTCATTGTAGTGGATAGGTTCTCCAATATGGCTATCATGGTCACATGTAGGAAAGGCATTGACACATCTGACATTATGTAAGATTTTTTCAACCATGTTTGGGTTTTTTTTGGACTAACAACATCCATCATCACCAATCAATATCTGCACTTTGTGGGTCATTTTTGGCAAGCATTATGGGACTTGATGCGTATGCAGTTGGATTGGTTGATGAAGTTTCATCCATAGACAAATGGGCAAACCAAAGTGGTCAATTACATAGTTATTCATCTTCTAAAAATGTACAACCATGCATATGTTCACACTTGGGATGACAATATCTTTTACATTTAACACACCTATAATAAATCCATTCATAACTGTATAGGTCACAATCCATTCCATATATATCTTAGAATTCAAACTTTGGCACCTCTAGACATCTACTACTATGCACCAACTGGCATTAAGTTGTGCACAAAAAAATAGGAAGTGGATAAAGATGAGAAGTTTATGTGATATATCTAGTCTATTCATTAGTAGGTTTAATAGATCCTCTCTTACACCAAGTGAAATACAAACAACTCCATGACACACATTATACACTTCATGCATTTTGAGTTGGTGATAAAGTTTAGTTGCACCTTCAAAAGTAATGCTTCAAAGGTCCACATCTAAATATAAAACCTCTATGTTATGGTACTTACACTATCCTGCATGTAGCTAGTGAGAATACCTTTATTTTTGATCTACCTTAATACTTGGGCATGCACATAGTATTCAATGTGGAACTTCTCAAGCCTTACACTTTGCCACTTTTTGAGCCAATAGTGACACAACATATTTTTGATTTGGATCCTAAACACTTATGCCCCATAGAGATTGATCATATCATCAAAGTGATAGACACGTGCACCTACTATGGCACACGATTTATTTTCAGTGGTTAATGTTGGATAATATGTTGATCAATATAAATGGTACACTTTTCAACAACTCTAAGTATAGTTCCTACAACTGTGTACTAACACAATATAGATCATTGCTATTCAATAAGGGGCAAATGATCTGTGCATAAGTATTGTGAAGCCAAACTCACTCCTCATTTGTTTTAATATATAAAGCTCACACCTCTCACACAATCATGTACACTCCTTTAATTAAAGTTTCTTGATAACCTTATACATAATTCTTGTACCTACTCATAGAATTTCATGCATTAATCTATTTAGATCACAAACTACACACCTCACTACACACCTCACAATTCATAGTCCTACTTGCCTCTCTAGCACTTGTTCACAGACTTTATTGCTCCTTTGGGATTCACTACAACACATCTACATATTAGAAAGCCCTGACTATATGGATAATTCAAATTGCCCAACTAGACATTGCCACCAAAAGAGGATCTCAAGATTGGAAGTAGTTGGAGACATCCTAGACATTAATTATTCTATCCATTACCAATTACCATATCTAATAGGTTTGTTGTGTTGCCAATATCACCATAGATAACTACACAATAGTTATCACTACTCTTATATTATGCATGTTATATATGTAACATACATATCTAATCAAATATAGAAAATAAATCTTCAGTCTAGTCGATGAGATACATAGTCATAACATAGATAGCCTACTCTGTGCATATACTTTATATACACACGCTGTAGCGCACCGTATTCTATTTCCCTATTCTTTAATTTATGAATAAAATTTTCATTTCCTTCAATTAAGATTTCCACTATGTTGAATGTTTTTTGTTTATTTTGTCTAAATATATCACTGCATATTCACTCTATATAACCAAACTTGGTTGTCCCTAGCACACTTGATCCTGGGCCCCACGGTAAGAATCAGTACTATATAAAGTTTATGTATCCAAGGTCATCTGAATAACATATCAAATACTTTAGGGTATGGTATAACCAAAAATATAGTAATCACATGTAATGGAATAACTTATCAAGGTAATTCAATCTCACCAATAACATTCAATGATGTCCCATCAAATGCTTTGATTGTTTTGGTTAAAGGGTATAAATCATCATGTGTGTATCTCAATTGTATAATTAAAATTATGGTACATACATTATCACTATCACCATTATTAATCATAACACTATGTTTAGGTTGATGATCAAGGTACACTCAAATGAATAATGATTGAATATTAGAGTCATCATCTATAATTTCACTGTCATTAAATGAATTAGAGGGTCTCTGAACCATAAGAGGTATTGTGCATGTATACATGCCAATAATCCCATCTAATGGGTACCTATAATGTGATAGAGGAGCATGTGCATTATATTCCATTTTCAATTTTGGATCCTTCTTAGTGTGATCTTGCAAAGGATTGTTAAATATCTTATAGTTTTGATGGTCACCAGGTTGTGAACCTGAATCCTTTGGAGGATCATCAATGGTAATTTGTTAGTTATCAAGAAGATATTGGATCTTATGTTTCAAGGTATAACATTTGTTTATATAATACCTAGGGTCTTGATGATAGTCACAATATGTAATATCATAATATTATTTTGGTAGAGGTAGACTCATGCCAACATCTATAAGAAGAGGGAGAGATATGAGATGACACTCCACAATATTCTTGAGTATCAAAGCTGTATACTTAGCTAATAGTGTAAATTACCTCTTAGGTGCATTGGATAAGATGATCCAAATAGGTTACTATGACACTGTATTAACTATTATGGTTATTTCCATTTTAGATTAGTTAGGTTTTACCTTATAGCTTGGTTTGATATGAAACTTGGTATAATTCATAGTTGGTGTGTTTGTTGCATACTTAAGTTTGTTCAAGGAAATAAGTTTCATTTCATGGTCTCAAACAATATGGCATAAGTCACCAAAAGATTTGAAATTATTGGAAATAATGGACTCATATAATGGGGTAATAAAACTTTGCTTAAATATGTCTTGAAGATATTTATCTACCATTGTATTTGTCATTTTGGATAACATTGTTTTTTATCTCAAAACATATTCATTAATAAGTTCATTAGTTTCTTATTTGATCTTAGCAATTTATGCATATGACATATTTTCAATGATATTGATGGAAAAGTGTGCTAGAAACTAATCCGCTAAGTGTTTAAATGCTTTCACAAATTGGATTTGTAAGTCATAAAACCATCTTAAAACATAGTCCTTTAGGATCCTTGGAAATAATTTGGTCAAGAGTTTATCATTTGAAACATAATCAAGGAATGATGTATAGAAATATCATAGATGTTATTTAGGATCACCCTTATCATAATAAAATGTGAACTTGGGTGCAAAAAAACTAGTTGGAAAAAGGTGTAAAGATATCTCAGGTGCTAAACAATTATGTAATATATCTTGTGAATCAATAGCATGAGTTGATCTCCAAGCATTTTGTTCAATGTTGGTAACCTTAAATTTCAAAGTTTTTATAACTTGGAGAAGATTTAGTACTGTAGACCCATTGAGATTAAGATTTTATATTTGAGAATCCACCAACGAGGATGAAAAAACCACTTGTGTTGATGTAGGTATTAAAATTGGTAATTGGGTTGAAGTATTAATTATTCCCATGGAAGATGTAGAAACAATTTTTCCATATAAGAGTTCACCATTATTGGATGTGGATGCACTAGCCTTAGCATGGTTATTTGTTTCTTTTATATTTCATTTAAAATTGATCTTTCTTAACATTTTCCATATTTGATAAATGTAAATAAAGTTGCAAAAGCAAATTGAAAAAATAAGATCTAAAAATTACTGAAATTAGAAACCCTAGAAAACTAAAAACCCTAGAGGAAGGAAGGATTTGCATGAAAATACACAGTGGTTAGGTTCACCAAATGTTTAACTAGTTTTTAAAAGGTATGTAGGATTAAGGGGGTAATATATCCTATGCACAAGGATGTATAAGGCTATTATATAATAGGATAATTAATCAAAAACTTAGATAAATGACTATTCTAAATTAAAATTTTGAGTTATGCTAAATATATAAAGTACACTAAAAATAATAGTTTGATTAGATAAAAATGAAGAAGAGATAATAATCAAATTATTTTCAAATACATAGGGTGATATGATAAATACAAATGTAGAAATAGACAGGGACAAGATCAAAATCCAATCATTAGATTCTAAAAATATTATTTCTGGAGGCCTGGACACTTGTGTTGATGCTTCCATCCAATACTCGATGTATTTTTCATGTATGAAATATTCACTATATTTATAAGTAATCACCTAAAGGCTTATGGGTTTTATATCTCCTTTATGTTGATATATTTAATTCATGCACACAAGTAGTCAATTATGGTTCAAGCCATAGTTCTTTACCTTAGGTCTTTGTACCTTATTGGTAATGGGTTATTAGGACCATAGTGTCAAGCTAACCTTAAGGACCCCTTTGTCAATGAGCATATCCTACCTAGCCAATACTCCAAGGAGGGCCTCACACTTATGTTTTTCTCCCCTAGGTGTTAGCTTGTGTGTGCACAAGGATGAAATATACTATATGTAAAGACATGTAATGATCTAGCTTATAACTTGGTAAATACTACTCATGGACCATTCTTTGAGTGATTTACACCTAATATATGATTGTTCCTATGACCAATATGGAAATAGATTAGTATAACTCATTTGTGTGATTAATTTATTGAAATTGAATAAGTGATTGCTTGGTATTTTTTAGATGAATAATGAGAAGTCTTATATTTGTATTTATACCACACCTTTTAAAAGTATCTCATAGTAGGGTTTAATAAGATAAATGGGTCAACCCATAGGATTTCAAAGATTTAAAAATTAGATCAATTTTGAGGATTAGACACTTAATAAGAGTCTAGACACTTGCATCAATGCAAATGTCCCTATGTGGGATGCAAGTGTGTGGTAGGCTAGTGAGTTGATGAGGATATGAAACTGATAGTGAAGGATATATATTAGGTTTTAAGTTTTTAGTAAAGTGAGGAGATATAAGTCATAAAAAATGACTGGGTTAGACCATAATATAAATAATTAGACACATTGAGATAACAAAATGCAAGACTTTTGGTAGTAGAAAGGTATTAAACTAAAGGGTAGATCCTTGATAGGTATTGTCAAGTATATAACTATATGAATTATATTTTAGTATCTATAATCCCGAAAATATTTTTTTTCACTCTTGTAAAAATTAAACCATTGTGATCATATCTATGAGGATATTATTTTATTATATACCTTCAATTAACATTTTCTAGCACCCTCATACCTCTCTAGTCAATGGTTATCACACGCATGAGAATTCAAGCCATGACATAGAACATTAAGGAACTCAAAGTTGAAATACAATCTTAACTTGAATCTTAACTCATGGAGTTGAAAGAATGACTATATGGCATTAATGCATAAAATACCATGCTATTTATTAGACTTAATGAACATCATTATGAAGGTGGATTTATGTCTCTATAATCACCCAAAAATGCTATTTAAAATCTAACAGTGCTACTTGAGACTACATATCCCTGGCTTAGCCCTAGACCTATTTTAGAGCCTATTATCACACTTATCCAACCTTTGTATGCACCACAAGTGTCCCTAGTCATCCTCAAAGTAGTCTCAAACCCTCATTTCCTAATCTTAGCCCTTTGTGCCTGGTGTTTTTCCAGCTAGACACTAGCACCACATAACACTAGTGCCCCAAAAATGGTGCTAATGTCTTTTACCCTCTCTCTTCCTAGACATATATATTTTCAAAACTTGAACCTCTTAGGGTCAAAATAGATATATTTTATCACTTGCACAAGCAATAAAACAATATAAATACATGAGTTTTATCCCTCTAACCACTAGATGGAAATCAAAAGCAAAATATACAATCAAACTTAGAATAAGTTAAGAAAAATTAGGGTTATCAATCCCTATTTTACCTTACTACTATATAATACCATCTATAGTAGCCATAGGTTCAGATTACCCAGATTTCTAGTCTCAAGCACATTGAAGGTACTCAAAGCCACTATCATACTAGCTTCACTTACACTTACACTAGCACTTAGGTGGGGAGAACTACATTGGGCTTGATCCCTCCTTGAAGTATTGATATCTATGAAAATATCTTCATAGTGGGGTGTTGAGGACGTCTAACTTACCCTACTAACAAACACACTTTTCATCTCATGTCAACTGGATGTCCTAGCTACATGGATGATTAAGGTTTGCTCATAAAATCAGTCAAATTGAGCCATCTTCATGGTTTTATAACTCATGCACAAAGGAAAATAGCTTGTAGATATAGACATAGGTGCGCCCATAAACTTAGATTAGTCTTACATAGAGGACACTACCACAAAAATAGGGACACTAACACCATATGGTGCTACTATCCAACCAAGGTGCTACTATTTAGAAAGGCTTTTGAAACCTTTAGAGGAAAATAGAGCCATAGGAAGAAATATTGATCAGAAAAACTTGAAATTTAGACTAGAGCTGGAATAGGGCTTGTTCTACAAAACCTAGAAATCATTTTTATAAATTCTAAAGGGAGACACTAGAATAATAGAGGACACTACCATCAAAAGAGGGACACTACCACCATATATCCAATAATGGTGCTATTATCCAATTAGAGCACTATTGTCTAGAAGGGGTTCTGACATCAATATCTTATTTGTGACACTCAAACAAGCCTCTGCCTTAGTTTCTAACTTCTAGATCATTTGTATCTGTCATTTTCCAACTCAGTTATTACTTGAATTATTTATTATTATTTTTAGAAAGGTCAAAGTTAGTCAATTTTATAACAAATCAGTGGCTATATTTATTATATATTATTACTATGATTAAATATACTCAAATATTTAATAAACATAGGATTTACATTATGTTAAGTCTTAAAAGGTGAAATCATTTGGTGAATCTAACTTAATTTGAGCATTGCACAAACCCTAACCCTAGATAACCCTAGGGTTTACATTTCTAGCATTCAAATTTTATATCCATGCATTTTATAATTTTATTTGATATAATCATGATAATAATGATAGAATAAGTGTATCAATTTTTTTTCAAAGTTTAATACTTTCATTATCATGCTTATTCCCTTTAATTTGGAATGAACTCAGAAAATACATAAACAAATGTATAGATGATGTTTTATATCAATTGAAATGTATGCCATATTTCACTCTATCTCTAACATGTTATCATTATCTTATGAATAATTAAATTAAGAAATAAATCCTTACATATATAGAGGATATATTACATAAGCTAATAACTAGGTTTCAAGTTTTAATGTCATATCTTACACACAGGAAATAGTCTCCTTCTCCTCTTCATCTCCATGAGGGTGATAACTACTTTCCCTCTAACGAGGTCCATGCTATCACTCCTCCAAGAGATAAACCAACCTATACAATTTTCACTAATCCCCATACTCAACCTATTCACATATCTTCCCTACAAGCTGTGTGCCTACATGTTCAATCATAAGCAACTAGGGTTTTCACTTGTGAGACTCTAAGGGATCAAATTATTCGTATGAGTAAACTAATATCATATTTACAAAATTAAAACTAGTTATTAAGTGAACATGTCACATTATTTTCAAATCACATTAAATTTACACAATTTTCATATTATATTAGCATAAACCATGTATATGCATATGTTTTAGTGAATTTGAGCTTATATTTTTAGAAAGAAAGAAGAAGAAACTAAATATGGGTATGGTTAAAAAACCTATTTAGTTATGTGTGCATTGAATTAGGTGATTGTGAAGAGCCCCTCTTTTGATTGAGAAGATGATGTACAAATAAGACAACACTAAAGCAAATGGTTGGTTAGATAGATATCTGGGTTGATTGCCTGGTGCTAGCTAGATCCTGGAAGTAAGAGCTTTCTCAAGCAATGTCAATCCACACATTTTAAATAATTAAGTTTATAAATAGAATGATAAAGTATTTTCATCAATAATAAAAAGGTACTAAAATTTAATACAAGATATGATTGATAAAAAATAGACTAAAATGACTAATATAGTAATAAACAAGTCAATATTAATGCTAAATAGATCTATTGTGCTTCAAAAAATAAGATAGGGTATGTGAACTGGTAGGGACACATAAAATTGGATTTAGTTGGGGGTAAGAGGGTGAAAATAAATTGCTATTATTTTCTACCATAGTGACTATCAGTGGTTGGGATGACCGTCGACGGTCAAGGTGACCATCAATGGTTGGACAGATCATCAACAGTTGAGACAACTATTGGTGGTTACTATGTATTGGCTTGAGTTGATAAATAAACTAATTGATGAGATTCTAAAAGGAAATTTTGAGAGGTTGGATTATGTTGGACTGATAGGAAAATACAAATAAAGTAATTAAATACTAGAAAATAAATACTTAGCTTGTATAAGATTGATTAGATGAGTGGTTGGCTCATTGATAGAGTCTGACATGATTCTGGTAGAGTAATGGTGCTTAGCTATCATCCAAAGGGCATTAAAAAGTTGGTTCTCTATTATGATGGATGGATTGATGGGTTGTTATAAGAACACCTACAAAATGAAGCTTTGGATGTAAAAGCTCTTGATCTTCTGGATGCCATTTCACCTCCTATTCTTTTTTTCTTATAGGCAAGGAAGGAGAGGTGAAACAAGACATTAACTGGGATTTCTAGTTATAATTAATGCATGTAATATTTCACACACATATTTAGACAATTATTTTTAAAAAATCAAGGTGGAGTTGATGTGGGTGTTTACTTGTTTAGGTGGTGCAACCTTGACCATCGGTGATCAAGGTGACCGTCGATGGTCATCCTGACTGTCAGTGATCGAGGGCCAAGGTAAAAAGGTGGTTAAAGGGCAGGCTTAGCTAGTTGGTAAAACTAACCATGGTCAGGATTGGTTAAGGGTCAATGGGTCAAATTGGTCATAAGTCAGTCTAAGGGTGTTTCAACATTCATAATTATAATGTGCAGATTTATGGTGTCTACATTTTATCGCTTTTTATTATGTAGCTTTCAATCAACAAGATATAAAATAAAAATGGATTATTAGTCAAAAGTCAGGTTGCCTTGAGTATGGGAGGAGGTGTTCCCCATCAAACCAAGAGTTGATGAGGTAAAATATAATTAGGTGTAGGTTTGATAAGGTGGATAAAGGTGATGATGATGGTGGATGTCATAAATGTGGGTGATAGGTTGGGTACTAAAGTGCAAATGCAAGCATGAAGTGCAAGAAAAAGTGTGATAACCAAGATTATGCATAGACTAGGTTGCCATAGTTGGTAAAATTAAAGGTCGATGCTATAAGGAAAAGTGACAAGTGGATCACATGACTGCATTTAGGCATGGCATTTGGGTACACTCATAAACACAAGTCTCCTAGGCAATGTTTATAGTTTTATGGGTATCCAAGGTAGGAAGTGCTCCTAATGAAAACACAAACTAGTCAGGTGAAGTCATAGGTATCTAAGGTAATAAGTAATCTTGAGAAGACACAAGTAGGTCTAGTAAGCACAAAGTGGTATAATTTCAAAAAATTATCAACACGGCAAATTTTATCGATGTGGTCAAAGGACTACGCAAAAGTCATTGAAAAATACACGCTAGTTGGGCTAAAATGGACCAATAATGAGATGATGAGGTGGTCAAGGTGGGTGGAGAAGGTAGTCTCCATGGGTGGGTGCTTACTAAGGTGTGCCAAATTTTTTCATATTTGAGGTAAAAAGGAAAAAGGGTCCATAACCTAACCATCAATGGTCAGGGGGTCTAAAGGTGACTATCAGCAGTCACCCTAATCATCAATGGTCAGGGTAAAACCCTAAAAGCATCATGGTTGAAAAGCAAAAAGAGATTCATTTATCTTATTATAACTATTTTGACATGGAGCTCTGGCCATTTGTCATACTTGGGTGAGATTTATGGATAGTGAGTGCTTGCTAGTGGGTGAGGCTGCTAAGGTGGACAAGGTTGATCGAGAGTGATCGAGCCAAGATGTAGCATAGACATGGATGTGGCTTGGTAGGGGGTCCTAATATTCCTCTTTAATGATGATTAAAGAATGAGGTAGGGGTTAATATTAAATTGATAGGGTAGTTTTTGAATTGATATTGCAATTAGTTTTGTAATTTATCTACTTGATTGTTGGGGATAAATGTGGGTTTCACTTAGGTGTGCCCTATGTAGGGTTTTGTTGGAATTTGGTAAAATTGGGTATGTGATGTCCACATTTGAGAAGGTAGGTTAGTTAGGGGTAGGTTGGGGGTAGTATTGGTAGGATTGGGTAGAAAAAAGCTAGCTTATTTTTAGGTGGGCTAGGGTTTTGGGAATTTTTTACCGTGGTCACACTCAATGACCGTCAGTGGTCACCCTGATCGTTAATGATTGCCTAGTATAAAATAGGGTTTTGAAAATGTTTAAAGAATTTTAAGGTATAACAGGTGTTAATTATTTGGTATAGGTTTCCCTATAGGTTAAGTGGTAGATTTGGTAGGTTTAAATGTTAGGTTTGGTAGGTAAGAGTCAAATAAATGGATAAATGGGTAAAACTAGGTAGGTTTAAGGCATTTAGTTTGTAGGCAACAATAGTACAGGTGACTACACTTATTGTTATTTATTGCTTGTAGGCATGAGAACAGATAAAAATGTATGATTGGGTGCCATGCATCTTCATAGAGGTTCACCAGGGGATGACCCTAGTTGATGGGGCTCACATAGAGGAGGCCAAGATGGGAATGATGTGACACTACCAACACATGTCGTATGATGCATCAATGATCATGGCCATCATCAAGAGATGGGATCCAAATATGAACACTTTCCTTTTATTGAATGATGAGATGACTATATTACTAGAAGATGTGCATAGGATTACATAGTTACGCCTATGAGGTGATCTAATTTACCATATAGAGTAGGAGAAGTGAGATGATTTGTTAGAACTATTGTAGGAAGATGATGGTAATCATGTTAGATGGCATGCTATGGGTTTTAGATATAGTATGGTATATGAGAGGGTGATGGGTAAGAGGAGACTTATGACCATTATAATGATGGCCATTTTGTGCTTTATCCTTCTCAATTTGAGTAGTGGGAGATTCCCATACTTGCTACTAGGGGTATTGGTTGAGATGTTTCTAGGGTGGATAGTATTTGGATGGGTACTATTATTACTTATGTAGATATAAAAGGAGTTATGGGGTTTCAAGGCCCTTAGGAGATATGGTATCGGTGTTGATCTGGTTCTTCATTGCTAGGCTTTTGAGCACATTTGAGTGTTGAGGCCAATGGGGCTATCATGGGTGGGATACACTCAGATAGATTTTTTAGTTGGTTTTATGTGGTGAAGAGGTGACTTTTCCACCTTAGGTGAAGGAAGAGGATCCCATGATGCTGACTAGTTTAGGGGTGATTTAGATGCATAAGTGATTGGAGACATTATTTAGAGACCATTTGTTGGGTTCTTAGAGTGGGTTAGGTATAGGAAACATACTTTCTCCTTACATAGTTACAGGTGGATTCTCAGATGGAAGGATGGAGAGGTGGAGTGCATCCCATTTGATAGGTTTTAAAGGAAATTTGGTTTGGTATAGGGTATTCTAGGTGCATTCCCTAGATACATGCATGAGGATGCAAAGATCCTACTACCAAAGCCACATCTAGTGAGGACTTTACTAGATCATGAGGAGTTGTCAACTAGGCTAGTGATTGATGATGTAGATTTTTTTAATGGGTACCTTGCATGGTATCAATATCTATATGTAATAATATATTTTGGTGGAGATGATGGGGTAGGAGGCTGATGGATGTGGCCCTAGCTGGGAGAGGAGCCCAAAGGGCATAGGTATAGGGGGATACCCAAAATAGATAGGCAAGAGCAGTGTTAGCTACTGTACAAGCACATGTTACAACACTACAAGGTTAAGTTGTTGCCTTACAGGGTCATGTTTCTACTCTTACAGGTGATAAGGACTAGGCTAGAGCTTCACTAGCCTTGGTTACATAGAAGAGGGACTCCTTGAGGAATAGAGGAGGAGGAGCTATGGCATCTATAGAACCACCTAACACCATCCCCATGATATGATACCTAGCCATAGTACATGAGTTATGGTATTATGAGGCTATAGTATTGAGGTGGTGCCTTGATGAGTCATAATGGGGTGAGTACAAATCAAGTTTGGTAGGTGGTGCCAGCATGGTAACACCAAGTCAATGGGGTACATCTATAGGTGGATAGATAGGTATGATATGGGGATAAACACCAAGACTTAGTGGTACTCTTGGAGATAGCAATGTGCCAGGAGATAGTAGTGCACCTAGGGCATAGACATGACATAGTTTGGATATATTTATATATTGTTGTATATCATTTTGATACTAGCTTATGGGTTGATATAGTGAGATATATATTTTAAGAGAGAGAGACATGTATATTGGTGTATACATTATGATGTTAGACTCATGATTTATATATATGACCCTTGTTTTTGGCTCATGCTCTATGGTTTGCCTTGATGTTATGGCATGATGTTTATATTGATTATGATCATGTTATGGATATTGGATACTAGTGTAGACTCACCTAGCTAGGTATGGGATGGATTTCATTTATGGTGATGCTTTATGATATGTATGCTTATAACATGCTAAATTTTAATGAGTATATGCTTCATTATTTTGATTTAGACATGTGGTGAAAATGGTTGTTTGCTTTTTTTTCATGGATGTTTGATTTTGACATTATTATGGATATGCTTGTTATGGTTATGATTATGCATTTGCTTATGACATACATTGATATGATGTGATGATTATGGTTATTGTTATTTAAGGTAAAATACATAAAGTGAGATTTAATAAAAACACCATATGTGAGAAAAAAATAATATAATCAAGAAACAAATGTCTTAGTGAAAATATCAACTAGTCATGATAGGATAGGAAGAGGGCACGATGCTTATTCTTTAACAAGGACTAAAATAAAACCAAAGTTGGATTGGCTTAAGGAACATAAGCCCTTAGAATGCTTCACATTAGCATTCATTAGCTAGTTAAAAAGGTGTATTGATCATATAATGTCAAGTAAGCTCAAAATCCCTTGCTTATAATGTATAAAGGGCATATAGATGAATGATGGAACCTTCTTGTGAGACTAGTATGCCTCTTCTATAGGTTTCCAAAGAGTTAGTATAAATAAGTCTATGTCATATAAGGTGTAGATTGATCAATGTGGGAAGTCTACTCATGAGATCTGATTATGGATTTTTAAAAAAATCTAATTTTACTATTACTTGATAATGGGTCTTTTACTTTTTGGGTGTTTTAAGAGGGTTAGGGAAGCTAATCAATGTGAAAATCTTCCAAGAAATTACTTATTTTGACAAATGCTTTACTCATCCATCCTTTGAGGGAGTGGTCTGAGTTTTTGTGATTTATTTAATGATTTTTATAATTATCCTTCAAGGGAGCAATCTACCTTAGGTTGAGCAATTTCAAGTATGTTTTTAATAGTGGTGCTTTAAGGGAGCAGTCTGTGAATGATAGGAATGACCCATGATTGTTATTGGTTTGGATTTTTCTTTTTTGTTTTGTTTGATTTTTCTTGACATAAACTTGCTTATATAGGCTTAAGGGTTCACCTTTATGAAGGAAAAAATAAAAGCACATGAAGGTTGATTAGGTGTAAATGGGTTTAGGTGACAATGATCATGGTGTCAAGATCTTGCTCCTCAAATAAAGCACATATGATTACTTCTTGTATTAGCAACTAAACACGGAATTATACCAAAATCAATAAGTAACTAGAAATATGAAACAACACAGGATTTGAGAGACAATACACAATTGTATTAATAATTACTCAGAAGAATATACAATAAGGAAGATGCCACTTCTTCCTCCACCTCAAAGGTTCGCCACACCTCAAGACCTTCTTCCCTCTCTCTCTTGGTCCCAACAATCAAATCCAATATAGAATTGATGTTCACCTCTCCAACCAGTCAGTAACATGCTGCAAGTACACCAAGTACACAACCGTACTCCAAGTAGATCTCCTGCTCTCTGCTGCTACCTGCAAATCACTAGACCTTACTCACCAATGTAGATATCTCTACACCCCTGAAGAACCCTTGTCCTTGCCTCACCAAGTCCTTATGATTCTTCAACCAGTACCCCAGTGGATCAGCTCTTAGACCTTGCAGACCTTGTAACTCTCCCTGATCATACACTCTCAGCACCCCTTTGGAACTAGGAGGAGCTACACTAACTCTCTCTAAAAGCTCTATGGCTTTCTAGCACACCTTTACAATACAGCCCATGAGTCCATATATAGATATCATGCTTATAATAATTAGACTAACCTAATTACAATAGTTAGACACGCAACTCAAGACTAAGACTAGCCTTCAACATGCAAACAAACAGTCCAAAAATAGACTCTCTCGGATCAACATGCAAATTACCTGTTCACGCACAGGCTACTGACGTTGGCTCCTCCATGACCGATGTCAGCTGACTAGTAATCGACGTCGGTTGCTTCCTCACTGCCATCTAACCGACATCAGTTGATTAGACCGACGCCAATTTCCCTGTAACTAATTCTGCAACTCCTCGTAACTCTGCATCCTCCATAACTTCTCCTATTTGCATCTTGGTGAAGCTTTTAGCTCCACAACCTAACAATCTCCCACTTGGAGATAAATAGCTGCACCTGTACCTGTACACCATCTAAATTATTTCCTAGCTTGTATCCCTCTTCAAGATCCATCTTGAAGACCAACCACCACACAACCTGTGATGCTATACCTGTCATTCAAGTAACCTGCCATATCCAAACCTACACATCCATGTAGTGAAGAACTTGACCCTGCATAACAAGAATCCCTACTGCTAGTCCCACTGAACTGCCCTCCACTACTCCTTCTCTGAATTGGATCCATACTTTCTGACAACCCCCATTGATTGGGAAAACTTAGGCCTACACTAGACCTCATGTGATTTCGAACCCTGTTTCAAGCTAGGCTTGAACTGTCCAGCCATTGGTGTGCTTTCTAATTCTACAACCTGCATCATGAACCCCGCCAACACCGTCTTCACATCAGCTCCCACTAGAGATAAAATCTCCATGTCTCTTATGCCAAAGAATTTTGCTGCTCCAAATTCTTCATGACACACCTCTGAACTAACCTTACCCTTAGCTCAACAAATACCTGTATGTACAAACCTACTAGTAAATCACCCACATACAGTAACAAGATGATGTTGCAACCATCATCTACCTGGTAAGATAAACACAATAGTTACACTGACATTGATTGAAGCCATGCTTAGTCATCCACCTGTCAAAACCTATACCACTATCCTGCAGCTTCCTCAAGACCATATACCTTGGCCTTTTATCTCATGTGTCCATCCACTCTCTTCTCTAAAATGGGAATCCATTCCATCTCTCAATGCTTTCTTCCAGCTGACAACTCTACCAAAAAATACCTATTTGGTTCTTCTCTAAGGACTCACACTCCTCATCCATGCCAAGCTCCCACTGTATCTAGATTCTACCTGCATTGCTTCTTCACATCTTCCTAGTTCTTGACCATCTGTAAGCAATATAAAGAAGGTGAACAATGAATATGAGGTTCACTTACCCTTTCTGACCTTGACATGAGTGTTTGAGACTTGTTGATAGCTTGCTGTCTACCCAATATCTGTTCCAGTGACCGATCTCGACCATCTCCCAGTCTACTCCTGACCGATGTCAGTTACCTGCACTGACCCTAACTGCCAACGTCATTTACCTGGCCGACAATGGTGTCCTTTTTGCCGATGTCAGTTCTTTCATGACTGATGTTGGTCTTCCTTTTGTCGACGTCAGTTACTGTCTGACCGATGCCGGTACTTGTGTTTGTCTGTGAGTGATACTTTTTACCCATGAACTCTTCGTGGATCAAAACACTATTCAAATCAACATAGCCCTGCTCAGAATAATTTAGTTCCCTCACCTGATCTCTTTCCGTCATCTCCTCCATGAACACCAAGGATTTTTAGTTCTTTAGCTTGTCAAAGACATCTGACTTCTACTTTAAAACCTGCATTCTCCTTCTACATATGTGACTAAGCCTATGAAGCCACATCTCTACAACAGAAGGTGAATCAACAATATAAGTAGATAGATAAAGGATACCTACTTTCTTACCACCATCTAATTCAAGTGTATCCACTGTGAGAGTTACAGTGCATCTCTCATCACCCAAATTTCTTGAAGAAATTAGACTCATCTCCAAGATTGGTACCTGCATGACTTCCTTCAACCACTGTGTGTCATCCATCTATAATTTCAGCTTCACTTCCCCTTCGTCAATAATCTGACAAGGCTCTCCAGCTCCTAAATAAATCTCTCCAAAGTCTCCAAAGACATACCCATGAAAAGATGCTCTATTTCGAACTGCATGGAAAGAGGCAAAAGAATATGTGAACCAAGATTCCACTTTATCCAGAACATCCTGTGCAACATCACTTGCAACATATGCTTCTCCTTGTTGATCTGCTACCAACCAACAATCTTTATTTCCCTGCTCTTTCTTTCCATCAATTAGACCATTCATGCTATTCAGTTTCTCCATTTGCAGCTTACTTACTTCTACCATTGCTATACTCCCACACAATCTGAAACCTCTGAGAGTGACCTGTAATAAAAAACACTACCAGATCTGAAACCACCTGTTAGTCAACCCAACCAAAAGCTCTGATACCAACTTGTCAGGATCTTGCTCCTCAAATAGAGCACATATGATTACTTCTTGTATTAGCAACTAAACATGGAATTATACCAGAATCAATAAGTAGCTAGAAATATGAAACAACATAGGATTTGAGAGACAATACACAATTGTATTAATAATCACTCAGAAGAATATACAATAAGGAAGATGCCACTTCTTCCTCCACCTCAAAGGTTTGCCACACCTCAAGACCTTCTTCCCTCTCTCTCTTGGTCCCAACAATCAAATCCAATATAGAATTGATGTTCACCTCTCCAACTAGTCAGTAACACGCTGCTAGTACACCAAATACACAACCGTACTCCAAGTAGATCTCCTACTCTCTGCTACTACCTGCAAATCACTAGACCTTGCTCACCAATGTAGATATCTCTACACCCCTGAAGAACCCTTGTCCTTGCCTCACCAAGTCTTTATGATTCTTCAACCAGTATCCCAGTGGATCAACTCCTAGACCTTGCAGACCTTGCAACTCTCCCTGATCATACACTCTCAACACCCCTTTGGAACTAGGAGGAGCTACAATAGCTCTCTCTAAAATCTCTATGGCTTTCTATCACACCTATACAATACAGCTCATGAGTCCATATATAGATCTCATGCTTATAATAATTAGACTAATGTAATTACAATAATTAGACACACAACTCAAGACTAAGACTAGCCTTCAACATGCAAACAAATAGTCCAAAAATAGACTCTCTCGGATCAACATGTGAACTGCCTGTTCACGCATAGGCTGCCAACGTCGGCTCCTCCATGACTGATGTCAGCCGACTGGTAACCGATGCCGGTTGCTTCCTCACTGCCATTTGATCGACGTCGGTTGATCAGATCGACGCCGATTTCCCTGCAACTGATTTTGCAACTCCCCGCAACTCTGCATCCTCCATAACTTCTCCTATTTGCATCCTGGTGAAGCTTTTAGCTCCACAACCTAACATTCAATCATGGGTCATTCCTATCATTCACAGACTGCTCCCTTAAAGCACCACTATTAAAAACATTTAGGGAAGCTAATCAATGTGAAAATCTTCCAAGAAATTACTTATTTTGACAAATGCTTTACTCAACCATCCTTTGAGGGAGTGGTCTAAGTTTTTGTGATTTATTTAATGATTTTTATAATTATCCTTCAAGTGAGCAATCTACCTTAGGTTGAGCAATTTCAAGTATGTTTTTAATAGTGGTGCTTTAAGGGAGCAATCTGTGAATGATAGGAATGACCCATGATTGTTATTGGTTTGGATTTTTCTTTTTTGTTTTGTTTGATTTTTCTTGACATAAACTTGCTTATATAGGCTTAAGGGTTCACCTTTATGAAGGAAAAAATAAAAGCACATGAAGGTTGATTAGGTGTAAATGGGTTTAGGTGACAATGATCATGGGAATCCATCTTATATAAAGAGGTAGAAAGTACCATGGGAATCATGCCATTGGTAGAGCCATGATATCCATTGTTCAATATTAGGCTATTATTGTGATGGATAGTCATATGATTCAATTTTAAAGAGTTGACCCTAAAATAGGGAGATGTAATGTGGTTTTAAAGTAAGGGATAAGCTTAAATTAAAATAAAAGGTGATCTTGATCTTTCTTAATAAAATAAAGGATGCAAATGTGAAGCATTGAGGACTTAGGTTCTGGGTTTCCTTCGAGAGAGGACAATCGATAAGATCCTAATCCATACTTGTGGGTTATGATATAAGGTCCAAGCCAATTGAAAGCAAACTTTCCTTGCTTATTTTTCTCCATATTGGTGACATGTTGATTTTACTTTAGGATGAGGTCTTTGATGTTGAATTATCATACTTTAAGGTGCTTGTTATAGGCATGCTTGACATTCTCTTAATATACATCAATATGGGTGAGGGAATCTAAGTGACACTTGTCAAGTATCTGAAGCTAGGCTAGATGGTACTAATGATAAACATCTTCAAAAATGAGATCTTGCAAATATATGTGAAGAGAAGGGATTTGGACTTCAAGAGGAAAGACAACCTCAACTCCTAACATAAAAGAGAATGGGGTATCTCTCATAAGGGGTTAGATGCTAATATGATATGCCCATAAGGTGAAGGGGATGTGTGAATGCTAATCTTGACCAGATGTATTGACCATTTTAGGGAGCATATTGTTAAGAGTTTTGTTAGAGGCTTCTGTCTATCCATTCACTTAAGGGTAATAGGGCAAGGAGAAGCTTAAATTAATCTCAAATGCATTATAAATACCTTGTACTTACTTAAAAAAAAAATATTTACCATTGTCAATGATGATCTTATGAGGAACACCAAAGTGGTAGATGATGTGAATGTTGATAAAGTTGATAATCTTTTCTACTTTGGTTGAGACTAGAGGAATAAAATCTACCCATTTGGTAAAATATTTGATTATAGTGATGATAAAATGGTGTCACTATGAAGAATGGGGGTTAATTTTTCCAATAAGGTCTAGACCCCATTGGGAGAAGGGCAAAAAATTAGTGGAAACATGAAGACTATAGCTTGGTGCATGATGTAGATTGGTGTGTTGTTGACACTTAACACACTTTTTCACATAATCAAAATAGTATTGGTTAAGGGTAGGCTAGTACTAGTCAAGGTAGAGGATACATTTAACTACAGTGAGGCCACTAAACTATCCCCCACATATGTTATCATGCATTTCCTTGATAGCGTGAGAGGCTTCATGAATACATAGGCAATGAAAGAGGAGACCATCAAAGCCACATTTATAAATAATTCCTCATATAATGGTATAACATGAGGTACTCTAGATAAATAATCTTTGAGCATTCTAAGAAAGACCAAAATGAATAATGGCAAGGTTGTGATAGTTGAAGGTTTACTAATACCAAAGGTCAGGTTGGGTCTCCTCCACCTTGAAGATGGTGGGAGAATCTAGGTTGACATAGGAAGGTTGGGTAAGTTTGTAGATAATGACATATGGCTTAGAGTCAGAGGTTGTAGATGAGAACTGAGAGGTGAGGGAAGCCATAGTATCAGTGAACTTATTAGTAGATCATGGGGTTGACTGGATGCGGTAGTGTTTAAATCATGTTAAGAGTTCATCAAATAGTTATTTATACTATTGTAAAACATCATTATTACACTAGTAAAAGCCATTTATTTGATTGACCATAAATTAAGAGTCACCAAAGATATAAATTTTTTTAACTCCCAAGGCTAAAGAGGTCTGAAGGCCTATCACTAAGGCTTCATACTCAACCATATTGTTGGTACTTTCAAAATCAAGCTTGAAAGACAAAGAAAGTGATTCACCATCAAAGGGAATAAGGATGATTCTAACTCCCCCACCATGTTGGCACTTTGATCCATCAAATAATATGGTGACCTGATAGGTGAAGTCTTCTTGAGAGAGGGTTACAATGGACTCATTAGGAAACTCAAGAGGAGGAGGTTGGTTATCTACTAATGGTGCTTTGGCCAATTGGTCGGCAATGATTTTTCATTTAATTAACTTTTTCTAAAGGAACTCAAAGTTAAAATCTACTAAAAACATGATCCACTTGGCCATACATTGGTTTTGGTATGGCTTTCAGTGTATATACTTGAGTGGGTCGGTGTTGGTTATGACATAGGTTTTGTGGTTAAGAAGGTAGTGGAAAATTTTGGTGGCCATGAATACTAAATATTATTAATGTTTCTTAGTATGGGTGTATCGAGTATTGTTCTTTAAAAGCATGTGACTGATGTAGTAGATGGATTACTCCTTATGTTTTTCATCCTGATGAGAAAGCATTGCTTCTAGGGAGTGGTCAGTGGTGGAGATATAAAGGTATAAAGGCTAGTTGTCCTTAGGAGGGGTGAAGATAGGTGGAGACAAAAGCCACTTTTTGAGTGAATCAAAGGATTTTTGACAGTCACTATTCCATTTTAAAGATATATCCTTCTTTAGAAGGTGGTGGAAGGGTTGGATCTGATCTAAAAGTTGGGAGATAAAGTGATAGATGGATTAGAGCTTCACCTACAAATTATGGAGTTACTTGAGGTTTATTGGAGGAAGAATGTCAAGGATGACTTTAATTTTGGCTGGATCAACTTCTATTCCCTGAAGGGAGATATTAAAACCAACAAGCTTTCCTAACATGACCCCAAAAATGCACTTCTTGGGGTTAAGGTGGGCATGGTAATGGATGAGTCACTCAAAGATAATATTGAGAATGGCCAAATGATCCTTACAATATTTGTATTTCCCAAAAAGGTCATCCACATAGTCTTTGACAAACTTATGGATAAGGTCATGGAAGATATAAGTCATGGCATGTTGGTAGGTTACACCAACATTCTTTAGTCTAAAAGGCATGACTCTATAGCAGAAGGTCCCCCACAGAGTGGTGAAAATGGTTTTGTATTGATATTTGGGGGAAATTAAGATCTGATTGTAACTCAAGAATCCATCCATGAGAGGTAACATCTCGTGGCTGGCTGTAAGATCAAATAACTAGTCAATGCTTGATAAAAAAAATTAATCTTTAGGGAAAATAAGGTTGAGGTCACTAAAGTCCACACAAATGCATAGTCCCCCTATGGCTTTGGTGATAAGTATTACATTCAAGACCCATTGGGGATAGTCAATGGGTTGAATGAAATTGATATATAGGAGGCATTGAAGCTCTTCTTTGATGAAAAGGGCTATGCGAGGGTGCATGCACTGAAGTTTCTACTTGATGGGCTTGGCATCACAGTTGGTGACTATGTTATGGGTAGAAATGGTAGGGTCAATTCCTGGCATGTCATTATAAGAGCAAGAAAATGCTATAATTTGGTCTTGAAGGAAGGAGGGGAAGTCTTGAAGTTCCTCAACATTTAATGATTATCCAATTTTGATAATATGAGGGTTGTTCGGTGTGCCCAAGTTGATATCCATGGTGGATGCATTCAACATAGTGAAAGTCTTAGGGGGAAGGGATTGTGGATGGATTAATATAGGGCATCAAGGTAGGTGAGAAAGGAATCATCATCCTAGCACTGAATGTTATTAATGGTAGGGGAGTCATCTCCTATCATCTCAGGATAGGTCAAAGGGGTGGTTACGATTGCCCCCTCATTTTGATAAGTCAGGGGTCTAAGGCTGATCATGTTGATGAAAAAAAATTTAGGGGAAATAATGCCCTCATCCTCACATGCAGGTGGAGGAGAAGTTGGTGAGTAAGGGATGTTTTCCTCAATAATGGTGATGGTAGGTGGTTTGGTTTTCCTCTTGGGTAGAATGAAACTAAGGCCATGTTTCTCATGAGGCTTTTTGGTCTCAATATAAATCAACCTATATGGGCCATGCTCATATCATCTAAGACCAAATCCTTTCCAAGCACACCTATGGAGCTATGTCTTGGCAAAACTCAATTTGTTTAGATAAGAGAAGCCAGAGGTGAATGGTTGAGGTGAAGAGGAGGTAGTAGAAGTTGTCAGGAATCTAGAACAACAAACATGCTCTGACACCACTCGTTAGGATCTTGCTCCTCAGAAAGAGCACAGTATGATTACCAAATATAAGCAATTGAATATGCGGAAATAACCAGAAACACAAGTAACTAGAATTCACCAATAGCACAGAATATGAGAGACAATACACTATCTTGTATTAACACTATATAGAAAAGAATACATCAAAGAGCCGCCACACTCTTTCACCTTACAGAGATTCGCCACACCTCAAGTGTACAGTAATTCTTCTCACACACACTCTCCTACACAAAAAATGGTCCCAACAACCAACTCACACACAGAATTGGTGTTCACCTCACCAACCAGTCAGTAATAACCCTGCCGGTACACCAAGCACTCTATAGCACTTCAAGCTGATCTCTCATGAACCTGCAACCTGCAATTCAAAGACCAAACTTACATGTAGATCCCCAATGAGCTTGCAACAACCTGCAACTCACAGATCTTACAACTAGAAGGAACTCTTCCTTTCTATCTCATGCCTTTAAACAATACATGCCAATGGGTCTATAAATAGATCCCTAACTCAAACAATAACTTAGACTCTTAATTTAGACAATTATCCTCGCAGCCCAAGACTCTGGCTGGTCTTAACATGCAAACTCATCGTTCACTTAACTAACTATCCGTGAAATGAACACTTCGGGAACACACAGGCGACCGACGCCGGTCCCTACTGGTCTGGTTCTGCCGATGTCGGCCGACTTTCTACCGTCACCGGTGGCCTTCTGCACTGGACTCTGCCGACGTCGGTCCTGCTGCCGACGCCGGTTCCCGTAGAACTCAGCAACCATCTGTTCCTCAGTTTGCAAAGGTTGAAGCTTTTAGCTCCACAACCTAACAATCTCCCACTTGGAGATAAACAGCTGCAACCTGTACCTGTACCTGTACACCGTCTAGTTTGTTTCCTTGGCTTTGTATCCCTCCTCAAGATCACTCTTGAAGACCAACCACCACAAAATCCATGGTGCAAAATCTGTCATCCAAATTACCTACCACATCCGCATCTACAACCATGTAGAAAAAGAACTTGACCCTGCATAGCATGTGCACCTGCTGCTGGTCCCACTGAACTGCCCTTCAGTATTACTCTCCCGAATTGACTCCAAACTTGTGACAAATCCCACTGCTTGGGAAAACTCAGGTTTAGTACATACCATGCACTCAACCTCATTATGTGAATCAAGACACCTGTTCTATGAACTGTCTAACCATCGGCGTGCTAACCGGTTTCACACAATCATCCTGAAACAAAGTCAACAAGACCTCCATGTCTCTAGAACACACTTATGCCAAAGAATCTTGCTGCTCCCAGATTCTCCATGACAAACCCCTGAACTAGCTTTACCTTTAGTTCAGAAATACCTGTATATGTAACCCTGCAACAAGCACATCATACAAAAAATAGGATAATGTAGCTAATATTATCCAACCTGGTAAAGAGAAACACAATGATCAAACCTCCATTGCCCTGCAGCTAAAACAAGATCATATACCCTGATCTTCCATCTCACGTATCCATTTCCGCTCTTCTTCATCCTCAACATCCATTCGTCTCTCAGTGCTTACTTCCAGCTGGCAACACTACCCAAAACACCTGTTTGGTTCTCCTCCAAGGAATCACATCCTCATCCATGCCAAGCTCCCACTGTTTCCTGGATCTACCTATTCTGCTTCTTCAACAACTTCCTGGTCCTATGCCATAAGTGAGCAACAAGTAGTGTAAAGAAGGGAAATGACGAATTTAAGAACTTACTTACACCTTCAGTCCTCCATATGGGCGCTTGAGACTCCATGACAACTCGCTGTCCACCCAAAATTCATCTCAGTAACCGATGCCAGTCACATCTCAGTCTTCAGCCGACCGATGTCGGTTCCCTGCGACTGCCTCCTTGCCGACGTCGGTTTTCCCTGGCCGACGCTGATCTCTTTTCTGCCCTGAGTCACCGACGTCAGGCTGCACATAGCCGACGTCGGTCCCTGTCTGGACACCGACGCCGGTTTTCTTGCCGACGTCGGTCTCTGTGTTTTTCTTGTGAGACCTGACTTTTTCCCGCGGGCTCTTTTTGGATCAAAACCTTGTCCAATTCACCTTTGCTCTGCTCAGAATTCCTCTGCACCTTGTGCTGAACTCTGTCCGTCACTTTCTCCTTGAAAACCAAGGCTTTCCCGTTCTTGTCACTAACATCGGATTCCTCAAGAAACCTTACCTTCTTCTTCTGCATACAGAAACCACGATCCATGCCTTCCAAATCCGAAAGCATATTCTTTGACTCAAGAACCAGCATCTCCTTCTTATCAATGTGACCAAGCCTATCAAGCCACATCTCTGAATCTACAGCTGAAGTAGATAACCCAGAAAGAGAATCAGTAAAACAAGTAGATAGATAAAGCGTACCTACTTTCTTACCTCTAGCTATAACAAGTGTACCCTTGGTAACCTTCCAAGAGTCCACTGTGAGAGTTACTGTGCAACCCTCTTCACCCAAACTTCTAACAGAAATCAGATTCCGCTTCAGAACTGGGACATGCATGACCTCCTTTAACACCCATGTGTCACCTGTCTGCAATTTCAGCTTCACTTTGCCTTTGCCAACAATCTGACAAGGCTTACCATCCCCTACACAAATTTCTCCAAAGTCTCCCTGGACATACTCATGAAAAAATTCCCTATGTGGGGATGCATGAAAAGAGGCACCAGAATCTAATACCCAAGATTCTATTTTATCCAAAGAACATACCAGAGCATCCTGTGCAACGTAGCCTGCAACATCTGCTTCTTCTCCATGTTCTTCATGATGATCTTCACCCGATCTACAATCTCTCTTTAAGTGCCCTTGCTTTCCACATTTCTAGCAGGTTATTCTGCCATACCTGGACTTGGATCTTTTGCCTATCTTCAACCTTGATCTCCCGCGCTCTGTCGTCTCTCTTGGCCTTCCTCTTCCTTCAACACTCAAAGCATCTCCAGATAATTCACCTATGCTTTTCCTGCGTATCTCTTCATTCAAGATCACACTCACAACATCATCCACTTTTAAGACTTTTGAAGGAGACACAGTATTAGAAACTGCCATTACCAAACCTTCCCAACTTTCAGGCAATGAACACAAGATTAAGAGAGCTCTAAGTTCATCATCAAATACAATATTCACTGAACTTAACTGGTTTACCAAACCATGGAAATCACTAAGATGGCTATGAACAGATCCACCTTCCATCATTTGCAAATTAAATAAACGCTTCATAAGAAATACCTTGTTTGAAGCCGAGGGTTTTTCATACAAATTTGCCAAAGATTTCATCAAATCCACCGTTGTCTTACACTGTGATAAGCTGGAAATCACAGATGAATCAAGACTCAATCTAACAGATCCCAGAGCCTTTCGATCAAGAACCTCCCATTCTTCATCTTTCATATCCAAGGGTTTGCTAGCAACCCCACCCAACGGTAAGTACAAATCTTTCTGATACAGATAGTCCTCAATCTGCATCCTCCATAATTGGTAGTTCTTGCCATTAAACTTTTCCATTCGTAGTTGACTATTTTCTACCATTGCTCAACTCCCACTCAAATAGAAACCCTGTGAGTAACCTGTAATCAAAACACACTACCCAGATCTACACCAATCTGTTAGTATCCCAACCTGAAGCTCTGATACCACTTGTCAGGAATCTAGAACAACAAACATGCTCTGACACCACTCGTTAGGATCTTTCTCCTCAGAAAGAGCACAGTATGATTACCAAATATAAGCAATTGAATATGCGGAAATAACCAGAAACACAAGTAACTAGAATTCACCAATAGCATAGAATATGAGAGACAATACACTATCTTGTATTAACACTATACAGAAAAGAATACATCAAAGAGCCGCCACACTCTTTCACCTTATAGAGATTCACCACACCTCAAGTGTACAGTAATTCTTCTCACACACACTCTCCTACACAAAAAATGGTCCCAACAACCAACTCACACACAGAATTGGTGTTCACCTCACCAACCAGTCAGTAATAACCCTGCCGGTACACCAAGCACTCTATAGCACTTCAAGCTGATCTCTCATGAACCTGCAACCTGCAATTCAAAGACCAAACTTACATGTAGATCCCCAATGAGCTTGCAACAACCTGCAACTCATAGATCTTACAACTAGAAGGAACTCTTCCTTTCTATCTCATGCCTTTAAACAATACATGCCAATGGGTCTATAAATAGATCCCTAACTCAAACAATAACTTAGACTCTTAATTTAGACAATTATCCTCGCAGCCCAAGACTCTGGCTGGTCTTAACATGCAAACTCATCGTTCGCTTAACTAACTGTCCGTGAAATGAACACTTTGGGAACACACAGGCGACCGATGCCGGTCCCTGCTGGTCTGGTTCTGCCGATGTCGGCTGACTTTCTGCCGTCGCCAGTGGCCTTCTGCACTGGACTCTACCGACGTCGGTCCTGCTGCCGACGCCGGTTCCCGTAGAACTCAGCAACCATCTATTCCTCAGTTTGCAAAGGTTGAAGCTTTTAGCTCCACAACCTAACAGAAGTGTCAAGTGGTTTGTCGAGTCCCCCTTAGATGAAATGAGTTTAACAATGTGAAGGTCTAAAGGGAAAAATGGATCTGATATTTGGGTCATACTCAAGTTGGTGGTCAAGTTTACCATACTCTGGGGGAGTAGGGAAAGTGTCAAGGGTGAGGAGGTGATATTCCCTCAGAGAAAGATGTTGGAATGTGGATTCTAAGTGGTCTAAGGTGGTGATATGATCAAAGGGGATGAATGAGCTAGTTGATGCCTTATTGTTAGAAGAAGGTATGACTTCCTCTTTTATGGTTGAGGTCTTGTCTTTGGTTGAGGAGGGTGTGTTAGATGGAGGTAGGACGTCGTTGGGTCAGTAAGTCATGTTGCATGATGAAAAAGGGATTAGGTCAACTTTTATAGTGACAAATTGAACTTCACACTCAAATTTAATTTAATGATGAAGGGTAGAGGGGACACAACCCATGAAATGGATCCAAGGTCATCCTAGTAAAACATTGTATTGGAATTTGCCTTCCACCACATAGAAGAGTTTGAGGAGTGTATAAGGTCCTAAATGGATATGAAGGATAATAGCTCCCAAGGTAGTGGCCATAGTATCATTAAAAGATTGAAGGATGACCAAGGTTTTAGACATGACATTATCGATAGGTTGAGTTGGTTATAGGCATGGAAGGAGATGATGTTAATACTAGGTCCCCCATCAATCATGACCTATTTGATGTAGGTTTAGTTGATGTAAGTAGTAATAAAGAGAGGGGGATCTCGGTCATCAAGATGTATAGAGGGTATTTATAAATCCTTGAAGGTGATAAGGTTTGAAATTTGGAGAGTGCCAATAAAATATGCTAGAGGTTGAGGATCTTTAGGTTGGACTTCTACTGATTACAATGCCTCTATCATTACTTGGTGATGATGAGGTAAAGTAGAAATCAATTCATATGGGCTCATCTTCACTGAGGTTTGGTGAAGTTGTTTGATTACCACTCTCCTAATTGATTTAAAGGGGTTGGATTTAGAGGCACCTAAGATAGATATCTTGGGTTTGGTTGAAGGTGAAGGCACTTGATTTTAACTTGGTTGGGAGGTGGAAGATGGGTAAATCATAAGATAGATACTTTGTCCTTCCCCTTATCCTTTTATTGAGTGTGTGACCATGTGGCCACATGGATCGTATGGATAAAGGGAAGAGTTGGGGTAGGATATTGGCTTAGTTCTTCATCACTTTAAAGTGAGAGTGGGGGAGTAGGGAGTAGTGGTTGTTGGTTATTGGCTTGGTAATGAGCTTGTGGAAGGTTCATCTATTAATAGATCACCCTCATCATAGAGTTGGTGGATAATGGTTTGGAGAGCTTTGCAGTTCTTCGTGTCATACCTTGGTTTCCTATGTTAGGAGCACACACTTGGTGGTCATTATACCAAACTAGTTTTAAACCAAGAGGGTTGAACGACCTGATAGGGGGTAAGGTCAAACAAGAAGCTTTCAATAACCTTTGGAAAATATTTGAGTAGGATTCAACTAAAGGTGGACAAGTTTTAGAGGTTTTGGTCTTGGTTGGTGAGATGGAAGTCTTTTTGGCAATGGGCTTAGTGGTAGGAGGTTTGGGTAAGGTAGTGATCTTAGTTTATGGTTTTGGTTTTAGTAAGGTAGAGGTTGATAAGTTGGAGGTAAGAGGTTTTAGGGTAGGTTGTCTAGTTATTGATGGCTCAATGAAGATAGGTGTGTTCAAAAGCAAGTGTGCAAGTATAATAAACAATGGCAATTGGGTTTTGGTTAACATAATTGTCTTACTAATAAAAGTGGAAGGATGAGGCCCCAAGATAGAGGGCAAGGTTGAGGGAGGTAGGAGTTTGGACCTCCAGCCTTTTGGTGGATTTACTTCCTTGGTTGATTTGGTTTTATGTTTGGTTAGTTTGGTTGGAAGGTTTGACTAGTTTTGTTGGAGGGTTTGATCTAGTTGTTTGGGGTTTAGGTGCATTGGATGGTTGAGAAATTGTTGGGTTGGTAGAGGTTTTTATCGGTTTAGTTGGTAAGATATGGGTTTGGATAATATGAGTGGTGGGTTTGTCTACCAAAGGTGTGGTTGGAGGTTCCTGCTTGGTGGTGTAAGGGATCCCTAATTTCTTCCAAAAATTGGCTCGATCCATGTCAAGGTTGGAGACAAATTCCAAATTTTGCACTAACCTAGAGAATGGTTTGTAGACTAGTTTTATTCCCTGGGTAGTGGAATTAAAAAATAAACCCATAGGTTGAGAAATGGGAATTGTGACCTCATCCTTTTCCTCAATCAAAGGATGCAAGGTTTAGATGGTTGAATCCTCTGTGGGAGGTGCAAACATGGTGGCTTCCTCTTTGGGAATGATCTCCAAAGGGGTAGTAAATTGATTAGTAGTTGGGGGAGAAGGTAAAGTAGTGATGGTTGTTTGCTTTATTATGATAATTAAATAAGGGGTTGACATCTCCACTACTTTAATAAGTGGAGGAGGAGAAAGGGGTGATTCATCAATTTGGATCTCCAAAGAGAAGAAGGTAACTCCACTACCTCAATAAGTGGAGAGGGAAAAAAACATGTAGATTGAGTGGTAGGTTCTTTAGTAATGAGCATGTTAATAACCATCTTGACAATATAGGCATCATCAAAACACTCAATATTGTTGCTCTCATTTCTCATATGTGAATGATTGGGAAAAAGTTACCTAAAAATGTCAAGGGCTTGGTTTTGAGATGCATTGGGGTTATCTAACACAAGCTCTACCTTATTAATGAGATATTGGATAACTCTCTTGAAGGTATTACACCTACTAACTTCATGCTTGACTACTCGATGGAAAGCACATAAGTTATTCTCATTATACCAGTTGGGCACATGATGAGAAGAATCAAATTATTGAAGGGTTTTGATGGGAGGAAGTTGTATCATGTTGGCCTTTAGTAACTTATCTAGTATTGAAGCATAAGATTCTCCAAGTGGAGTAAATTACTTTTAGTTATTCTAGTTTTGGTTCCTCACATTTTGTTTTGAGGTGTTAAAGGAATTTGGTTGGTTGATAGATGGTGGAGTGGTTTTAAGGACAACCACATTCATAGTTCCTTTGTTTTTGGAATTGGTATTGGTTTGGTTGCTCATTTTAGAGGAAGAGGCCTCATTGGTCTTGTAGGTAGAGTTCTTGTTTTTCAACTTTAGCTTTCCTTCATCAATGGCTCTATTTTCTAGCTTATGCACCATGATAAAAGATTTATCAAAATTTCTAAAGCTTTGGACATGCAGTGTAGAAGAGATGTGCTTGTCACTTGCCTAAGCAAAAAGTTCTATTAGTACGAGTTGGGGTAAAGAGAAGGAAATTTGATTGATTAGGCTCCTCTAATGAGCTACAAAATCAATAATAGATTCATCACCAAATTGATAGATAGATTAAAGGTCAGTGATAAGCACCTTCTTGGAGATATTTATTGAAAATTGATCTAAGAAGGTTTGGGCCAACTAGGTGAAGGAGAACAAAGAGTGTTTGGTTATGGAAATACACCAATCTAAGGCTAGACTGGATAGGGACATAGGGAAGGTATGAATAAGGAGGGAATCATCATAGGTAATCAAATAACATGCATGCCTAAATTCCCTGAGGTGCTATTGGGGATCTTCCTTACTTTGAAACTTAGAGAACTTGAAGAGTTCCCACTAAAGAGGATATGGTCTGATAGGGACAAATGGGCGGATGGGTTCATTACAAATTTGATCATATGATAAGATGTTGTGAGCTCTAGAAATGGATGACTCTAAGGTGGTCATTTTATCTATGATCATATTAATTAGGTTTGCTTGTGGATATGTACCTACAGGGTTGTAAGGTGCATACTATTGTGGTGGTTGGGTGACATATTGATAACTAGTAGGGGTTGAGGAGCTACCACATATTGGTACATGAATGCCATTATTTGGATGGAATCTATGTAGGGATAGGTGGATGTAGGTGGTTGGGTAGTAGGAAGAGGTACATTCCCTTATGGATTAGGGAGTTAACTTGAGTTTGGTGTAATGGGTATCTATTGGGAAGGAATAGTGGTTAGGTTGGTGATCAAAGGAAGGGTAGTGACATTTGTGCTAATGGGTGGTAAGGTAAAAGGTATAGACATCATAAGATTTTGAAGTGGGATAGGGGTTAGCATATTGGGGGTAGCTGAAGGAAGGTTGGTAATTCTAGTGGTAGGTATTCCCATGGTGAGGGGAGTATAAGTGGCTAGTGGTTGGGTTGCTCTTACGAAAGAGGAGTTATTGGTGGGGGTGAAAGGTATAAGGTTAGTTTGTAGGTTGGGCATGTTAGTTTTCCACAATAATATCAAAGGGATTGTTGGTGGATGAAGAAGTTTGGGTAGTCAATGGTTGGGTGGTGACTGTGGAAATAGAAGTGTGTCTCCTAAGGTGGGAAGGCATGCCATAAGGTGGGTCCATAGGTGGAATTGAAGTAGGTTTATGATGGGGCATAGTGTTAATATAATGCTGAAGGGCCACATGATTCTTATCTAAGAAGGTGACAAAGTTTGTATCTCCTTGGGGAACTTCCCAAGGGAAAGAAGGAATTCTAAAAGGATGAGGAGATTTTTTTGGTTCAAAAACATACTTCATAGATGAGGAGGTAAAAGAGGTTGATTGGCTTGGTGATGCATTTTTCTCCACTAG
The DNA here is from genome assembly GCA_037957365.1 of Torreya grandis. Lineage (NCBI taxonomy): Eukaryota > Viridiplantae > Streptophyta > Pinopsida > Cupressales > Taxaceae > Torreya > Torreya grandis. The sequence continues at coordinate 594,401 of JARHVA010001606.1, read as the reverse complement.
ATTATTTTGCTGCTGGCGAGTTAGAACCATCCAAGGTAAGGGAGAGAGAATACACAAACAATCTCACCACTCAAATAGAGAGAAGACAAGAAATGAACAAGGAAATAAAACACATACTAAATGGTACGTTAAGTCCTAAAGGTTATTTTTAATCTCTCTTTTGGCATATGTCTTAAGATTTCAAAAAATTGTGTGACTAAAATTGGCTTATAGAGTGGTTTCAGGTATTTCAAGCTTTAAAAAAGACTCTATATTAGGAATCAATACATGGCTTAGTATTGGGGTCTACCCCCTCACTTCACACATCATAATGATAAGGGTGTTAGGTACATAGCCAACATATACCAATTTCTAGAGTTTATACTCAACCAGAGAGCTGAGTTGGTTCTCCCCTTGGTAATGACCTTCAAGTAGGATCATCGAGAAACGATAAGGTGACTGCTAGATGATGAAATCCTAGTCAAGTATTGTCTCAAGTTTTTTCGATGTGTGATTGATGTAGGTGGTTTGGTTTAGTGTTTGTAAAAAAAGTGATGCTATGATAATATTACTTTGATTTGATTTAAACTATGTGAGCTAAACTTGCAAGTAATCAATGTATGCAATCAATTTTAAGCCCAAAATAAACTTTAATGTCTTTTATGAGCACATAATAGAGATAAGAGCATATATATGCAAATAAAATAAATACAAGTAGAGACCCAAGCATCCCACCAGGTGTACCATAATGTTTTAGTGAATTTAAACTTATATTTCAAGAAAAGAAGAAGAAGAAACTAAATATAGGTATGGTTGAAAAACCTATTTGGTTGTGCATGCATTGAATCAAGTGATTGTGAAGAACCCCTCTTTAGCTTAGGAGGATGACCTTCAAATAAGACAAAACTAAAGCAAATGGTTGGTTATATAGATAGCTGAGTGGATTACCTAGCACTAGCTAGATCTCACAAGTAAGAGCTTCCTTGAGAGCTATCAATCCACACATTTTAAACATCAAGTTTTTAAATAAATTGATAAATTACTTACATCAATAATAAAAATGTACTAAAATTGAATACAAGATATGCTTGAAATAAATAGATTAAAATGACTAATATAGTAATAATTAAGTCAATAATAATGCTAAACAGATCTAGTGTGCTTCAGAAAATAGGACAAGGGTCTATGAATAGGTAGGGACACAAAAAATTGGATTTGGTTTGGGGTAAGAGTGTGAAAATAATTTTCTATTATTTTCTACCATAGTGACTATCGGTAGTTGGGATGACCGTCGGTGGTTGGACATGACCGTTAGCGGTTGAGAAAGTCATCGATGATTACTATGTGTAGGCTTGGAATGATAAATAGACTGATTGATGAGATTCTAGAAGGAAATTATAGGAGGTTGGCTTATGCTGGGCTGTTTACAAAATACAAATAAAGTAATTTAATACTAGAAAACAAATACTTCACTTGTAGAAGATTAATCAGATGAGTGGTTGAGGTGGTTGGCTCATTGATAGAGTATGACATGATTTCAATAGAGTAACATCTTAGTTGTCATTTGAGGGGTGGTGACAAGTTGTCTCTATGTCATGATGGCTTGATCGATAGGTTTCTAGAAGAACACTTTTAAAAGAAAGCTCTAGATGCAAAATCTCTTGATAATTCTAGATTCTATTTCACATCCTTTTCCTTTCTTCTTATAGGCAAGAAAGGAAAGGTGAAATAAGACATTACTTGGTATTTCTAATTATAATTCATGCATATGATGGCCCACACATATATGTAGATGAGTTATTTTTAGAAAATAAAGGCAGAGTTGATGTGGGTGTTTACTTGGTTAAGCAGTGCATCCCTGATCATCGATGGTCATCTTGACCATCGATAGTCAAGGGCCAAAGTAAAAAAGTGGTTAAAGGGTGGGATTATCTAGTTGGTTAAATTGACCATGGTTAGGCTTGATTAGGGTTCAAAGGGTCAGATTGGTCTCAAGGGGGTCCTTAGGTGGTCTAGGGGTGTTTTGACATTCAAAATTATGGTGTGTGGATTTCTAGTGTTTACATCATCTACACCTAGTAAAGTTGTGCCTAATACTCTTTAATATCCAAATCAATAAATCAAAACAAAGTACATATACAACTATTGATTTAAAAAGAATTCAAAGATCAAATAAGAGTTAAAGTGAGTCACTAAGGAAAATGATTAAAGATAAGTTGATCAACCTACCCTCTCTACACCTAGTGAGGACATCTATATATTAGTGTGCATATCATAGAATGCATGGGCACCACACTGATTCATGTTTAACAAAATGAAAATACAATAGATAATGGATACATATAACTCAAACAATGATAAATCATCCAAAAAAATATAATGATACATCTAAAAATTTAAAAAGGGTCAAATTCAAAAACTATACAAAAATGGTTACCAAAACATAACTCAAAATAATAAGTTCACACAACACAATCACAAGAAATAATATAAAGAGCACATGAAAAGAAAGTAAATGATACAAATTTACCTCTCCAAAATGAGGCTTTACTTTCAAAATAGTATGGGTTTGGTCAAAAATATCTACAACTATTTGATTATCATGGTCAAGTTTTGGGCAAGCAAGCCCAAGGGATCACTACTCCTATTTTAATAATTGATAATGTTGGTCAACAAGGTTTGGGATTTATTGAACATCTAAGGTAAATCATTCATAGATATATTTTATCAAGGAAACATATCCAAATACATAGGAAATGTTATAGAAAGAGAAAGAACTTAAGTTGCAACATCAAAATCATGCTAAACCAACAAACATTCTCAAAAAAGTCTTTCTAGTAAAAGATCCTCCAAGGTACCATATGCCTACAATAAGCATAGTTTCAAAAGGAAAAATCAAAATCAAAATGCCAAAGCACAATTCAGAAAGGTCAACTCCACAGTATGAGGTAATTCCCTCTAACATTCCAAGTTCTTATGATTATTATGATTCTAATGATGAAAAATACTCAGATTCTTACTACAATACCATTCAACTACATCATATCAATCATACCACACGAGAGATTACCATTCTTATTTTTGACATAGGTCATAGTGATAGTCAGTCTCTCATGAGACTCGTTAGTTAGTATTGTTCCTCCCTTCTTGTACATACTTTCCTTCTCTCTTGCTCCTTGTACATAGTTCATTTTCATATTTCTTGTACATAGCTTATATCTAGAAAACACAAAAACATTCAAATAATTACATAGAAAACACAAAATTTCATATTTTGCACATTGCTATGTTTACATTTCTTATATTTTCTAGACATTACATATGATATCTATCTTAGTATAGTTAGTTTTATCATACATACATGCTTAACTTGTTCTTGTAGAGAGATTTCATATTTTTATAGGACCCAAGTCTATTACCCATTCTATATTTTCTATTTCTACCCACTAGGGGTATATACATTGATACACAAGGTATTCAGTTGATACATTCACCCACTTGGGGCCCCCTATACATAGTTTTGATTCCCAGGTTCTATTTTTATATACTCTACATCCTAAATTTAACATTGTTATATCTTGATATTGATCATGCTACTCTTACTCTAATTTTTTTGGTTATTACTACTTTAGACTCAACATATGTACATCTTAGCTCTTACACATATTTGTATTACATATTCATGCATACTTTCATTTCTAGATTACCTAGTTTAGACTTGATCATATCTCTATGCTTCTTCTATTCAAAGCATTTAAATATGCCATTGCTCTTTGGCTCTTCGTGACTTTTATTCATAGTATGTATGATTTGGACATGTGTTCATGTCCTTGTGTGTGCCTTCTTGATTATGTATGTAGATATTTGAAAATGTCCTTCTATGTGGCTCTAAGCCAACTTTCTTTTTGCTTGCATATGTGGACATTTGAACATGTACTTGTATGGTTTGTTTTATTAGATTTAGTGACATGTTTCCATATCCCTTGTATTATGGCCCCTTGGCCTACTTTGTGTGCCTCATGTGTTTTGTATGTATGATTTTTTGTATGCGTCATGGCCATAAAACTTGTCTTTAATTTTTACTCACTTGTTTTCGATGCCATGAGGGACCTCATGCATCTCCCCTTCCTACTTGGGTGCTATGATGGACATCATGCCCATCCACCCTAAGTAGCTACCCAATTTTTACTGAGATTTACTTTTACATACATTATTATATCTATCTTGACACCTTTGTGAATGCTAGACATGACATACATCTTATATTACATACTTATGCTTAGATTATCTTACATTCCAATGTTATGTATGCACATTATATTGTATTATTACGAAATTATCACATATGCTCTAGCTAACACACATTTTACAAATATTTTTCTTTTGAGGATTATTTTTGCATAGGTTCAACAACTCCCCTCAAAATAGGGGGGATTCACAGGGCTTTGTCACAAATATCAAGCTCTTATATTGCACTCATAGTACATTTTCAACACACAAGCTTATATTATAGAAATCAAACTTAGGTAAACATAGTGTGAAAATAATGACCTAAAAATTAGTACAATTGCATAAAAATCAAGCTAGAAGGACACTAGCACCCAAATTAGGACACTAACACCACATTTAGAATAATGGTGCTACTGTCTAAGACATGGTGCTAGTATCTAGTAGCCTTGGTTTTAGAAAAACCTAGATTAGCCAAAAAAGTATAGTAGGTAAAATATAGGTTTGCATAGGTTCAATTATAGATTTATCAGTTATATTTAGTTTTACTTAGATTCATACTAGTTTAGCTCAGATTCATATCACTTTGCTCAAATTGGAGGCATTATGTGTGGCATGACCATTCCCATATTCAATTCAGATACTTAGATACAGATCATTATAACTCAGTCCAGAATCCATATACTCAAATATCAAATTTGGAGGAATTTACGCACATTATTTTTATATGCTCACTTACACTCTAGTTGATCAAATGGAATGAAAAATTCCATGTCATTATCTATGTTGTATAAATTTGAAATCATATTCTAGGTTACACACCAGTTTCATGCCTTACTCTATTTGTAGTGGTTGGTATTCCTGAGTGGCCCATAGCTACCTAACATACTTGAGTGGTCATAAAACTGACATACCTAGTTAAACATTTATAGTTAATTCATACAATTCAATTTTAGATGCATCTACTACACATGGGTGGGAAATGATGGAGTCATAGCTTACTTGAGTTATTGAACCACCTACATGAGAGGGTTGAAGACACCATTAGTCCAATCCAAGCTACTCACAAGTCTTGATCCACCAAACATGAGTGGGTAATGATGGAGTTAAAACTAAATTGAGTTCTTGAGACACCCACACATGGGTATTAAGCAAGCCATCAACTCAGCCCAAGCTATTCATTGATTGATCACTATATACACACATAGGTTATCACCAGGTTTATTCATTAGTTCATGTACCCAATGAGGTGTATTTTTTCCTTTCCTCTTTCTTATCTCTTTACTTAGTTCTACTTATTTACTCATTTTAGTCTTTTGATTTTTATATCTATTAAGTAATGACTAATTTATGCATGTTTCATTTACAAGACATGCATTGAAGCATGTTTCACATACTTAGATCTAGCTTTACATACCTAGACCCATCTTCATGGGCTTCACCTCTTAGGTAAGTCTAGGTACACTTATTTTTCCTTTATCCTAGTCATTTCACTTTACTGCATTTTAAGAATAAAGGGGGGGTTAAATGTAATCGCCCAAAAGTGGTATTTGAGTGCTAAGAATGATACTTGAGACTACCTATCCCTAGCTTAGACCTAGACCTATCCTAGAGCCTATTATCACACTTATCCAACCTTTGTATAGGCCATAGGTGTCCCTAGTTATCCCTAAAGCAATTTCAAGCCCTCATTTCTAGATCTTAGACCTTTGTGCCTAGTGTTCTTCCTATTGGACACTAGTACCATAATAAGGACACTAGCGCCATATGGTGCTAGTGTCCCAAAAATGGTGTTAATGTCCTTTGCCCTCTCTTTTCCCAAATGGATTTTTTTTTCAAAACTAAAACCTCCTAGGGTCAGCCTAGACCTATTTTATCACCTGCACAAGTAATAAAACATTATAAACACATGAATTTTAGCCCTCTAACCACTATATGGAAATCAAATGCAAAATACACATTCAAATTCAAAACAGATTGAGCACAATTAAGGTTATCAATCCCTATTCTATCTTACTTATACATAATACCATCTATAGTAGCCTTAAGCTTAGATACCCAGATTTCCAATCTCAATCACATTCAAGGCACTCAAGGACACTATCATACTAGCTTCACTTGCACTTACACCAACACTTAGGTGGGAAGAACTACATCAAGCTTGATACCTCTTTAGAGTATTAGTGTGTAGGTAAATCTCTTCACAATGGGGTGTTGAGGATGTATAGCCTACCCTACTAACACACTTTTTAGCTCATGTCAACCAGATGCCCTAGCTATATGGAGGATTAGGGTTTGTTCATAAAATCAGTTAAAATAGGCCATTTATAGGGTTTCATAACTCATGATCATAAGGAAAAACCTTATAGATCCAAACATAGGTACACCCATAAGTTAAGAGCAATCTTACATAGAGGACATTATTTCCAAAATAGGGATACTAACACCATATGATGCTACTATCCAAATAGGGTGCCACTATCTAGGAAGGGTTTTGACACCTTCAAAGGAAAACATAGATGTATGAAAAAGTATTGATGATATAGACTTGAAATTTGGACCAGAGCTAAAACAAGACTTATTATACAAAACCTATTAATTAATTAAATACATTATAATAGGAAACACTAGAATAATAGAGGACACTACTACCAAAATAGGGACACTACGACCATATATCCAATAATAACACTACTGTCCAATTAGGGTGCTATTGTCTAGGAGGGTTTTGACATTGGGATCCTATTTACGATACTCAAACTAGCATTTGCCTCATTTTACAGCCTCTATATCATCTATCTAAGTCATTTTATAATTAAGTTATTACTTTTATTATTACTCTCTATTTTTAGAAAGGTCAAAGTTAGTCAATTTTATAACAAATAGGTGGCTTAATTTATTGTATATTATTACCCTGATTTACTATACTCAATTTTTTTAAAAACATAATTTTTAAATTGTGTTAAGTCCTAAAAGGTTAAATCAATCTTGAACCACACTACATGATCCCATATTAGACTTCCCAAAATTTGATAGTACAAACCCAACCACCTGGATTTACTTTAACGAATAGTATTTTAGTTTGCATAATACATTAGGGGTAGATAATGTACCCATTACATTAGTTCACTCAGTGAAGGAAGATTTCTAATGGTACCAATGGTATCATAAATCTCATAAAAAATGCACTTGTAATGATTTTGTTAAACTCTTACTGGTTTTCTTTGCTCCCAGTGCTTAGGATGATTTCATTGCAGCCCTGACCAAACTACAAAAACCTAGAATAGTTTGTGAATATCTAGCTAAAATTTAAAATTTGGCCAACCAAAACAAAGAGTTAAATGATGACTTTTTCAAAATTTGATTCATTAGTGGGCTCAAAGGTATAATTTGGGTGGAGGTCAATATTTTAAAATCAAAGAACATGATGAAAGCATTAAGATTGGTCAAGATGGCAAAAGATAAGATCAAATCCTTGCATTGATATTCTAAATTTGGCTCTTTTGATATATCTATAACACCATAACTAGTCACAAACATGTTGATTTAGGTTTTATGCACACCATAGATAATGGGTTTTCACCCTCTAGTTTTAAGATCAATGACTAATCTCTTCAAGGCATGATTTTTAAGTATGCAATTTTTAATTAAACAAGTATTGTAATAACAACATGTGACCTACATCCAATCAAGTTAAATTCACCCAAGTGATCAAATTAACACCCAAGAAAAAATATTTGTAGTGATGCTATATTAAAATAATAATATCTCATAAAAAACATAAAAAGAGTGGAGATTAGGGAAGAAAAGAAGAGGCTATATGATTATTTATAGTAATAAACACTTCCAAATTAATTGATTGTACTAAATCAAGTATGCATCATTAATCAATGTCTATGAAAAGTTAGTTGTAAGCACGAATAACAAAAAACATAATAAATAGTCTAATGAAATAATTACAGTTAAATTCAATAATCATAATAAAATATGTTGTTAGTACCAGATTATTAAACACATCCTATGTCACTAACATGTTATAAATATGATTTTTAACTAAAAAATTTAAAAGACTAATAGATTGTTCAATCTAATTAGTAAAATAAAATACATGAATAAATTTCATACATAAATATCAAATTAATTGAAGTTATTTAAACAAACATATAATTTTGATAAAGTAAAAAACTAAAACAAACTCACAAAACATCCATGAAGATTTCTTAAGCTCGTTAATTGTCTTCAAAAATCTTTCTGAATAATAATGAGATCAATACAATTATTAATAATTAAGATAAGTGGACCAAATCCACTAATGCATAGCTCACATAAATAATTAAATATAGTTCTAATTTTACCCCTACTAAATATAAACTAAAAAATAAATAAAAACTTGCATTGAATTTTCATCCAAATTACATATTTTATTTATTTTAAAAAATTAATATCTACCAATAAATTTAGTTGACTCATTCCTCCACACTTGCATGAGTTTTAAATAAGATGTTATAATTTTAATTAAATATTTCTAACCTTAAATAATATTATTTATCTTAAACAATATTATCTAGTTCAAGATAATTTATTTGGCTAAGTACAAAAATTGTCAAATCTGTTTGACAAACTGATTTCATGGAGCCATATATTTTTGTTGAAAAATATTTTTATTGCTAATATTAGACCACTGTGTTCTACTTAAATTTGGATTTTGTTATGTTTTTTTAGAACCATCCAATTTTATCTGATTGTGCAAATTTTATCATGAAATAGTGTTGACAACTAGTTTTGATGACTATGAAAATGACATAAAAATGGCTAAGTATGAAAATAGTTCAATCTTCTTGGTAGGGTTATTTCATGTGATCATATATTTTTATTGAAAACTCATGTGACTTAAAAATTTTAAACCATTGTGATATTATAATGTCTAAACTGTTTCATGAATTGTCTTAGCCATATCCAATTTGATTTGATCTCTCAAATATTGCCTAAAAAAGTGTTGATTAGTCATCTCTGAAAAACTCTACATGCACAATTTTTCTACCAAACAAAGTTTCTCTTTTTTTCACACTAAACATTATTTTGATGTGTTGAGTACCTTTATTTATTTATTTATATATTTAACATTATTTTACACCTACAACATGTTTAACATGTATTATAATTCATTTTAAATTCAAATCAAATTAAAATAAATATATATTCTTTTAGATAGTAATGTACAATCAATTAGAATGTGAAATCAATTTTAGCTAAAATATCAAGGTCCTAAGATTTATAAATATTGGGCATGTTGTTACCAAAAAAAACCTCCTCCAAAGGTTACCCCCATTAAATGCCTTACAAAGGTAAAATTCATGCTCATTATGAAAAAGGGATATATTAAAATTGTGATGAAAATTTCTCCAGAGGACACAAATGAATTAAAAAAAAGATGTATTTTTTGGATGCTATTAGCCTTGAATTCTTGAGAATGGGAAAATGCTCAATATTCATCAGATAAAAAACTAATAGTCGAATAACCTAGCACCATAGATTCCCATGATGAAATTTTGGTGCATGCCTTGGCTAGGGTAACCATTCCTCAAACTAGGAGAGTAAGAGGGTATTTTAAGAAACGTGCCTTCACTATTATAATTAACTCTAGTAGTACACAACTTCATTGATCCTAGTCTAGCTAAATAGGCTAATTGCCATGTTTATCCTTTTTCAAGTTTTGAACTCATGATCACCAATGGAGGAACCTTACCTTGTATGGGAAAATTCCATAATGTTCACATTTCAATAGGGGATTATAATTTGAAATCAGACATGTTTATTTTTCTTTTAAGAAGTTGTGACATAGTTTTATGAGCACAATAGATATAGACACTATGACCTATATTATGGGATGATGTAATTCACTGATAAGGACCAATAAAACATAATAATATCCTTGACATAAGTCTTTAAAAGTGTCATTAAATCTCATTGTATGGGAAATTTTGTGAAAAAATGGACCTCCTAGGATTGCTTCCTAGCTTTGTGCCATCCAGTTCAATGAATCCAATGATTCTAACCACCCACCAAAATTACAATAATTCTTATCAAAGCATGTAATTATTTCTTAGGAACCCATAGGGTCACCCCCATAACAACCTTAAGATCATGTGATTCAGTTGATTCTTGGAAGTGTACTTCCAAGCATTTTCCCTTATCGGTACCCATTTCTACATAAGAGTGAAATAAAAAATGGTAGAAGAATTGTTATAGGCTAAGGTCATTGGGCCCAACATCATTAATTAATCTTGTCTTATATTATTAATAAAAAAATAATATGGGTCTTGGAACCTCTCTATTTACTTTTGTGCACTTAACAAACTCACTATCAAAGACAAGTATCCCATTCGGTGATTGATGAACTAATGGACAAATCACATGGAGTTTGATTATTTTCAAAGTTTAAATTATGATGATGCTATCACTAGATACACATCAAGAAATGTGATATTCTCAAGACAATTTTTTGAATTCATGATTCCCATTATGAGTTTCTTGTCATGCCCTTTGACCTCACCAATGCTCCATCAACCTATTAGGTCTTAATGAACAAGATCTGCTGACCATTTCTATGCAAATTCATATTAGTGTTCTTTGATGACATTATTTTATATATATGTACTTGGAAGAAGATATAATACATTTAGACCATACCTTCCAAATCCTTTATAATAACCATTTATATGCCAAATGGTCCAATTGTGCTTTTGGATAAAATAAAATTGAGTAGCCTAAACACATTGTCTCCGAGAAAGACATCAAAGTGGATATTGAAAAAGTTGAGGCTATGAAAAGATTGCCTAAACCAAAATCACTCACTAGGTTTTTGGGTCTTCTTGGGTATTATAGAAAGTTTGTCTAGGACTATGAAATTTTCCTACTTCATTAACAACCATGTTAAAATGATATGCCTTTCAATGGTATCAGGTAGCATAAAAACCCTTCAAACTACTCAAGCATGCAATGCGCACTACACCTATTTTTTCTATGTTTGACTTATACAAACCACTTGTCATCAAAAGTGATGAGTCTAGAAATGGAATTGGAGATATTCTAATGTCAAAGGGTCATCCCCTCACACTCACTAATAAGGCATTTATAAGGAAAATTGTTACTTGTTACACATATGAGAAAGATATGCTAGTTATACTCCATATCGTCAATAAGTGGGACCCATACCTAGTTTGAAGGAACTTATACATAAAAAATGGTCACCATGGCTTAAATTACTCCTTGGAGGAAAGAGTCTCTTAACCTAAGTAATAAAATAGGGTAACCAAATTAATGGGCTATGAATATGAGATTACATACAATAAGGGTAAGGATAATATTATATCAGATGCATTGCATTGCAAGTATGAAGAACATACAACCTTATGTGCACTATCCTTTCCAATTCTATATCGGGTGCATTGGGAATAAAAATAATGTTTCCATGACATCCATATTCATTGATTCATTTATGAAGTTACCACTAACCCTACCTCTTAAATAAAATTACTCTTACGATGTTCACTATTTAAGGCATAAAGTTTTCTAATACTGACACCACATTCAACACTAAGACAAATAATTATTTTTGAGTTGCATGTCTCTCCATAATTTAGGTACATTAAAAACCTATGAAAGGATTCTCCATAAATTTTTTGGTAAGGAATTAAACAAGACATCAAATAGTCTGTGGTAGAATGTGAAACATGTTAGTGTAATAAAGGAGAAATTGTCTCTTTTCCAGGCATGCTCTAACCTTTGCCTATACCTACACAATTATGTTCATATATTTCCATGGAATTTGTTAAGGGAATACCCAAGTCAAGTAGGAAAATGTTGATACTCATGTTGGTGGATAGGCTTTTCAAGAATGCCCATTTTTTCACCCTTAACCATCCTTTTACTAACTCCACTATTGCTCAAACCTTTCTTGATCAGATCGATCCTTTCCATGGGATACTTGATTTAATTGTGTGTGACCATGATTCTAATTTTAATATTCACTTTTTAAAGAAAATTTTATACTTATATGACACCCAACTTAAAATGAGTTATGTCTACCATTCACAAACTGATGGTCAAAAAAAAATTTAAACAAATTTATTGAGACCTATCAATGTTTTTTTACCTCTGATCAACAAATTCACTGGGCCAAATGGTTAAAAATTGATGAATTATGGTATAAATTTACATACCCCACTTCCCCTAAGATGACCCCACATGAAGCCATTTATAGTCAATCACCACCTTCTCTTCAAACATACCTTCTAAGTAGCTTCATGGTATGTGAAGTTGATGCAACACTCTGCACATGTGAAATTATCCTTGAAACTCTCATAGATAACCTCAATATAACACAAAACCAAATGAAGTTTTAGTCAATAAACACCACTTGAGATGATATTTTATTATTGGTGACATGGTTTTTCTCTAGTTACAACCTTATAATCAGTCCTCTTTGATGTTGAAGGGTGATAAAAAATATTAACATAATTTTTATGGCCCTTATAGAGTACTTTATAAGATTGGTATCATAACATACAAGGTAGAGCTTCCCTCCTCCTCTAAGTTTGATATAATTTTCCATGTATTAAGTTTGAAGAAAGAAATTTAGCAGTATGTTCAAACCCAAATGACATTCATAGAGCTTGAAATTAAAGGATTTATCCTCCTATAACCTAAGTTTATCCTCGATAGGTAATCTCGCTAGATTCATAATCATAATATCACCAATATTTTGTTACAATGGCATGATAATGCAACTAGATGACATGACATGGGAACCCCTACTCTAATTGCAATAATAATTTTCTCATCTCAAGCTTTGAAGATAATTTTTTTTAAGGTGGAGGGTGTGTTAGTGCCCATTCAGCCTAACACTTATAGTTTTCATTAGGTATTATTAAATAAATCTCAGATGCATAAGTTTTTTAAGTCATCCCTTTTTATAATTGTGATTATCCCATATGTAAGGGAAATAATAGTTGTCTTGAGTAGAATAGAGGGCTTATGTAAGAGGAAAGTCCATCTATTAATTTTTTTTTTTGAGATATGATCAAATGAGGTTTCCCCATCTAAGAGGCTCATGATAATTTGTGTTGATATTCTATCATTTTTAATTCAATATTGTTATTCTCTTTACATTTAGTAAATATTGGATATGTTTTTGTTGTTATATTAACTTGTCTACAAGTAGGTTCATAACATCATCATCATGTCAACATGTGGATAATATGTCATCATAGTAATGTATAAGTCATAAAGGCATGTATTAAACACATGCAATTCATCACATATAAGTGTCATGTTAAGATAGATGTAAAACTTAGGCACACAATAGTAACTGCGATTGATATATGCACTAAATAAGACATTGTATTAAGAGAGGTGCATGATGTGAATCATGGCACCACATAAAAATAAGAAGTGAATGATATGGGTCATGACATATCTAAACTTAATAATCTCAATAAACTCAACAAACAATGTTATAACTATAACACACATAATAAAACTCAATGTCACACATAAGGAAAAATACTGCATATAAGGGACATGAAAATGTCATAATAACTAAGTCTAATGGTCACAAACAAGGGTAATTAGAATGTCATAATAAACAAGGCCAAGGGTCATAATCAAGGGATATGGACATGTTACAATAAATAAGGCCAAGGTGTTGATGCAATTTTTAAACACACCAAATCGTAACGAGGTAGCCTCTAACATTTTAGGATCACAATGGAGGTAAACTCCACTTTAGGGCATGCGTTACAAGTATGTGGTTAAACAACCAAGTGGTGGAATATCAAGTAGAGCATGCAAGTTGTTAACCAAGACTCTGTATGAATAAATGATATCTAAAAAAAAGTTAAAACTAGGCAAGTTGGTGGATGGATGGATACTAATTTAAAGTGAGTAGATCTCAAAAATAAACTCCAAAAGAGTCAAGGGTAGAGCGAAAAAAAGGGATCTATGAATTAAAGTATTACTTTTGGGCTAGATTATTCATGGAAAAGTGTTTTGAAAACTGATTTTTGTTGCTAGTAGTTACTACACACACACATACAAACATAGTCAAGTAGTTTGGGAAAAAATAATATAGGGAACTTGAAGATCTCGATCAAAGGTTGCTCTTTTTGAGGTAGATTTTGCACACCTATACTTAGAAGAATATAAATTAGATCAGGAAGGTATCTACATTATCTAATGAACATACATAGAATACTATATCAAAGAAAACACTTTTTCACACTCAGAAAGATGAGATAGTCAACCTACTTGCATATAATCAATAATAATTGCTAACTCTTCAATAACCGCTACACATATAAAATCAACATATAAATTATAACAAAAGGAATTTTTTGTAGATATTTCACACTTATAATTTTTTAATCAAACAACCAAGAAAAGATAAAACTTGATTACACATAATTTAGAAAGAAAAGGCACTAACACCTATGCATGACAATCAAAATTTAACTTCTTCCCATATTGATTTTTTTGACCTTTTAAAATGAGGGTTTTAGAAGTTTATATAGACTTGGGGAGGGGTTGTCTCATCCTCAAAGTGCATGCAAACATGTAATTACATTGTGTGCTTAGAACCTTAGTTATAATTCTATTTTAAAAATTGCATGTATGCATGTTCATAGCTAACTTACAATTGTCAAAATAAAGTTATCATATACAATATGATGCAACATGTGCATGCTTATAAGTAATTCAGGAAAATTTTATATTCATGTTATAAAATAAGTATAATATGAGTACAAAATTAATTCCTTTGCATGGATGTGTATAAAATTAGCCTTTGGCCTAAGGCTAGAAAGGCGTTTGCATGGCATTGTTGATTATTGGAGACATTGTAGTAGATATTGGTGTTGAACTAGAAGTTACAGTGTTAGCCTTCTTATTTACTTCCAAATCAAGATAACACTTATGTCTTATATCATGATGCTATCTAATAATGTCTATGTTTAGTAATGAGGGTCTATGTACCCTATTTACTTATTCGAGGAGCTTGGCATGCTCTGCCTTTGTGTTATGAAAGTTTATTCTAAAAATTTATACTTTTGTCACCTTCTTCCTAGAAAAATTTAGCTTGGCCTCAATTTCTTCAAGTGATAATGCTTGAAGGCTCTGTTTGAAGTTCTCAGATGCTTGATGAAGGAGTTGATCAAAATTGATCCTATTAATAAGTTTTTAGGTTGAGTCTCTTACCTTTGATAGCTTTAATTTCTCTAGGACTTGTAAAATGAGAGCTTCATATTCTTGATACTTTGGAATTAATTTCCCAACTATTTTGATCCACTCTCTAGCCTCTTGGGTTCTAATTACCACTAAGTTGAGGGCGTTTAAAGCCTCTGACAGTGTCATTAAATCAAGATGGCTATAAGCCTTATTGGTAGCATAGAGAATAAGTAACTTTAATTTATTCTCATCTTGCTTCAAAGAATTAAAAAATTTATGTGTCTCATTTATATGAGGAGCCAATTCTGACCTCATTGCAACAATTAATTCTAGAGTATTGTATAACTATGATGCGACATGTTTAACCTTGATCTTAATTTCCTGAGGAATGTGGACCATTTTCTACTGCTCTTTTAAGTGTTATAACTCTTGCTCAAGCTCTTACCTGGCCATTTTAGTCCCATCATGTAATTCCATCAAAGAATCCTTATGAGTTTTAATATAGGACTTAAGGTCCTTTGTATATGGGGACTACCCCAACTTCTTATTCTTCCTTTTAGACAAGGTAAAAATGTCTTGTCTTTCTTCAAAAGTTATTTCCCTTCTAGATTCCTCTTCTTAACTCTTTAGATGTTTCATGTAGGTTTATCAAACATGGAGCTTATTGATGGAAATTATATGATTTTTAAATTTGGATTTTGAGAAGCCTTTGATCTAAGATCAACTGCCCATGGAGGGATGACTAGTTGTGCTAGATTTATTGGTCGTGTGTCCTCATCTATAATCTCAACCAATTGATCTTCTAATGTTTAATCTAAATCTACATTAAGTATTGAGTTAGGAAGGAAGGGCCATATGATTTAGACCAATTTACCCATATTGGGGTAGTGGGTGGACTATATACACCTATTTCCCCCTTTTAGTCTTCCTTAAGGATGTTATAGTAGTGCATTGGGAAGAGTTGGTGGAAGGCATTGGAAAGTTTATTTGAGTGGATGATACATGAATTTAGGAGCTTGATAATGCCCCTTCAAAATTATTATAAGCCTTCATTTTAGTTTTAAGATGGACTGAGGCAGTCTCAGAGGGAATTTCTATAGTGGTGGCAATAATAGATGCGGTTGGCATTACTGGGGAAATAGAAACAATAGGGGTAAAAGAAACATCCTCTATTTTTAGAGTGACCAAAGGTGTTTGTGTGTTAGTATTAAGAGGAACTGAATTGAATGAACCTACTAAAGAAAGGGGAATAAAATAAGAAATTGGAGAAGAAGGGACTGAAGGTTGAGCCTCCTTACTTGATTGGTCATTATTCATAGGTGATTTACCTTTGTCATCTATGAGGCTAAAGGCATTTTCTCTTTGCAATTCCTCCTCTTCACCCATAAATTATTCTACTAGAGTTTGTTGTTGAATTGAATATGTGCCTATTGGTTATTCATCATTAATTAGGTTCCTTGGGAGTGGGGAGCTCTTAGATTCCTCTTGCATCAGATTGTAGCTTTCTTAGTAGGGGAGGAAGCTCACTGAATTGGGGTAGTAAAAACCTCTTCACCTGTAGATTCTTGTATATGTTATGTAGCTAGGTGATCTTGGCTTTCTAAATCAGAGGATTACAAGCAAATTAGATCCTCTTGAGCTCCTCCATGCTTAATTTCATTCACATGAGATTCTACTTTAATGACCTTCAATTCTTGGGGAACATATTGAGAAGGCTTTCCTTATTCCTCTATTGGTTATGGGGGTTTGTTAACCTAGAAGTATAAAGTAGTTCATCTTCTAGGGGGTGAAATCCTTGTGTACACCTCTTGAACTAAAATTTAAGGTCTTTTTTGAATTATCTTCAAATGTTCCTCCCTAAGCCCCATAATTTGTGCCCTTTCCATGACTTGGGTGTCATATTGTACATTCAAGAACAAGAAATCATGGTCATAAAGAACGTGTTGGTATAGAATACCCTAGATTTTGATATGTTTATGAATTTGACCCTACAGGTCCCAATATATTTGAGGTATGGTGACCAATGAATAATGCTTCTTTTTACTGCCAACCTCCCTAAAATGTCTTCACATTGTGTAGCACATTCAGCCTATTACCATATGGGATCCATAGAATGTGCTTTTATTTTTATTTATCAGATCTTCTTTTACACTCTACCAAAGTTAGAATGTAATATCTTACTCTATGAGTTTATTAGGAATGTACTTGGAGAGGTGTAAGGGGTTGAATTTATTACTAGTAACCATAATCATTGTATAATCTAGGTATAGCTGATAGTCATCCTCAGGTGCCAATGCATCTATTATACTATTAGATATCTTGGGTAATGGGGCCTCATGGATAACTTGCCATATCAGAGGATATATGCTTTTTAAAATATGGGTGATATGTTTTGTGTATGCATATATGTGCATGAATGAATAATAATCATAGATGTGATTCTTCATGTAGTCCAAAGCTAGGTTCCAAATCAACCCATAATCCAAGTATATAGTTCCCATTACTACATCAAAGAAGTATGACATCATATAGAAATGGCCTCTAACAGACCATTTATATTTGTGTATAATTTTACCCCTTAGCCTAATGCTAAAAATTTCCCCTAGGGCAAAATTCATGTCATAAGTCATCATCATGTCTAGAAGTGGAACTCAATATAGGTGGAGAAAATAGATGCTTGGGAGGACATATAGCCTATTTAAAAGGGCCATCTTGATGTGGACCTCCATTATAAATTTGTTGATAGGCACTGGGTCTTTTTCTTTTGAAGCAATAGACTCTCCAGAAAGAATCCATTTGCTCAGAGTTTTGCCAATCGAATAATTACTCTTCCATGATACCACCCTATGCATGTCAAACTAACATCTAGAAATGGAAAAGATAAAGAGATTTAAAAATTATTTCCCAAGATATAAGCCATAACCATCTTATGATTTACGTGATGTGTATGAAGATGTCATCTGTCACCTTGCTAACAAAAAAATAAGTCTCGTAGAAGGTCGATACATGACATAACCTTGGGTTTAGCTACTATGAAGTGAAATCCTTATCTTCTAAGAGGGAGTAGGTATATTACCAATTGGATCTATGTTAGTGATAGATATTCTTCATGGGAAAAGGTGTCAACAACATCAATGGCATCTCATAGGTTTGAATACTTGACATACTAGTCATTGAAGATGGTAGAGTCAAACACAATATATGTATACTTAGTAGAATCTTTAATGGAAAATTGAGATAGTGGTGTTACTCCTCTAAACACCTAAGATGATGAAGCCATTTCCTCCTCACTGATTTGCTCAAATTTAGTCTTCTAAATTTTGAAAACTTATTTCTATTGGTCACGTCTTTGCAGTTGATGCACAATTGGTTAGGGCTTGTTCATAGAGTAATAATTGAGCTCAGAATTTACTTGTGATCAATGAGCATATAAATAGTTTTAAGTCATTGATATAAATTTTTCATGTAATTCTAGTTCATGCACTTTTGATTCCCAATGTTTATAAGCTTTCTTTACCTACATAATTCAAACCTTGTTGTCTTATTTAGTGGGGAAGTCATGTCTTTGCATCTTTTTGATAAGTGTTGTGAAGTAGTTCTACTTTGATGGTTTAGCCTAGTGATATTTCAGCATTTGGGAGTTGGGTTTCATGTTATGACCAAACCAAATAACTCTCATGAATCGAAGGCTCTGAACATAAACCCCAAACAAAAATTTTGTGGACCAAATCCTTTGAAACAAGGAAAAATCTAAACATAATTTTTGAAGAGTTCGCCTTGACCATAAAATCCAATGAAGGAGTTCTAAAAAAAATGTTTGAAGAAAAAATTTTCCAAACAGATTATTTGACAACAAAATCTGATGAAGAAGTTCCAAATAAAATGTCCTAGGAACAAAATCTCAACAGATTCTCCAAAGTGCAAGGTTTCCAAAAAGTTGAACTTGTGATAAAAAACTCAAAAGGCCAAGTCCTTTAAAGTATGCATGACTCCAAAACCTACAACATACAAAAATCTTGAAAGACATTAATAAATTAGTCTAAAATGTAAAGCACCATTGTTTTCAATTTTGAGTGTTGAGATTAAGGAGCAATCCAAAAAACTTCCATGGAATGAAGAAGAAAACTAAAAAAAACATGGGCTAAATCAAAACCAAAGTGGGTCCCAATTATCTAAAAAGAATAGGGGGAATGTTGGGTTACAACAAATGGTGACTTATAGGGGGAATACTTTCAAGTATTTGATAACTCATAACTTTGGTTAGCAATTTAAAATTAGACATGAACCATGCCATAGAAAAAATACCTGAATCATAAATATAAAAGAGACTCTAAACTACACCATACAACATACTTGACTTTGCATCCATAGATATGTGTGTGCTAAAGTGATGTTATTTGACCCATATTGTGAGGATTTTTACAAAGACTTGGAGTAGCTATAGGTTTTGGTCTGGTTCTTTTGAAGCTTATTAAATCAAGGGAGATTAGGCATTGCTCTACTACCAATCAAATGTCCATAGCCATAATAGAGATACCTTTGGGTTACTTCTCTCCTCTTCCTCCATTTTTGAGCATGATGCATGGTACATTGACATTATTTCATCATGTGAGCCTTTGATCCCCTTTTAATTTTCTTTAAGCTTTATTGATTGATCTTTTTGAACACATTGGTTCTTCTCTCTCTCTTTTTTTATGAATGAAAGGAGAGCCAAAACCACCACGAGTTGGTGTAGTTTTTTAAAAATAAATTATTTACCAGAACATCCTTATCAACTACATCTGCACTAGTGATTATCACCTCTAAAAAAGTATTAGTATGAAGAGTGTGCTTCATCCAATGGAGTGAGATTTTTTTTAAAATTTATATGGAGTATTTGAGAGAAAATTTCACACACTTGGTATAAATATTCAATTGCAACACAACTCTAAATGATTGTCATTACATACCCAAATCTTGAAGACCTTAGACACAAAAGTGTAACAAGATTATGAACAAACCTTAAATTGTGAGTCCCTTTATAAGTTTACCTTTCCCATATATCAATTTAAGCATGAATAGGGGCCTAACAGGTAGGATGTTAGTTCAATAATGTTAGGATGAACCAATTAGATCATCATAGGAGACAATAAAACATCTAACCTAAAAAGTAGGAAACCTAAACTAGAAAGTAGGAAAACTAAATTAGAAAGCTAGAAAACTAAACTAAGAAGCAAGAAACTAAATTAGAAAGGAGGAAAACTAAACTAGAAAGAGATAAAACTAAACTAATACCTCTACCATGCCTTCTTCATCACTTGGGGCCAATTTCAGATGGTACAACCATGAAGTAATGTTTTTAAAACTACTCATTGACTAGATATGTAAGTTCATCACCTTGAAGGTCCCTTAAATGGAACACATTATTACCTAGAATCTCTAAAATCTGGTATGGTCCAATCCATAGTGGGGAGAACTTATCATGTTGCCCTTTCTTTTCATGGGATTTATCCCATAGAAGCACTAAATTAGAGCTCCTAAATGCTTGGAATTTTCCCCTTTTGTTGAACCATATTTTGACTATATCTTGATGTTTGATAAAAGTATGTAGGGTCTTAGTCCTTGAGTCTTCAATTTCTATTATATCCAATAATCAAGATTCTACTTTGTCATTTGGTTCCATATATTCTTGCATGAATTGATAGGTTATCAACTTCTGCATGATTGGTAATACTAATCATCAACCATACACCGGTAGAGAGGGTGAGGCCTTAAGGACCTACTTATATCTTGTCTAGTCTACCCATAGGGTATACTTAAGTAGATTATGCCAGTCCCTAGGATTATCCACAACCAATTTTTTAATTACATCTATCAGGGTCTTATTCATTGCTTCAGCCAATCTATTTCCCTGAGGATAGTGGTTAGAAGATGACCTGATGGTGATTTGATTATCATGAGCCCATTTAGTGAATTCAATTAATTGGAACACTAGCTTATTTTCATAAAATAGAGAGATGAGAGTGCTAAATCTAGTTGTGATGTGTTATTATAATAAGAAAATGACATCTTGTGCTCTGAAATTCTTGGTGGCCACTACCTTAGTCCATTAGGTATAGTAATCTATGGTAGTGAGTACAAATTTATGACCTACTAAAGAGTTTGGGTTAATTATACCAATGAAGTCTAACCCCCACTGGGTAAATGACCTTCCCTCAATAACATGTTTTAAGGGCATTAATGCACATAATTCTCTTTTTGCTAAAACTTGGCATTCATGACATGTCCTGACATGGGCATGGGCATCCTTGAAGATTATTGGCAAATAATAGCCCATTCTTAGGATTTTATGAGATATGGTATTCCTAGATGGATGACTATTACCTATCTTTTGGTGTAGGTTTTCTAGAATATCTTGAGCCTCTTCTGTTGATACACATCTAAGGTAGATGTCTTCATAATTTTTCCTTTAAATAACTCCTTTTCTAATCACGTAGTGAGTGACTTTAAGCCTTAAATCTCTCCTTAATTCTTGATTGAGTTCTGGAGAACAATTACCTATAAGAAAATATTGAATTATGTCACTATACCATTCCTATCTTGACACCTAGACCTCACAAACCTCTTCTATAGTAATGCATGGGTTAGGATCAGTCATGAGTTGGATGCCTTGACCTCAAATGATTTTATCAGGCTTGATTTCTATATCAAATTCTTGTAACTTTGCCATGCATTTGCCTTGAAATTTTCCCAATTCATTCTGTGTCAAGGTAAGATTGACATAAGGGTCGGACATGATAGCAATAGTCTTATTTCTCAAGATGTAGTGATGGAATTTCCTCATTGCTTTCACAAGAGTGAATATTTGCTTATCAATCATGGAATACCTAAGTTTTGCATCCTTCAAATTCATGCTCACGAATGCAATGAGATGATCAATCTCATATCTCTTTTGCATTAAGACAACAACAGCTATATGTTCTAAAGTAAATGAATATAAGTAAAAGTCCTTTGTGAAATCTAGACTAATTAGTATTGAGGCTTGAGATATAATATCATTGATGTCTTGAAAATAATTTTGAGCCTTGGATTTATATTCCACTTTAACATCCTATTTGAGTATTGCATTCAGGGGTCTCACAATTTTTTGCAAATATTGAGATGAACTTTCTTACAAAATTTATTTTTGAAAGAAAGACTTGAGCTCCTTCTTGCTGTTTGACAACAAAATATTTGAAATCCCTAGGATTTTATTTGGATCGATGGTGATCCATTCTTTGGTAATGATGTCCCAAAAGATTATTCTCAGTAACTCCAAATATGATCTTCTTTGGGTTTGGTGAGATGCCAAAACTTTGGCATCTTTCAAAGATTGAATACAAATGGCCTACATGATCATTCCTATTCTTGGAGAAAACAATGAGGTCATCTATATAGATGATTATACATTTATAGATCAATATTTTAAATGTGTAATCCATTACTCATTGAAAATGGTTCCTATGTTAATTAATCCAAAAGGCATCCTCTTGTACACATAACTACCCCACTTTGTGGTAAATGTAGTTTTCATTCTATCTTTTGATTCTACCAGCACCTGGTTATAACCTAAAAATCCATCCAAGAAGGACATCATTTTAGAGCCACTTACTATCTAAATAACCTCATCTAGGGAGGGTAGTGGATAGTTGTCCTTATTAGAATCTTTATTAAATGTTTTGAAATCAACACATAATCTAATTTATTCATTCTTCTTTCCGATTGGGACTAAATTGGCCACCCCAGTAGAATGCCTAATTGGGAAGACTATCCTTGCACTCAAATTTTTTTCTAATTCTATTTAAATGAGAGGTTATAAGATAGGGTTTACTGGTCTCTATCTTTATTTGAATGGCTTGTGGTCTAGTTTTAATGGAATTGTATGAGTGATGACTTTGGGTCATAAACATTCAAGTCCTCATATGTCCATGCAATCATGTCTTTGTATTGGGTAAGTAAATATTTCACCCATTGCCTTTATTTTGGAGTGAAACTAAGGCCAATATGATGTAGTATGGGATACTCTCATCCCCTAAATTCTCCCTTTTAAAGTCAAACTCGCTAACCTTGGGTTGCCTTTGCTGTTGAGATTTGGGATATATATTAAATGATCTCTCTAAAGAAAGCATTCTAAGTTGGAGATGATTTTATTTGAGCTATACTACACCTTCCTCACCTGACTCCTCTTGGTAGAGATAATTAACTTCTTTGCCATCAATGATTTGGGACTCAAATTGTTTTGAATTGGTTAGAAATTGGATGATTTATTGGTCATCATAGAAGACTTGGGAATTATCTATGTTTTTAGGAATAAAATGATAGGGTACTATCTCAATGGAGAATATTTGTACCTGGGATTTTTGAAGAGGCTTAAAATTGGTAGTCAAAGAAACTAGTAAATCTGTAGCTTGGTTTTGTTCTATGGGAACAAAAACTATATTGAAAGCCTTAAAGGAATCAATTAAATCCCATGATCTATGTTTATATCTTTTCAGATATGTTAACTTACACTAGCATTTGTTTTTAACTTGATTGATTACCAACTCTGAATCCTCATATACCAATAACTACTTGACATTATTTTTAAGGACAAAGTGTAATCCCAAAATCAATGCTTCATATTTAGCTCTATTGTTGGTGTAAGGGAAATATAATCTATATGTTACCAAGAAATTATTTCCTTGTGGATTAATATATTCAATTCCTATGTTTGATCCCTATTTGGATCTAGCATTGTCAAAGTGGAGAGTCCATAGCTAGATAGGGCCTCAGGATTTTCATTCTTATATTTCATTTTGTTTGTTGAAAGTATAAATTCCAAGACTAGGGGATTCATAACTCACCTCTTTATTCTTGACATTGTACTATGTGATAGGATACTTCATTATTGGTTCTTAATCAATTTGGATTTGTTTTAGAAGGCCTCTCCACAGTAGCCAAATGTGAGAGAAATTTGTTGAGAGGTATTCATTGAGTGTTTTAGACTAGTCCTTACTCAATAATAGTCCATAGCCTTTAGGTATGTCTACTTCAAGTATGTTGATAGTCATCTATAATTTTGGCTTAGATGCTACCTAAATATTCACATTAGTCAACTCTCCAATCAATGGTACCACTATTTTATCTAACTATGAGACTGTTCTCTTTGATAGGCTTGGAATTAGGCCAAGCTTTTGACAAATAGAAGCAGGCATCATAATGCCTAAAGCTCCAAAATTGACTAAGAAATTGTGAATATTTTTCCAAATACCCTAATGGTCAACAAAAAAGGTGGAATCTCTAGATTGCTTTTATATATGATGTTAGTTTTATAAGCTTTTGTTTTCTCTATAAGAAATTTTGTCTTTTCTACAGGGGTTTTCCCTGTGGTAGACTTCCATAAGAGTTATTTCTATTCAGTAATTTAGGCTAATTCATGAAGGGTGATGTTTTCCTTTATTTTCTTCATGTCCTCGACAATGTTATACCCCCATCTGCTCTATTCCTCCTTATTCTAAGGTTGATCATACTCTTTTAGGAGAGGTGGATTATTATCAACTTTTGAATTTGGTAGAATAACTATATTATTTAGAGGAATAGATGTTGTGAAGGTCTACCTATTCCTCAAGTTGTAACCACTTTTTTGATATTTTTGGAAGGCATGGATCTCATTAGTGTTATCCTCTAGTATGTTGTCATCTTCTCTTAGGAAAGGAAACTCATGGGTCTCAAAAAACATGGTAGTGCTTGAAGAGCCAGAGTCATGGTGGAATTCTGGTGGGTTATGCATGAAATCTTGCCTCACCATCTCTCTTTGAAAGATCTCAAAACCTACACAAAACTCAACATAGTCAAGTTCACCATATTGGGATGTGTTATGGATTCTACACCAGTTTGGCAAGGTTGTGTCTACTATATTGATTTTTGGAAGCTTATTGGACTACTCTGTATTATTTATAGGCCTATTGAAGGATTTATTATACATTTGTAACCCAAAATTTTGATTATTATTCAGGCCATTAGTGTTGCATATCTTTCTTTGCATGCCAAGAAAATCATTGCCTAATTTTTGAACCATTTTTTATATGGCATTCATCTTTGCTTTAGAAGAATAAGTGCCTTGGTTAACTAAAGTAGGGATGTAACCGAATGCTAGTTCTATTGGTAACTATTTCCATGTGCATGGTTGTTTAAGAAACTATAATTCAAATGTGATGTTTGTGTTAGAGGAAGTGGTGTGTATAAATAATTTTGATTAAATGTAGGGACATTCTGTTTCACATGTGGAATTGGATTTAAATCTAGAAAATCAACATTGATAATAGGTGTGCCAGGAACTCAAGAATTAAGTTGTTTGTTAATGTTGATGGCCTCTTCATAAGCCAATGCTAAAGTGTTGGAAGTATTAACCCTTCATAAGAAAACTACAATAATTGGATCTAGAGCATTCTTGTACATTTTTAATGCCAAAACTTCTATTGGTTTATATGTCAGGCTTAACCAGGTATGTATCTTCTAAAATCTTGCATGAAATGCTTAGATTAGTTTGTTGGGCTCCCTCTTCATGCTAGTAAAGTGTTGGTATATCAAATTGGGGTTGGTGACCTACCCAAATTATGCAAGAAAAGTAGTTTGACACTCATTCCAAAAATAAATGTAATTCTCTTGCATATTAACGTACCAATCAGTAACATACTTTAATGTGAAAGGAAAAATTATACATGCAACATATTAATTAATAACATTCATCAATCTCAATGTAGATTTAAAAGACTTGATGTGTTCTACCATTCTTCCTCCTAAAGGAGAGAAGGATGGTAGATATTTTTTTGGATTCCTCAATAGGTCATGCACCTCCCCTAGGATGGCAATAACAGATTTAACCAACTATGGTGGTTGAGCCATAGGATTATTAATAAGGGGAATGTTATTTATTGGGGAAGGTGTTTTGGCTTAGAGTATGATAGGGGAAATTAGTAAAAATCTAGGACTTCTATGATTTTACAAAGGTGAGACTAAAAGACTACCTCGAGCTCTAGATCTGGTCACTCTCTTAGGTATCTCAAGTAAAAATCAATGCAGGGATTAATCTATTTTATTAGAAAGGCTCAACCATCCTTATAACATAAGACTTAATGTTAATATGGTTTTTAAACACACCAAATTGTAATGAGGTAGCCTCTAACATTTTAAGATCACAATGGATGTAAACTCCACTCTAGGGCATGAGTTTTAGGTATGTGGTTAAATAACCAAGTGGTGGAATAGTAGGTAGAGCATGTGGGTTGTTAATTGGGACTATGTATGGATGAATGATATCTAAAAGAAATTTAAAACTAGGTGAGTTGGCATATGGGTGGATACTAATTTAAAGTGAGTAGATCTCAAAAATAAACTCCAAAGAGGGAAGGGTAGAGCACAAAATATGATTCTATGACTTCAAGAATTACCTTTGGGATAGATTATTTATGGACAAGTGTTTTGAAAACTGATGTTTGCTATTAGTATCTACTACACACACATACAAACAAGTCAAATAGTTTAGGAAAAATTGATATAGGAAACTCAAAGATCTCGGTCATAAGTTGCTCTTTTTGAGGTAACTTTTGCACACCTAAACTTAGAATATTATAATTCAGATTAGGAAGGTATCTAAGGTAGCTACTACACATACATAAAATACTATATTAGAGAAAACACTTCTACACACTTAGAAAGATGAAACAATCAACCTACTTGCATATAATTAATAATAATTGCTAACTCTTCAATAGCCATTACACATCTAAAATTAGAATATCAATTATAAAAAAATGAATTATTTGTAGCTATTCACACTTAGAATTGCTGAATCAAACAACTAAGAAAAGATAAAACTTGATTACACATAATTTGGAAAGAAAAGACACCAACATCGATGCGTGCCAATCAAAATTTGACTTTTTATTATATTAATTTTTCTTAACCTTTTAAAATGAGGGTTTTAGACATATATATAGACTTGGGGATGGGTTTCCTTATCTTCCAAGTGCATGTAAACTCATAATGACATTACATACTCAGAACCTCAGTTCTAATTCTAGTCTCAAAGCTACATGTATGCATGTTCATAGTTAACTTACAATTGTCAAAATAAAGTTAGGCTGTACAATGTGATGCAACATGTGCATGATTATGAATAATTCAGGAAACTTTTATATTCAAGTTTTAAAATAAGCAGACCATGAATACAAAATTAACACCTTTACATGCATGTGCATAAAATTAACCTTTGACTTAAGGATGGATGGGCATTTGCATCGCATTAATGATTATTGGAGACATTATAGTATATACTAGTGCTGAACTAGAACTTATAGCATTAGCCTTCTTATTTGATTCCAAATCAAGATAACACTTATGTCCCACATCATAATGCTATTTAATAATGTCCATGTTTAGTAATGAGGGTTTATGTACCCTGTTTGCCTATTTGAGGATCTTGGCATGCTTTGCCTTTATGTTCTAAAAGTTTATTATAAAAATTTCTACTTTCATCACCTTCTTCCTAGAAAAATGTAGCTTGACCTCAATTTATTCAATTGATAATCCCTAAAGGCTTTGTTTGAATTTCTCAGATGCTTGTTGAAGGAGTTGATCAAAATTGATCCTATTAAAAAGTTTACAAGTTGAGTCTCTTGAATTTGATAGCTTTAATTCCTTTAGGACTTGCAAAATGAGAACTTAATGTTCCTAATACTTTGACATTACTTCCCCAACTATTGTGATCCACTCTCTAGCCTCTTGGGTTATAATTACCACCAAATTGGGAGCATTTGAAGCCTCCAATGGTGTCATTAAATCAAGATGGATATAAGCCTTATTGGTAGTATAAAGAATAAGTAAATTTGATTTATTCTCATCCTACTTCAAAGAATGAAACAATTTATGAATCTCAATTATATGAGGAGCCAATTTTGACCTCATCATAATGATTGCTTCTAGAGCATTATATAGGTTTGATGCAGCATGCTAAACCTTGATCTCAATTTATTAAGGAATATGGATCGTTTGCTGCTTCTTATTTATTTGCTCTAACTCTTGATCAAGCTCCTACCTGGCCATTTTAGTACCATCATGCAATGCCATCAAAGCATCCTTATGAGTTTCAATATAGGAATTAAAGTCCTCTATATATAAGGACTACCCAAACTTCTTATTCTTCCTTTTAGACAAGTTAAAGACATCTTGTCTTTCTTCAAAAATGATTTCCCTTCCAGTTTCATTTTCTACTTTCCTCTTCCTAACCCTTTAGATGTTTCCTATAGGTTTATCAAACATGGAGCTTATCAATGGCAACTCCATGATTTTCAAATTTGGCTTTTGAGAAGCCTTTGTTTGGAGATTAGCTCCCCATGGAGGGATGACTAATTGTGCTAGATTTACTGGCTGTGCATCCTCAACTATAGTCTCAACCAATTGATCTTCTGATGTTTGCTTTAAATATCATTTAAGTATTAAGTCAAAAAGGGAGGGACATATGATTTTTGACCAATCCACACCCCCATATTGGGGTAGTGGTTATACTATGTACACTTATTTTCCCCTTTTAACCTTCCTCGAGGATGTTATAGTAGTGCATTGGGAAGAGCTAGTGGAAGGCTTTGGTAAGTTTATTTGAGTGTATGATATATGAATTTGGGAGCTTGATAATTCCCCTTCAACCTTCTTAGAATCCTTATTTTTAGTTTTAGGATGGATTGAGGTAGTCTCAAAGGGAATTTTTGTAGTGGTGGCAATAATAGATGTGGTTGGCATTACTGGGGAAATAGAAACAATAGGGGTAAAGGAAACATCCTCTATTTTTGGAGTGACCAGAGGTGTTTGTGTGATAATACTGAGAGGAATTGAATCAAATGAACCTACTAAAGAAAAGGGAATAAAAGAGGAATTTAGGGAAGAAGGGATTGAAGGCTAAGCCTCTTTACCTAATTAGTCAATATTCATAGGTGATTTCCCTTTGTCATATATGAGTCTGAAGGCCTTTGATCTTTTTAATTCCTCCTCTTCATCCATAACTTATTCTATTGGAGTTTGTTGCTAAATTGAAGATGTGCCTACTAGTGGTTCATCAATAGTTGGGTTCCTTGGGAGGGGAGGATCCCATAGCTTTTTTTTGTAGAATATTATAGTTTTATTAGCTGGGGAGGAGGCTCGTTAAATTAGGGTAGTATCAACCTCTTCATCTTTAGATTCCTGTACAAGTAATGCCATTGAGTTATCTTAGATTTTTAAATCATAGGAGTCTAAGAAAATTGGATCCTCTTGAGCTCTTCCATGCTTAGTTTTAGTCATAATAATCTCTACCTTAATGACCTTCAATGCTTGGGGAACTTCTTGAGAAGGCTTTCCTTGTTCTTCTATTGGTTGTGGGGGTATATTGACCCAGAAGTCTAAAGTAGTCCATCATCTAGGGGTAGAATCCTTGTGCACACCTCTTAAACAAAAAATAAATTTTCTCCTTGAATTATCTTCAAATTTTACTCCCTAATCCACAACATTTGTGCCCTTTCCATGACTTGGGAATCATCTTTTACATTCAAAAACAAGAAATCATGATAATAAGGAATGTGCTAGTATGGAATACCCCAAATTTTGATATGTTTTTGAATTAGATCATGAGGGTCATAATCTCTATGAGGTAGGGTAGCCAATGAATAATACTTCCTTTTACTACCAACATCCTTGAAATGTCTTCGCATTATGTAACACATTCACCATATTACCATATGGGATCTGTAGAATGCACTTTTATTTTTATTTATTAGATCTTCTACTCTCCACCAAAGATAGAATGAAATCTATTGTTATAAAAGTTTATTAGGTATGTACTTGGGGAGGTGCAAGGGTTTGACCTTATTACTAGAGACCATAATCATTATATAATCTGGGTATAGCCAATATGTCACCCTGAGGTGCAAATGTATCTACAATACTCTTAGATATCTCGGGTAATGGGGCCTCATGGATAGCTTAACATACCTAAGGATATATAATTTCTATAATTTGGGTGATATGATTGGTATATGCATATATGTGAATGAATGAATAATAATTGTAGATGTGATTCTTTATGCAGTCTAAAGCTAGGCTCCAAAGTGACCCATAGTCCAAGTATATAATTCCCATTATTGCATCGAGGAGGTATGACATCATATAGAAATGGCCTCTAACAGATCATTTGTCTTTGTGTAGAATTTGTCCCCTTAACCTAACACTGACAATTTCCCCTAGGGCAAAAGTCATGTCAGAAGTCATCATCACATTTAGAAGTGACACCTAATCTAGGTGGAGAAAATGAATGCTTGGGAGGCTGTATAGCCTATTCAAATGGGCCATCTTAATGTGGACCCCCATTTTGAATTTGATAATAATAACTAGGTATTTTTATTTTAGGGTAATAGACTCTCAAGAATAAGTCATCTGCTCAAAGTTTTACCAATCAAATTATTCTTTTTCCATGCTACCACCCTATACATATTAAATATAACATCTAGAATTGGTAAAGATAAATACCTTTATAAATCATTACTTGAGATACAATCCATGATCATCTTGTAATTTATGTGATGTAAGAAGACATCATTTTTTACCTTGTCAATAAAAAACAAGTCTCACAGTAGGCTGATACATGACATAACCTCAGGCTTAGCTACTACAAAGTGAAAACCTTGTCTTTTGAGAGGGAGTAGGTCTGTCACCATTTGACTTTGCACTATTGATATATATTATTTGTGGGAAAAGGCATAAATAACATCAATATCATCCCATAGGTTTGAATACTTGGCATACCGATCATTGAAGATGATAGAGTTGAACACAATGTTTATATACTTAGTAGAATCTTTAATGAAAAACTAAGATGGTGGCATTATTCCTCTAAACACCTAGGATGATGAAGCCATTACCTCCCTAATGGTTTTCTCAAATTTAGTTTCCTATATTTTAAAAACTTTTTTTTGCTAGTCACATCTTTGTAGTTGATGCATAGATGGCTAGGGCTTGATCATAGAGTAACAATTGAGTTCAAAATATGCTTATAATCAATGAACAGGTCAAGAGATGAAAGTTATTGATATAAATTTTACATTCAATCCTAGGTCATGTGCTTTTAATGCCCAACATTTATAAAATTGCTTTACCTACATAATTCAAACCTTATTGTTTATTTGGTGGGGAAGCCACATCTTTGCATTTTTTCTGACAAGTGTCACAAGGTAGTTCTACTTTGCTAGCTAAGCCTAGTGGGATTTTTATAGTCAAGAATTAGGTTTTGTGTTGGGACTAAACCAAATAAATCTCATGAATTGAAGGCTCTTAACACAAACCCCAAACAAAAATTTCAACGATCAACTCTTTCAAAACAAGGGAAAATTTGAACATAATTTCTAAAGAATCAACCTTGACCATAAAAGCCAATAAAGGATTTACAAACAAAATGTCTGATGAACAAAATTATGAATAAATTTTCTGACCATAAAAGCCGATGAAGAAGTTTTGAACAAAATGTCTGATGAACAAAATCTTGAATAGATTCTCCAAAGCATAAAGTTTCCAAAAAGTCAAACTTGTGATATAAAAAACTCAGAAGGCTAAGTCCTTTAAAGTGTGCATGACTCAAAAACATGCATAAGTACAAAACTCTTGAAAGGTATTAATAAGTTAGTCTAAAATGTAAAACACCATTATTTTTACTTCTAAGTGTTGAGATTAAGAAGAAATCTATGAAGGACATAACAAAGAAGAAAACTCAAAAAAACATGGGCCAAATCAAAACCAAAGTGGGTCCCAATTATCTAAAAATAATAGGGGGAATTTTGGGGTACGACACATGGACTAGAATCAAGGGGCATGAATATGTTGCAAATAAGAGAATAAAAATATCACACACACAAAACTAGCGGTTGTACACAATAAACAATCAATAGATACTTTATTATGAAAGATAAACAACATCAATGAAACATATAACAAGTGATAACTATTTAAAACCATACATGTCTATCAATGTCACACCATACTAAAATATCATACACATGTAACACTGTGTAAGATATGAGTAACTAGCAAGACATGTGTAAGTAATATATGCAGCTCAACATGGTGAAAGGTCATAAAAAGTTATAAAATGTATCATGTGACATGGAATAAGATGCCCCCAACATTGGCATGGATTGTGGGTATAGGAAAGTCCAACATTTTTGTATCTATGTATAATTTGTATATCCTGCATCGCACTCATATATTTTGAAATAAATGTGTGTGTGTGTGTGTGTTTGTGAAAATATGCCATCTACCAAACAAGTGATAAATATTATAACTAGAAATCATATCATTATTGGGTCTTGTTTTTTTATTTTTTGAATATTCAAATTTTTTTTTATTTTTGTGTATTTTTTTTTATGTTTTTGAGTTTATCTTGAAATTTGAAAAATGCTAACCAATTATCCCATCAAGGTACTAAATTGTTGGATAGGATCTAGAATCATGTTAGCTACCGTAAGACAAGCACCCAAAATACCTACATAATAAATCTATGAAATATTTAAATAAAAACTACACATACTCATATAAATAACTTAACAACCTATTTTGATTAACCTTACCCAATCGGACTTGATCCTATACAGACATATGAGGTAGGTGATTCAAGCATAAAACATGATCACACATTGATTACAAGCATTAAAGAAGAGGAAACAATATTATATCTCCCTCTTTTTTCAATTTCTAAAGACCCAAATTTCATAATACATATTGGAATGATAGTGATGACAATGATATGCAAGATTTATTAGATGACAAGTTACATAAGTTAAAGTTTAATCTTGTTGATTTGGAAGAATACTTATCTCATACTATTTTCACACCTATGGGTGCCAAAACATATCAAGATGATTCATATACAATAAAAAGAGATTAATTAGAAACTACCATGGAAAAATAATTTTTAAAAGATAAAGGAAAAGCTATCATTTAAGATAACCACCATAATCACAGTGACCATACTTGTTGTAGCATTAATTCCAAATAACAAGAAGAACAAATTTAAGTTTTATGTTTAAGGGTTGAATCACTTTAAGAAAATATTGTAAATACTATCAAGATTTTGAATTTTAAAATTAATGGCACATCTCTTCAGGAATAAATAAAATCCAAACCAAAAAAATAATCTGAATAATAATAGCTGAATATAACATAATGTGAATTGGATAGGTTTCTAAAAGAATAGATAGAAAAAGAACAATTTCAAGTAGAAACAAAATCTAAGGAATAAAAAAATACTAAAATTAGAACGTGATGCATGAGAAAGGTTATATAAAGAGAAATTATAAATGGAACAAATTAAAAAAGAGCCATCATTAGAGAAGAATGCACACAAAGATAAGTTGTCAAAATAAATTCAAATTTATCAAGGTAACATATGTAAAAAATGATTTTTTAAAAAGAATAATCACAATCAAGATACACCAAACAAGGCTAATATGGTTTCAAAAGAGGTGGTTGAAAAATTTTCATCCTATCTAAAGCCTTTGATTCTTAATCTCACCATTAATAGTAATAAATATACATAGGTCAAAATTGCCTCTTTTCATGAGGCCATTATATGTAAC
This sequence comes from Torreya grandis, assembly GCA_037957365.1. Lineage (NCBI taxonomy): Eukaryota > Viridiplantae > Streptophyta > Pinopsida > Cupressales > Taxaceae > Torreya > Torreya grandis. Next base: position 560,322 of record JARHVA010001606.1, on the reverse strand, counting down.
ATGACACTTATTCAATATTTGGTGTATGAAAAATAATGTTTGGGTGCTATTATTATTAGGAATTTTAAGAGATTATACCAATATTTACTTCATACACTATTAAATGGAGCTTAACATGAAGTAATTTAAACACACAATATAATATATTTCTCTATTGCATTGTTCTTTGACACAATACATTTATAAAGGAAAGCATCCTATAATCTAGTAGATTCTTATTACCTATAATATCTCTCAGTCTCCTATATTCATGATTTGGTTGAACAACTCCACTAACGTACAATAATATAATAAAAAACTCCTAATATACATTATTATTACATAATAATAATTTTGCTAATTATATTATCATATTTACCGATATGATAACTTACAAACAATAAGTATTATTTACACTACGATAAATAATAAACTACTAATTTAACCAATGTAAATACTAATCCCTAACATCCACCCCCCTTATTTTTACATGGAAAAACATATCACATTCTTTAATTTTAGTGTGCTACCTCTGTGTGCTCATGATCTTCTCACTTATAGTTTTCAACGACTATGACCAACAACCTTACCCAATTGGTTTTTCAAGTGTACCAATAACCTTTCACAATTGTTTATCTAGATTTACCAAAAACCTTGCACAATTAGTTTTCTAGGTTCACCATAAACCTTACATAATTAGTTTTTTAGGTTCACCAAAAACCTTACACAATTGGTTTTCCAGGTTTACCAAAAACCTTACACAAATGGGTTTTCACAAGTTTACCAATAACTTTTACATCATGATTACTATAATACATTTTGATCAACATTCTAAAATGTTTTTATAAAAAGGGGTTACATGAGGAATACTCACACGTGAATAGGAATACACATTTGTTCTTATTTTCACACCATACTAAAAATCTTAAAAATCTAAAATCCACACCACACAACTGAAACAAATGTCATCATACCATAAGTGTAGCCCATCATTTATGACTGATGAGAGGTCATTATATAACCTCTTTCCTCTATTGCCTTTGATTTCCTTCATAAAAAATTGCTTACTTAGCTGATTGGGAATTAAAGATTAACCTTTTCATGTAGTTTTTGAATAAGGGACCCCGCCCCATAATTTGGACTTATGACTTAAAAAATGGATGTTGGGGTCACCTAAAATTGATTCCATTACAAGGATAAAATTTGAACTTGATAATTTTGACATATTCTTAAAATTGACTCTTTTGACATTTTTATAATGATTTATTGACATGAACTTGACTAAACTCATCATGCTTTTGATGACCAAACTATTAATGATAAAAAATGACTTAAAAAATATAGACAATGACCCATATCTATTTTGTCTTTATATTTTATGAATTATATATATTTTATTTGCATAGACCAAAATACAAAACCTAAAATACTTATTCTCAATAACAAAATGATGAGATGTGACATGGAGTTTATAATTGATAAGTGTGCTAGAGGCAATTACTATTTGATGAATTGGAAAAGAAAAAGTGAACCAAGCTCTAGCTATGAATAAGTTGTGGACATAATTTTTTACCTTCCTCTGTGACAAATATTGATAGTTCTAAAGTAATGTAATCAAATAGTCCCTTTTCTGTGCCAACTATTAAATTTGTAGGAATAGTAACTGTTGTCACCAAATCTTACACCCCAGAAGAATTTGTTCAAGCTTATTCTATATTTCAAAAACATGGGAAAATTTCTAGGTATGTGGGTGTGCCTATATTGAAAATGAGCCTTTAGATTTAAGGGCTAGCTCCCTGAATGTATCTTGAAATTATCTTATCTATACCAACTGATTATTTATGGGGAAAATAGTTAGAGATTGCATGAATTGAACCTACTCTAAAGGAGGTGATGCACCAAGTGTCTTCCAACATGAGCATTTAAATATGGAGGTGAGATGCATGAGAAATATCTAAGGTAAGTGAACCATATGTTAGTTGTAAACACTAAAGCTCATTATATACTTAAAATACATCCTCATATACTTGAAAACACTTCATATGACCTGTTAGAACAAGAACTATTACACAAACATGAAAGGATAAGGGAAGAAATGATAGAAAATTATCACTTTGCATCACCATACATCACTTGCACACTCAGAAAATTATTTAGTAACTCAAAATCAACTTTTTATTAATGTTCACAGGTAAAATATGACATCATTCCAGTAGGGATTCACCATACATGGAGTGAAATTCTATTACAAAGGCCAAAATGGTAGCAAATTATAGCATTTGAGAGAGAAGTGGGAAAAGAGAAGTCCAAAGGGGAATCAAATGAGTTCAACTTCATTTGAACCATAGTTGCAACTACTTTTGAAAATTATACTCATTTAGACCATTTTATTGATTTAGGTCACTTCAAGTGGTTGCATAGTTACATTATTCCCTCATTGATGCTTCTTGATGGTTACAATGGTAGGATCAAGTTGTTTCGAGCTAGGTCCTAACATCAATGTAGTTAAAATAATGGGATCCATTTGTTATAACTTTGTCTTGGTGCTAATTTCTCCTAATTGGTTTGTCATTTTGTGCAACAGTGGAGAGAAGTGTCCCTTTCATGTAGTTGGTTCTAGCGATGACGTTGTTAGAGTCTACGTGTATGCCTTCATGATATCTTTTGAAATGCTAGATCTAGTTCAAATTGGATCATGCTCGAACTCATCCCCATGTTCATAGGTCCACCAAAAATGGGAAAGACAATCTCCCTTTTGATCTTTTTAGGTCTGAATAGATCCATTTTTTCCTTTGAGTGTCCATAGAAACTGAGAACTCATCATGTATATAGGTCCTTCTTCTAATAATGGTAAACACAATCATAGAATGAACCATACATGACACAAACCCTTGATACAAAGGTTTATACTAAGATTTAATGGTGTTCCCTCTATGTTTTTGATTACATTGGCTACATCACTATGTATTTTTCATGATGTTCAATTAAGCTTTAATGGCATATTGATGACCCCACAATGCTTGTTTTCCCTAGTTGAAAACTTGCCCTTTAGTTTGAATTTGCTCATCATAAATAACTCATACCAATCAAAATGATCCAAACTATCTTTTCCCCTATTAACATCATAGATCCCTATTGAATTTTTGACTTCTTTCTCATTGTTAGATCAAAATTCATGAATAAACGTGGGCCCTTGATTTCCTACCACAAAGATCCTTTGACATGTTGAATTTCACTTGCACTATTGGAACAAGATGTATGAAGTAACGTGAGCCTTTGATCTTATTGGACCCACTTTCTTTCTAGTTGAGCTCACACTATTAGATCATCGATATGATTGAATGCGAACCATTGATTTGCTTGTATTTAAAAAAAATGGTTATCTACCATGGTCTAAATTTGACATCCACATGACTGTTATTTGATGTCTACGAGACCATCATTGACATCTACATGAATGTCAAATTTAAGACCCAAATGGTTTTTTGCCATAGCTTAAAGTCGACGTCTACGTGAAAGTATCCCATTTTTTGACCAACTTTGAAGGCTTGGATTTGGAAGTGAAAAGGTCATGGAGGCACCAAATTTGTAGGAGATGTTCTTGATACTAAAAGGATTGTGCCCGTTTGATCCACTAGTTTTGAGAGTTTTATAAGTGTGTTTATAAAATGTTCAAGTGAGTTGGCTTGTGTGTTTTTCATGACATTTGCATGCCTATCACTAATCATTTGAACCCAAATGGTTACTTTAAATATCTCAAACTTGATGTTAGCATGAACATCTTATGTTGAGGGTCTAACTTTAAAGCTCCATAACTTGAGCTAGAAAGCTTTTACAGACTTGAGATTTTTAGATCATGTTATTACCATAAATAAATCCATAGCATTGTAACCTTAAGATATAAAATGTTCAAACAAGATGACCAATGTGTTTTCATGTGATGTGCAAGATTTCCTAACCCCTTAGACTCAACAAGCTAAACTTTAAAGGCTTAGATATTGATATATAAGATTTATCGAGATATGAAACTTACAAAGAATGATATTGGAACTAAGGACATTGATCGTGCATGGTCTAATGGTCATGTGAGGTTTTATAAGTATATATTTATAAAATGACCAAGTGAGCTGGCCAGTTTAGTCTATAGATGACATCTAGTGATGGTCTGACTTCATAAAGCTTGTTCCTGAGCCACTGATTGATCTTTGAAAGCTTGAATGAAATTTTTGAGTCATGTGATAACTCTCTCCATGATCCTAGTTGTTTGGACACCATGAAAACTTGCCACTTGTATATATGACTCTAACATGACCCCTAAGACACCAAATGACACAAGGACTAAGATAGACTATGACTAAAGCTAAAATGGCATATGACATGGCATCAAATGAACTAAAATAATACCACATGACATTATAAAATATCTCTATACAAGATTCTAACTATAGGGGGTTGACCTATTTTGGTCAGAGGTAAAAAATGGTAAACATCTTTAGCAATTTCCCAAGGGTGACATGCTTGCTATGCAATGACCAGTTGCCTAATCCTATACATTGGGTTATGGATTTAAAATTACAATAGGTTTGACATACAAATTAACTTAAAAAAAACATAAAACAATGGAAAATAATAAGAATAAAACATAAATCAAGAAACACATATTGGAACACAATAAGAAATGAAACACACACCTAATCTAATATTTACAAAATTGACCTTCATTTCTCAATAGCAAGGTTTAAAATGTATCCCATTCATAGGGATATGTAGATCTTCTCCATTCATCCTTGATAATGAAAAAGAGTTGATTTGCTTGCACTTGATTATGACATACGGTCCACTCCATAGGGTATCAAATTTGGAATGTCTCCCTGGTTTTTCTCTATATTCATCCCATTTAAATATTATGTCACTTTATTGAAATGATCTTAGAGTTACCTTTTTATCAAAATAACTATTTATTAGTACTTATTGATGCTCCATATCTTGATGAAATTTATCTCTAGTCTCTTGCAACTCTATTAATTCTATCAATCTCACCTCTATTGGGGTATTTGAAAGCAAATCTAGTTGATGTGATAACTCTAAGGCAGGAAACTCTTAAGAGATAAACAACCTATCTTCCCTTCCATAGATAAGCACAAATTAAAAATTCCCTATTGACCTCTTGGAAGTTATCCTATCAACCCATAAGGCTATCTTCAATTTGGTGTGTCAAGCTCTTTGGTTATGCTCCAAGGTTCTCTTGATGATTTTGATCAGATTATTATTAGTGGATTTAACCAACCCATTACCTTGGGGGTAATATTTAGATGAAGTGATCAAGAATATGCCATTACTATTTGCCCATTCAGTTGTTTTAGAACCCATAAAAGTAAGAGCATTATCTAAAATAATAGTAAGAGTGCCAAACCTTGTTATGATGCTCTCATAGAAATTCAAGATAGCATTCTCATTAGCTTCTTTCAATACTACTACCTTAACCCATCTTATAAAATATTCAATTGCTGTGAGTATCCATTTATGACGAACACTTGATGGGGGGTTTATCATACCAATGAAATCAAGACCCCATTACATGAAAGGTTGATCAACTTGGATAGGCTTCAAAGGAAGAGTTAAGAGCTTCTATTTTCCTATAAAGAAATCGCATTATCCACATATTCTCACCCAAGCATGAAAATCCTTGAAGAGAGTGGGCCAATAGTATACATCCCTCATGATCTTGGTAGATATGGTTCTTGAATAGAAATGAGCTCCTGCTATCCCATCATGAAACTTCTCAAGCAACACTCCATACTGATAATTATCAATGCATCTCAATAACACACCTTTGATGTCCCTCCTAAAAATCACACCATCCACAAGATAAAAGGGAATAAATTACAATTTAAAATATCTCCTTTATGATCTACTCATATTATTAGGATACTCACCATTTCAAAGTAATCTGATCACATCTTATGTCCAACTTTGTGGAGGCAATGAACTAACTGATTGGGAACAATCATGATTGACTAGAGCCTCTTTCTTTGACTCATGAAGATATAAAGCTATATCTTCACAAAGGCCTTTACCCCTTATCAATTTTTTCACTTTGTTATCAACATCATATTCCATTACCTTAGTGATCCACCCTGCCCTCTTTTCACTAAGATCTTTCCTCAAAAGAAACTTTTTGGTGCTAGGATGAGAGACCATAACATGAATATTATTATTTAAAACCATATGTATAAAATTATTTAGTCCCCTTAAAATATTAAGGACTTGTTTCTATAAAAAATTGTAATTGAATTCATAATCTTCTAAACATTGACTAAATAATGCAATTGGCTGCTCCACACCCTCATCATTATTTTACATCAGCATGGTTGAGATAGTATCAAGATTATAAAATGAATACAATATGAATTATTTAGTAAAAATAGGATCCACAGAAGTAGGAGCTTCTATAATTTCTTTCTTTATGGATTTAAAACTACTCTTACCCTCTTTGGTATAAGAAAATACTTGATTCTTCTTGAGCATAGTTGTGATAGGTTTCACCAAAGATGCAAAACTAGGTATGAACCTCCTTAAAAAAATTATCTTGCTTAATAAAATTTGAAGACCTTTCTTATGCAAGGAAAATGATAAGCTTAGAATAGTCTCTATTCTTTTAATATCAATAGTCAAACCATCCTTGCAAATGATATGTCCTTAGAGCTTACCTTCATGAACAACAAAGATGCACTTATTTGGGTTAAAAGATACTCCATATTGCCTACATATTTCAAACACTTGTCTCAAGTGTTTCATGTGTTCATTAGCATCTTTAGAAAACACTGTTATATCATCTAGATAAACCGATAGCATCTCATTGATCAAACTTTTGAAAGCCATGTCCATTACTCTTTGAAATGTGGCACCGACATTAGATAAACTAAAGGGCATCTTATTATAATCAAAATTCCTCCATTTATTATTGAAGGATATCTTAAAATGATCATCCTCACTGATTAAAATCTGATTATAGCCTAAATATCCATCTAGGAGAGAAAAATGTTAAGAACCTAAAACCATTTGCAAAATCTGCTCCATTGAGGGTAAAGGATAGTGATATTTGAGTGACACTCTATTTAGATCTCTAAATTTTACACAAATTATTATCTTCCAATTATTATTTATAATATGTAGAAGGTTATCTACCCATGTTAAATGCTTGATGGGAAATATTATCTTAGAATCAAGGAGTTTGGTAAGCTCTAACCTTATGTGTTGCTCAACCTTGGGGTTGATGGGTCTTTGCTTCTGTCTAACCATTTTAATTATAGGTTCCAAATCAATGGTATGGTGTGATAGGCTAGGATCAAATCCTTTGAGGTCCTTATATTCCCAAGAAAGATATCATGTAACTTTGTACATATCTCAATGAATGCTTGCTTCTCTAATGTAGAACATACCTTGCATAGTTTGGGGAGTTTGTCCTTGAAGATCAAGACTCTTTCATAATTCTCCTCTTTTTTAGACATAATCACTTTCTCTTTATTATTTTGATCATTCTCATTGAAGATACTTTATAAGGTCATCAAACCCTTAGGTATCTTATTGGTTCTTACTTGCACAATCTGATCGCCCAATTATTCTTGGAGCCTCTTTTAATTCCTTGAAGAAAACTCAACCTCATTTTGCAAGAAGCATGCAATGTGTTTGTCATTATCAAACATTTTCCAAGACAATTTATTATTAGGTATAGAAGGTCTAATAATGACTTTAATATGAGACTATTTTCCCTCCTATTTTATGGTAGTTAGAGTATTAAATTGAGCTCCTATGGTAGCTAGTCTATCAATATGACTATTATGCTCCTATGGGACTTATTGTATATTGAATACATTGAAGTATTTAATAAAATACCATACCCTATTATTATATGAATTAAATAAAGGGTTCTTGGTAACAACCACATTCCTCACCTAATGCATAAACAATTCACTAACTTACAAGTTCTTGATTCCTTTTCTCCTTACCCATTGAAGGCCATGAATTAAACCTTCATACTCAACCACATTATAAGTAAAATTGAAATAAAATATGTATGAAGCATAATAATATTGTTTATATGGGAAAACCAACATAACACCAACTCCTACACCAACTTTACTTCTTGAGCCATCAAAAAACATCTTCCACAACTTGCCATCTTCACCCTCTTTCTTGGCAAGTAGAGGTGTTGGTACTCCTTCTTCATGTATATAATAAAATCCTAAATAATTTTTTTCCACAAAAGCATAGGAATCTTGGTCATAAATATTAGTTCCATATTCATCAAGAAATAAATCTAGAATACCCTCAAGCTTGAAAGAAGTGCCATCATCTACAATAGAGTCCTTTTCTTCATGGGCCACACAATTCAAATTGGAACTTATCTCAATGTAAGCTTCAATATGAAACCTTGTAAGGGGTTATTTCCTAATTATCACCTTGGCCCTATACCTTAATTTAAAATCCAATAAATACTAGTCAACTAAGAGATAGCCACCTATCTTGGCTATGAAGTCCCTTGATAGGCAGATTGCAAAGTGGGCTGGGAGATCAACCACAATTATGTCTTAAAAGATAGGAAAACTAGGATAATAATGTGAGAAAACATTTAAGACTTTTATTAGTCCTACTATCTTGGTACGTGTACCATCTAATTAAATTACCCCTTTGCTATGTGTCATATTTTAGGCCCAACTTGTCAGCTACAACTTTGGGTATGATAGAAGTAGAAGCTCTACTATCGACTATATAATTATGTACCAACTTGTTACATATAATGAGGGTGAGGTAAAATGGTAGAGGTTTATCAACCCTAGTGGATGATTCAATAATGGTATTAGGATCATTTTCAAGAGCAATATGGCCATTTTATTTGAGGGTGAGATGCTAGTAGGGATGGTAGATACTAATTTTATAGGAGTTATTTTTGATCAGATAAGGAACATCACAATGAAAAATGGATGTTTTAGTGTTATTAAAAGAATATACAATGTTTAAAGAAGCCATACCTACTTTATATTGGGATCTTGTAGGTAGATAATTACTTTAAACTTAAGTAATAGGAGTAAACCTTACCATATTTTGACTTTATGGAGATGTAAATGTTTTTGGGACTATCACACTTGTAACTACATCTTATTGCCTTAAAGGAGGATTGGATGAGCTTGTGGGCATGCTACTACCACCTCCTAGATCTTTCCTCTTGGCCCTTGTATTGTTTGTGATAGAGGTTCCTTAGTTTAGCACAAAAGTGTCTTCAACTAGAAAATTGGTGAAGATCTCTCCTTAAAGTTATCAATCCTCATTAGCTTGCATCATCACCTCATACTCATTTGATAGGAGGGGAGTAAATAATCATTGAGCCACTAGAGCTTACTCTCCATTATCATTAGCATCCATGAATTTCTCTTGGTTCCAATCTTCTCCCTATACCAAATTGCTATGAACTGGCACTATCTCCCTTGCATTCATGGTAGAGTTAGGATTGTATGCATTAACAGGGCTGTTAGGATTAGGTTGCCATTGGCCTCTTCCTCTTCCATATTATTAACCATACTATTGCTGATACGGGTAAGAATTTTTAGAAGTACCTTGGTACATATTAGCTTGCCTATTTTGAGCCTCTAAGGCTAGGAACTTTGCTTTCCAATCAATAGTGTTTTTTGCCTTCCTAAGAGCAACCTTAGTTTTGGTATTGGCATTAGGAACTTGGGATACATCTAGAGTATTATTATAAGTATGAGATAAAGGAGGCATAGACACCTTAGGAGGAAATTTTATAGCTTGAATGAGACTATTCTCAACTTTGATAGTAAGATCATACACTTCGAGAAGAGTGGAATCTCCCATAGATTGAAGCATGACAATAATTTCAATCCCGATGGCTTTCAAGTAAGTAAAGAACACAAAGCTAGTAGGTGGTCTCATAGGAGGAGGCAATCTATGCCAAGTCTTTTGAAACCTTTCATTTAATTCATGCATTATTTATTTGGGTCCCCTTTTTATCATGTTGTTCTGATATATTAGTGAGGCATGATCACTTTCATTTCCAAATATAGAAGTGAACAACACTCCAAACTCATCCTAGGTTACGATGCATCTATCTTATAGACTCCTATACCAATCAAGAGCCTTCCCTTTAAGGGAAATGACAAGGATTCTAATGGAAATGTTCTCTTAAACAATATTATGGAAATTGAAAAAGTTAAAAACATCTCTAATGTGCTCACTAGATGTGACACGACGCTTACCATTAAATGTGGGCACACCTTTTATGGTGTTAGGATGAATGGCATCATATACATGAAGATGAATTAGATTATTAGTATTGAAGGTAGGGAAAGCATGAGGTCTATCCATGTATTCTTATTTAAGATCTTCAACTTCTTTATCCTCTTAAACCTGTTCTTCTATAGTAAAATCTACTCATTCTTTAAAGGGCAGATTAGGCTGTGGATACTGAACTTCAAGAGGAATTTCAGGCTGAATGGGTGAGTTATGGGATTGAATGTTCTAGAAAAGGATGATATAATGAGAAGAATGAATTATGAAGGCATGTATATAAAAAATAATGGTCATAAGCCATATTTACCATGAAGGAGTCACCAAATGCTGAGCATCACACCAATTTGTAGTTGATGTTGTCAATAACAACATTGACCTTGAGTAGTTATCTTGAAAATAATGGGTCCCACCGAGCATCCAAAACTATTGTAACCAAATATTTCACACCAAAAGAATTTTTTCAAGCTTCTTTTATATTTGGGTAACATGGGAACATTTACAGGTATGTGGGTGTACCTATATTGGAAATGAACCTCTAGATTTAAGGGCTAGCTCCTTGAATGTATCTTGAAATGCTCTTATCTATGCCAAATGATTACTTATGGGGAAGAGATTTAGAGATTACATGAATTGAACCTAATATAAAGGAGGTGATGCACCAAGATGTCTTCTATATGACCATCATACTTTCCTACACTAAGAAACAAGGCACATAAACTAATTTCCAAGTCCTATGAATTCTAACATGAGTATTTCAATATGGAGGTGATATGCATAAAAGCTATCTAAGATAAGTGAACCATAGGCTACTTTTAAACAATAATAATCATTTTACACTTAAAATATAGGCTCATACACTTGAAAACACTTCATATGACCTTTTCGAATAGGAACTATTGCATAAATAGTAAAGGATAAGGGAAGAAAGAACAAAGAATTATCACTTTGCATCACCATACATCACTTGAACACTCAGATAATTATTCAAGAACTCAAAATCAAATTTGAATTAATTTTCAAGGGTAAAATATGAAATCATTCCAATAGGGATTCACCATATATGGGGTGTAATTCTATTACAAAGGCTAAAATGGTATCTACTTATAACATTTGAGAGAGAAGTGGGAAAATAGAAGTCCAAAGGGGAATCAAATGAGTTTAACTTCATTTGAAATTTAATTATAACTAATTCTACTAATTATGCTCATTCAGACCTTTTGATTGATCTAGGTCACTTCAAGTGGTTTCAAAATTACATTATTCCCTCATTGATGCTCCCTAATACTTACAACAATGTGATCAAGTTGTTTAGAGACAGGTCTTGACATCAATGCAATTATAATAATCAGATCCATCTATTAGAACTTTGTCCTAGTGCTAACTATTCCTAACTAGTTTTTCATGGTGTGTTAAAGTGGAGAGAAGGGTCCCTTTCATGTAGTTGGTTATGGTGATTAAGTTGTTGGAGTCTACATGTATGCCTTCGTGGTACCCTTTGAAATGCTAGCTTTGGTTCAAACTGGATCATGATCAAACTCATCCCCATTTTCATAGGTCCATCATAAATAGGAAAACCAATCTCCCTTTTTATCCTATTAGGTCCAAATAGACCCATTTTTGCCTTTGAGCATCCATAGAAATTGAGAACTCATCATGTACATAGGTCCTTCTAACAATGGGAAACACAGTCATAAAATGAACCCTACATGACACAAATCCTCAAGCCAGAGGTCCATATTAATCTTTAATGGTGGTCCCTCTATGTTATTGATTACCTTAGTTATATCACTATGTCTTTTTCATGGAATTCAATCGAGCTTTAATGGAAGATTGATGACCCTGCAATACCTATTTGCTCTGGTAAAAAACTTGCCCTTTGGTTCAACTTTGCCCATCATAAATGAATCAAACCAATTAAAATGCTCCTATCTTTGCTCCTATTGGACTCATAGATCCTTGTAAACTTTTTGACTTCTCTCACACCATCAAATCAAAATTCATGAATGAACATGGGCCCTTAATTTCCTACCATGAAGATCCTTTGACATTTTGACTTTCACTCACATCATTAGATCAAGATGTATGGAGCAACATGAGCCTTTGACCTTATTGGGTATAATTTCCTACTAGCTGAGCTCACATTATTAGATCATCAGTATGATTGAACATAAACCATTGATCTGCTTGTATTTGAAAATAAATGACTATTTACCATGGTCTAAATTTGATGTCCATGTGACTGTCATTTGATGTCTATAAGACCATCATTAACATTTGTGTGAATATCAAATTTAAGACCCTAATGGTTTTTTCCATAGCTTAAATTTGACATCTGTGTGAATGTCTCCCATTTTTTGACCAACTTTGAAGGCTTGGATCTGAAAGTGAAAAGGTCATGGAGACACCAAATTTATAGGAGATGTTCTTGATACTGAAAGGATTATGCTCACTTGATTTACTGGTTCTGAGAGCCTTCTAAGTGTGTTTAAAAAGTGTTCAAGTGGGATAAACTATGTGTTTTACATGAAATCCATGTGCTTTTCACTAATCATTTGAACCCAAATGGTTACTTTATGGAGCTCAAACTTGACATTAACATGAACATCTTATGTTAAGGGTCCAACTTTGAAGCTCCATAACTTGAGCTAGAAAGCTTACACAGACTTGAGATTTGTAGAGCATATTCTTGCCATAAAGAACTCTATGTTAGTATAAAATTTTAGCTCATGAGGATTATTAAGTGAAGATATAAAATGTTCAAACCAGATAACTAGTGTGTTTTCATGTGATGTGCCAGATGGCTTGGCCCCTTAGACTTGACAAGCTAAAGTTTAAAGGCTTAGATCTCAAGATAGAAGACTCATTGAGATATGAAACTTGTAGAGAATGATCTTGGAATTAAGGATATTGATCACACATGGTTTGATGGTCATGTAAGGTTTTTTGAGCATATTTATAAAATAACCAAGTGATTTGGCTAGTCTGGTCTCTAGATGATGTCTTGATGATGGTCTAACTTCACAAAGCTTTTTATTGAGCCACTACTTGATCTTTGAAAGCTTGAATGAAATTTTTGAGGCATGTGCAAACTCTCTATATGATCCTATCTATTTGAATACCATGAAAACTTGACACTTGCATATATGACTCTAAAATGACCCCTAAGTCACCAAATGACATAAGGACTAAGCTAGACTATGACCAAAGCTAGAATAACATCAAATGAACTATAATCATACCCTATGATATTATAAAAGGCTCTTATTTAATATTTTGAATATAGGGGGTTGACCCTTTTTGGCCTGAGGTTGAAAATGGTCAACAATGACTTTTACAAATTCTTGGTCACCAACATGTCCTTCCTTACCACCTATCTATACATGTAACACATAAAAATTGGTTCCCCTAGATCAAAAACATATAAAAGGATTTTCTTATTTCTCATAGGCAACATGTGGATGTAGGTTATAACCATATTGTTAGAAGAAAGTATAATTTTCATGTGGTGTACAAGCAAATTTACAACCTCCCTCAGGCAAGGGATCAGAGTGGCAAACACCTCCTCCATCTCTTTCACTATTACTTTCAATGCATGTGGAACTATATGTCAATTTTGTATGGAATTTACATGTTGATAATAGACCAAAAAGCAAATAATAAATGGATAACAAATATGCTATCAGTAATATTGACATTAATAAAACTAACATGATTGATCTAGATTATTTCTAATAGGTCTCTCTATTCTGAATATAGTAGTTCTGACAGTGTAATATTATACACGTGGATGGTGCTAGGTATTTTAGGACTCTATTGCTTTAGGTGTGACAACTTTACCAAATATGATTATAGTCCTATAACATAGCTATTCTTTAAAAATAATACTAACTTAAAAATTAAATTACAAGTTAGTCATAAGAGGGGTGACCATGAATAATAATGGAGCCACCACATCACTCTTATTAATCCATAACAAAGTAAGATCATACTGCTCTGATACCACTGTTAGGTATTTTAATATCTTATATCAAGAATTACTTCATACACTATGCAATGAAACTTAACATAAAGTAATTTAATCAAATAATATAATATATTTATCTATTACATTATTCTTCGACAAAATACATTTATATAAGAAATCATCCTATAATCTAGGAGATTCTTCTTACCTATATTATCTCCCAATTTCCTATATTTATGAGTTGGTTGAACAACTCCACTCACATACAATAATATAATAACAAACTCCTAATATACCATATTTACCCATATGGTAACTTATAAATAGTAAGTATTATTTATCCTATGATAAATAACAAACTACTAATTTACCCAATGTAAATATTAATCACTAACAATTATTTGGACTAACTACTACATTAGATCCATTGAGGTATCAACAATACTTGGGCCAAAAATGTGTTCAGTTACATCACATTGATCTTACCTTGGATCAATGCCCTATAAAATTGAGCAAACCATGGATGAAAGTAATGGCAGAAAAATTAGACAAAGATCATGACTCTATCATATTTGAGCATGAATCTACAATAGTTACATTAGTTACAATATTAAGAGTGGATGAATCCATCAAGATAGAGAATACAAAAGAAAGCACAATGAAAGCACATGACATGGATCATTCAAAAACACAAAAGACATTGGAAAATTCAATAACACATTGTAGTGGAATTTACATACATAAATATAAACAATTATCATAGCAACACATTGTATTTAAAAGATAAAAAAGATGATTATGATCCTAATCTTGATTATGTAGAATATTGGTATGACACTCCTAATATCACAATACCTACACAATGACATCCCATTCCCATTGGTGGTTCAACATAAAATCTAGAAGGAAATTACTTATGTTATGTAGGAATTCCATTAGAACATCACGTGGACCAAGTTATTGGTTAAGCAAAAACAATAAAAAAAATAAAAAATATTAAAAAAAATACAAAAAATAAAAATATTATAAAAATACAAAAACATTAAAAATATTTTCAAAAAAATAAAAAATTAGGACCTGGGCATGACAGATATAGTTTACATATTTTTATATGTTATTTATAACATATCTGGTAGATAGCTTATTATTTTTATATACACATGCATTTCACAATGTATATGAGTGTGATGTAGGACATAAAATATATACACATTTTTAGATGATGGACTCCTTTCTACTTTGTAGCCATGCCTATGCTGGGGGAATCTTCTTTTAAAAGTTACATAATAACATGTTATATCTATCTATGACCTCAAATACAATGTTGAGTTACATATCTTACAAGTGTCTTGATAACCACTCATTTTTTGCAATGTGTGATTAGATATGCTACTTTTATATAATATGATTTTTTTAAAATATGGATAGAATAGATGAGTTTTCACTTGTTCTATGCTCCTTCAATATTTATTTATTTTATATCATGCTAGGATAAACATTGTTTGCTTATTGTGTGTGGGCTTTGTCCCTTGTGTGAAATTTGCTTGAACATATCTAAGATATTTTTATTGGTATGTGATACATTTGAACATGTTCCATGTATGTGGCCCTTGGACTTAATGTATGTCATTATGTGACATTGTGTGGTGTTCTTGTGTGCTTATTGAGATTTATTAATGGTTCCATAATCTCTATCATGGACTCTTAGGGCATAACATACTTTAGATATGATTACTTTACTACATGATTCATTGATAAACCTATTTAGACATGACATTCATGTACCTAAAATTCAATATGTTACATGCTTCAAATGATAATTGCAAATCTATGATGACATTATCTCAGACATGTTGACATTATGATACATGATTCTATCTTTATCACATGACACATTTAACTCTTATTTTGAGATTAGTAACTTGTAGTCTACATCCCTCATCTCAAAATGGGGTAATAATAGTGGGATTGTCTTATATATCAAAACCTCCATGAACAAATTTAGGATAGAGTACATGTTTCAAAAATATGGAGTATAGTTTTTTTGAGATTCAAAGGAATGCAAAATTAGATTTAATAAAAAAGTTCATGTTTTTAAAGATTTTAAGTGATTTTTAAATCAAACATTAGCACATCAATAAAAATTATGGGGGCATATGACATGCATATGTACTCAATTTTCAAATACTAAAAATAGATAATCATACACACTTGAATGCATATGCATAGACATGTAAAAAACTATTACAAGATTAAAGTTACAAGTTGTAAACATAGTCACAATTGATCATATACATGCATAACAACCTATATCACTTGGAAAAAATTTAGGGGGCACGATACTCATTCATACTCATGCTTATTGAAAGTTTCAAAGTGGACAAATTCAAAGTTTCATCCTTCAAAGTTAAAAATAAAAATGTTCATTTCAAATCAAATTCTATAAACAATGATGTCATGATGGGAGAATGAATACTCTTAATTCTATTTTGATCATGCAAACTAGAATCCAGATCCACCTATACTGGTATCATTAAAACATGTGCAAGTGAGGTACATTTGATTCTAGTGACACTCATTGGTCTTGGCATCACTTCTAATGAGCCTAACATGGTTTCAACTTTTGGATTAGTACATTGGGTATTGCTCCCCATTCATGAGAGTTAGAATAATGTATATTTACAACTCAAGATATTGATAGTTATTCAAATTGGGACTTGATCACTCTTAATTCACCATTTTTTCAAAATATATAATTGCCTCAATAAGGGGGCACAAGTATCCATCACCGGTTATAGGTTATACGGCAATTGGTTTCACCTATATACATGTATACTCTTCCCTTGCTTTTTTTTCATTTTTTTAAATGTTAAAAATCTATTTTTAAAAAAAATTTTAGATGAAAAAAATAGATACTTCATGATCTATTTTAGGGTTTGATAAATTTGAGTGCCTTATACAATTGAAGTATCTACTTAAAGACAAACTATGTTGTACACACTCAGATTCAATTTTTTCTCCTTTACTCTAGCAAATTTATTTTTAGAATAAAGGGTAAGAAAATGTAGACACATAAATTTGGTTATGGGTGCTTGACAATGATAATTATTAACACATTTTAGACCACATGAGTTTTTCACAAATATATGACTCTTATTTTCCATTCTTCTAAGCCATTTATCTATATGCGAGATTAACCCCTTATTTTTTGTTACCACTATACAAAAATTTCAATGTAAAATGCTCAAGATGTCTAAAAGCACCTTCAGACTATTTCTAATAGAGGACATATATCTCTAATTCATTTGTACAAGTTCATGCTAGGTGAACATGAACACAATGCACTCTTATCCACTTTTGGCAACCACATCTTGCATTAAATAATGGCTATTTTCCAACATTCAAAACATCCTTTTTTTGTCTTCCTACATGTTTCACATGGTTAGATAAATAAAATTGTCAAAATATTCACCTATAAATACATTTCAAGAGTCACTCATTACACTTAATTGCTATTCACTTGGTTCAAACATATACACTTCTACACATTGATAAATTATTCTCTTTTCTACCCAAATTCAAAATCACTCACAAGGAGTAACCATAAGCTAAGGTAAGATTTATCATTATCAACTACCAAATCCATCTTATAATTAAATACACATAGAAAAGGAGCAAAATTTCATATTCACCCTATATGAGATAACTACGTGAGCTTGATTTCCTTCCTTAGAGTATTAGATACATATGCACTAATTAATCATTAAGGGGTGATTGAGGATAACTAAGTCTATTACACTTCCTTATTTTCTTATAGGTTTTCAAGCTATCAAATTCCCTAAGGGTTTCAAATACAATATAAGAGAAATAATAATTTTTATGTGGTCAAACTATAATTGTGATATCTTAGGTTATGCAACATTCAAAAGTGTAGAAGGCACAATTATTAATATTTATGCACAACCAATCGGGACAAGTGTGTAGTCATTAGACTTGGGTGCACTACACTCCTTTCCACTTAAAATGGTCTTGTCCATAAATATATTCTACTTATACATCTAATTTATCATTTATATAATTCAAATTTTTTGTGTCTTTTCATGTCACAGTCAACTAGGATAAGTCTGTAGTCAACAAATTAGAATGCACTACACTACCATCCACTTATAACAACCCTGTCCAAATTATGTTTTTGTTCTTGATTTTGATCCTAAGATATACATAACCTCTTCTTATAATTTTTAGGTATAGATAGTAAGAAAAATCAATATAATTATGTGTGTAAGCTAAATATATCTCCTCTTAGTGTTTTTCACAAAAAAAAATTTCCATATTCAATACTTGTCAAAATTATAATAGTTGAATATTGTACATCTTTAGAGTTATGATTTTTCTAGTTTTACACCTATTAGAACACATTAAAAATTTATATATTTTATATAAAACACATAGTTTTTAGTACTATGAAGATACCTTAGAATGTGTTTTGTAGCTTACCAATGGATTTCATGGTGGTCATAATAATAATATGATACTAAGTTCACATCAAATGAAAGATCAAGATAATTATGAGTCAATTATAAAAAAATTCCCACTAATTCCCTATAGAGTGTACCATTAATCAAAGGAGAAAAACACTCAGTGGAAAATGTATTCATTAAAATTAACTATTTATGCCTTAGATGCTCATTTGAGGTCACTTTACCCTTAATATAGCACCTAACCCATCTTAAGGGTCCTTTTGATCCACTTTTAGTCACATGACAACCATAAATAACACACATGCCTATAAAAAACCACATGAGACCCATAATGGCACAATTTCTTAGTGATTTAGGTGCCCCCACCCTCTAAAAAGTAATTTTTCATCTCCCTAAAAGGATTAGGGTTGGCCTAGACCTATTCTTAAGTCACCCTCCCAGGTCATTTTTATTAGAACACTATATAAACATGACTTTCAAACTCTTACATTCTAGGTGGACATTATCATAGAGAAACACATAAAAGTACCACTTCATATTGAGGTAAATATCCTAATTATTCCAATGTTGTATTGATTCAACCCATACACTCAATAATCCAGCCCTAGTGCAGTTATCCATATCTCAAGTGGCCTCCAGGGCATCCTCTCATACATTCACACTCAGGCATTCTAACATTCATAAACATTCACACATATCACATAGGTAGGAGAACTACATTGGGATTGATTCATATTCAAAGTATTGGTATGTAGGAAACATGCCCACATAGGGGTGTGGATCACATGTCTAACACAATAGACTCATTAACCCCTTTTTCTCATGGTATTCATTCAAATCTTCACAAGCATGAAAACTGATAGTTTTTAGAGGAAAATAAAGCTACAATAAAAAGTATTGATCACACAAACTCTAAATTTGGACCCTAGATAGAAATGAGCCTATTATGTAAAACCCAAAAAGTATTCACAAAGAATTTACATTTAGACAAGAGTGACATAGAGGAAAATAACAGACCACACTATTGTCTAGGACTATGCTATTGTCCTATCTTATTTTTAACTCAATTTAATTATTGGATCTTGTTGATGATATTCATATCTATCTACTTACCAATTTTAATAGTTTGATCCCTCTTAAAAGTCTTATTTCTAGTTAAGTTATTAATCAAATCAGTGGCTATTGATATTCATGTATTTACTCCCTGATTTATTGTTCTAGATCTTTATCTACATAGGGTTTTACATTCCATAATTCTCTAAAAAGTTAAATCATTTGGCGAACCCAACTTACTTTAAATAGTGCAAATAACCTTAACCCTAGAATGCTTTTAAGGTTTATGTTTCTAGCCTTCTAGAACTCATACTTAGATTTCAGGTCCCTATATCTTTTGATTTTTATTTTGTTTAAACATGATAATAATGATAGAATATGTTTATC
Source organism: Torreya grandis (assembly GCA_037957365.1). Lineage (NCBI taxonomy): Eukaryota > Viridiplantae > Streptophyta > Pinopsida > Cupressales > Taxaceae > Torreya > Torreya grandis. The sequence continues at coordinate 540,150 of JARHVA010001606.1, read as the reverse complement.
ACTTTCTAATTCAAAGTTTTATAATTTCATTGACATGCTTATTTCCTTTCATTTGGAATCAATTCAAATAAGATATAAACACACATGTACATGATGTTCTATACAAGTTAAAATATATTTTATTTGACTTAGTCCATAAATTTAATGCCCTAACAACCACCTTTCAAGTTTTAATGAAATATTTTATGCACAGGAAAGAATCTCCTTCTCCTCCTCATCTCCACAAGGGTGATAACTACTTTCCCTCTAACCAAGTCCATGATATCACTCCTCCAAGAGATGATCAGATTATAACACTATTACTAATGCCCATACTCAACCTATCCATGCCTCCACGTCTTCTCTATGTGTGTGCCTACATGTTCGATCATAAACAACTAGGGGTTTGAACTTATGAGACTATAAAGGATCAAATTATTATTATGAACAAGATAATTTAAGAATTACAAAATAAGAACAAGCTATTACATGAAAATATTTCAACATTTAAAAATCAAATTAAAAGACAAAATCCCCTAGGTCACACTAATGTCAATCATATATATGCATCTTCACCTAGTCAATTTGTGACAAACAATGTTACATATCATAATAATAAATTAGAACAAAGTGCATCTATAACTAGTGATTTTAAAAGTAATCAAAGATAAAATATAATTTAAAGTGATATTTTAAGGAAAATGATTAAAGCTAAGTTGATCAACCTACCTCTTATACATCCAATGAGGAGATCCAAATATTATTGTGCACATCATAGAATGCATGGACACCAACTGTTTCATGTTTAGTAGTGAAAAGGAAAATACAATAGGTACTTGATATCAATGACTCTAATAGTGACACATCATCCAAATTAAATTTAATGGTACATGTACAAATTCAAAAATGTTAAATTTATAAATAATACAAAAGTGGTTACCAAAGCATAACTCAGAACAATAAAAAGTTCACAAAATAAAATTAGGGCAATAAATAGTACAACAATCATAGGTAAAACAAGTGAAGGATACAAATATTCCTCTCAAAAATGAGGTCCCACTTTCAAAATAGTATGGTTTTGGTAAAAAATATATAGAATAGTTTGATTATTAACATCAAGGGTTGGGAAAACATGCCCAAGATATCACTACTCCTATTCTAGTAGTTGATAATTTTGGTCAACAAGGTTTGGGATTTATGGAACATATGAAGGCAATCATTCACAAACATAGTTTATAAAGGTAAAATAACAAGATACAAAGGTGATATTACAAAAATCATAAGATAAAAAGGAATCACAAAGTCAAAATCATGCTAAGCCAACAAGCATTCTCAAAATAGGATTTCTAACAAAAGATCCTACAAAGCATCATATGCCTATAATAGGCATAGTTTCAAAGGGCACAATCATAGAAAATATTATAAAGCATAATTCAAAAAGGTCAATTCCATAGTATGAGGTAATTACCTATGCTCATACATATATATTATAAGTCAACATTAACATTCCACTAGTTTAAAATCAAGATAATAATGATGAGTATAACAATATAGGTTTTTATGATTGCCAAGATACCAACAATGAACAATACTTAGATTCAAACTGTAGCTAAATTAAGTCACAACACATCCATCACACTTCAACAGAGGTCACCATTCCTCTTTTTGATGTAGGATCCATTGAGGGTGAGTCTCTCACAAGACTCATTGGTTAGTAGTATCTCTCCTTACTTGTACATAACTTTCATTTTCCTCGATTACTTATGTATAGTCTATTTTTCATATTACTTGTACATAGTATATTTTTCATATTGCTTGTACATAGCTCTTATACTAAAAAAATAATAATAATATAATATGTTCAAAAATACAAAAACATTCAAATATTACTTAGATTATATGCATTTCCATGTTTACATTCATTCTATTTTTTAGATACTACATATGCTACTTATGTTAGTGTAGTCAATTTTATCATACATACATGCTTCATTTGTTCCCTTCGAGTGTTTTCAAATTATTATAGGACTCAGGTCATCCACATAGATTTATATTTACTATTATTTTCCATTAGGGGCACATACATAGAGTCAAAATTGATACATTATCCTAATGGGGGCATTATATACACAACTTTCAATTTTACAGGTTACATCTTTGTATACTCCATATCATATATTTAACATTGTTTATACAGTGATATTAATCATTGTATTTTACACTAATTTCATCTAACTACTACTACTATAGACCTAATTTATGTAAATATTTACTCTTATATAGATTTGTACCACATGGTTATGCATACTTTATTTATAGATTTACTCATTTAAATTTGATTGTGTCACTTTGAATCTACATATACTTGAGGGCATTTGAATATGCCATTATTATATGGCTCTAAACCACTTCATTTCACTATATGTATGCTTTAGACATGTGCTCATATCCTTGTGTGTGATTTATTGATTGTGTATGTATACATTTGAACATTTAATTTTATGTGTCTCTAAGCCAACATTACTTTCTCTTTATGTATGTGGACATTTGAAAATGTCTTTGTATGTATTGATTTATCTAACTTAGTGACATGTGCCCATGTCCCTTTTATTATGGCCCCTTGGCATACTTTGTGTGCCTCATGTGTTTGTATGTGTGATTTCATGTATACATCATGGACATGACACTTGTCTTTTATTTGTTGCTTACACACTTAATTTATGATGCATGAGGGACCTCATGCATCTCCCCTTCCTCCTTGGGTGCCGTGATGGACATCATACCCCATCCCCCTAGGTAGTTTACTCAGATTATCTTTAGATTTGTTATTTAAATACATGATTCAATTTTTATATCTATCTTGACAACCTTGTGAATGTTATATCTAACATACATAATACATTACCATCTTATGCTCAGTCTATTTTACATTATAATGTCATGTGTACACATTATATTGGTTTATCATGTAAATATCATATGTTTTCAGTATAACACACATGAAGCATATATTTTATTTTGAGGATAGTTATTACATATGTTTGACAACTCCCCTCAAAATAGGAGGCATTCACAATGATTTTTCATAGAGATCAAGGCATCCTAGTGTACTCAGAACATAGTTTTCAACATGCAAACATAGATTACATAGCCCAAACTTAGTAAAATATAATGAAAAATAGTCCCACCTAGATCAGTCTCAATTTTGCATAGAAATAACACATTTGGTCAATAATGTGGCACAAAGGACACTATCACAATGTGTTATTAACTAAGGGACTACGCTATTGTGAAATAGCCCTAGAAATAGAAAATTTTAAAACTATCATAAAGGTACAACAATTACAATTCAAATTTACATAGTCTTAATCACATATTATTAGATAGGTTCAATATATACTTAGTTTTTACATATATTACGTAGTTTACTTATATTTAGGGCATCTTATATGACATGATCATTTCTATTTAAATTTTAGATACGTAAACATATATTATTATGATTTAGTCTATAATCCATATACATAAATATCATATTTGGGGGCATGTACATAGTAAATTATTCCCATATGTTTAGTGTGGAACCAATACTCTCAGATGGAATGAAAAATCCATGTCATTCTCCACATTGTATAATATAAACACCATATGCACTAGTTATGCACCAAGTTCACACTAGATCAATGCCTTATTCCATCTATAGTGGTTGAAATTCTTGAGTGGCCCCTAATCCATTTTACATTTCATATTTCTTGAGTGGTCCCTAATACATTTTACATTTCAAACTTCCCAAGTGGCCCTTGAATCATTTTACATTTTAAAGTTCCCTAGTGGCCCTTAAGCCATTTTATATTATAGAGTTCTCGAGTGGTCCTTGAGTCATTTTACATTTAAAAGTTCTTAAGTGGCCCTAGAGCCATGTTACATAGGATTAGTTAAATCACATGGTTTTAGTTTCATATTCATATACTACACATGGGTAGGCAATGATGGAGTCATACCTTACTTGAGTTTTTGATCCACCTACATGAGAGGGTTAGACAACTCATCAATCCAATCCAAGTTATTCACAAGTTATGATCCATCAAATAGTGATGGGAAATTATGGAGTCAAGGCCAACTTGAGTTCTTGAGCCATACATACATGAGGATTGGGTAAGCCATCATCTCAATCCAATCTATTCACCATATGATCACCAACTACACACACATGCTTTCGCCAAGTTTTGCATTAGTTTGCATACTTAGTGAGGTGTATTCATTACTTTCCTCTCTATCACATCTCTTTAATAAATTTTGTCTTTGATTTTGATATTTATTAAGGACTAATTCATACATGTTTCATTTTTAAGACAAAATAGAGCATGGTTCATAGACTAAGACTTAGATTCACAGGTTTTACCTCATAGATAAGTCCATGTATGTTTCTCTTTCCTTCACCCTAGTCATTTTTCTTTGTTGCATTTATAAAATAAAAGGGGGTGGTAAATGTAGTCATAAAAATTAACCATTTATTCCTTGGATGTACACTTGAGGTCACTTTACCCTTAGTATAGCAATTAACCCATCTTAGGGGTCCTTTTGATCCACTTTTAGTCACATGACATTAAAAAATAACACCCAAGCCTATAGAACACCACATGAGACCCATAATGACATAATATGTTAGTGATTTAGGTCTCTAAACCCTTCAAAAAGTAATTTTTAATGTCCCTAAGAGGATTAGGATCAGCCTAGACCTATTCTTAAGTCACCCTCCCAAGTCATTTTTAGTAGAACACTATATAAGCACTAATTTCACACTCTTACATTATAGGTGGAAATTATCACAAAGAAGCACACAAAAGTACCACTTTACATTGAGGTAGAAATCCCAATTATTATAATGTTATATTGATTTAACACATACATTTAATAATCCATCCCTAGCATAGGTATCAAGATCTCAAGTGGCTTCTAAGGCATCCTCTCATAAATTCATATTAAGACATTCTAGCATTCACAAACATTCACATATATCACATATGTGGGAGAAATACATCGATATTGATCCCTTCTCAGAGTATTGGTATGTAGGTAGTGTTCTTACACAAGGGTTTAGATAACATGTCCAACACATCATACCCACTAACCCATTTTTTTCATGGTCTTCATTCAAACCCTCACAAGCATGAAAACCTAGAGTTTTTAGAGGAAAATATAAATATAATAAAATGTATTAATTGTATAGACTCAAAATATAGACCCTAGCTAGAATAGAACTATTCTACAAAACCCATAAATTATTTTTGAGATTTTATAATTAGACAAGAGTGTCATAGAGGAAAATAACATACCATGCTATTGTCTAGGATATTTCTATTATCTTATCTCAATTTTAACTTAGTTTGATTATTGGATCCTATTGACAATATTCAGATCTATCTGTTCACCAATTTTCACAATCTAATCCCTCTTAGAAAGCTTATTTATAGCAAAGTAATTATTTTGTCTCTCATCTTTTCTACATTTATAAAATTAGAATTAATTAGTAATTAATAAAATTAGTGGCTATTGATATTACTATATTTATTTCTTAATTTATTATTCCAACTCTTTATCTACTTAGGTTTTTACATTCCATAATTCCCTAAGAAGTTAAATACAAAAACTTGACTCCAGATTGATAAGGAGTCAGTGTGGATTTTTAGTATTTCATGTTGAAGTGGTTGAGTATGTATTGATAATACTTATATTCATTAACAAATATTCCTTTCTTATACTATGAAATTTGATGACCAAGAAAAAAATGTAACAAAACTAAGTTAGTCAATTCAAAATATTTCTTTAATTGAGCTTTCAAATCATGAATCTATGTGGCAGAACTTCTTGTGATGATTATTTCATCAACATAGAGGATTGAAATCAAGAGTTTTCCATCTAATTTCTTGGTATAGACTATGGGGTCAAAAGGAATCCATGTAAAGGTAGAGTTGATTAATAATGTGTTAATATTTTCACACCAAGAATGAGAAGGACATTTCAAACTATATTAACACTTTTTAAATCTACACACAAGGCTAGAGTTCTCATTACTTTTAGACCTGAGAGCTAGGACATGCATATTTCCTCCTAAAAGTCTCCATGCAAGAACGCAATTTTGATGTCCATGTGATGGACATCCCATCCTTGTGTTTTAGCCAATGAGAATACTAGCCTAATAGAATTCATCTTAATAACTAGGGAAAATGTTTCATGGTAATCCACACCTTCAACCTATGAAAAACCTTTTTCAACAATTCAATCTTTTATATCTCAACGAACCCATTTTATGTATACTTAGTGTGGTACACTCACTTTCGCCTCATTAGTTTTCTTCTTTTTAGAAGTGGAATGAAGTCCCAAGATTTGTTATTTTTAAGTAAAAGAATTTCTTCTACCATAGTTTTCTTCCATTCAAGATTCTTAAAATTTGATAAGTCTTTTGATCCTATATCATTATTGATTGTGTCAAATATGAGTTTTATATTCATTATGTACATCATAGTCCTCTTCATTAATTTCATTATCAATTTCAATGTGAACTTAATTTGTGTGAGAATAAAGAATTTGAATAATAACATTATTAATTTGAGAAAATACATCATGATTTACCATTGCAAAAGAGACTAAAGGAAACTGCATATGCAAAATAGATATATCATTTAATCTAGCATTATGCCTTAGAGGCATATAATATAATATAAACCAAGCAATGCTAATGTCTATGAGTACAATACAAACAAAAATAAGATATAAGGGTGATCTAGGCAAGGGTTTAAATGATTATGTGGGCTCTCAAATATACCTACTCATTTGTTGATTAGTGTTGGTCCAATGTTTCAAATCACTAAATACAAAGGAAAAATTATCCCTACAGCCCACTAACCCTATTTTTGAGGGTATGGTGATGGTAACTTCCCTAGGCAATACACTCCTCTCAAGTGTACCATAAATCAAATGACTAAAATAGATTTCTTAAAGTATAAATAATGGATCCTAGGCATTTTGGATATATCATGAAGTATGTGGGAACTAAATCACATGTTTAGTGTTGTATAATGTCTATGAGAATTAAGGTAAACCCCCCAAGCCATGATGTTTTTAAAATAGATCACCACATAGCCCTTCATGATAGTCACTAAGTAGTTTTAATATTATTGGAACATAGTTTATAAAAACAAGCATAAGTGAATAAAAAATAAATAAAAACAAAATCAAAATATTTTGTATATAGATAATAATAAATTCCAAGATGAGGTCGAAAGAAAGAACTTATGTGTTGGATTTATACAAGGTGAAAGATAAGTTCTTCAATGCCGAATTAAATCCAAGGTAAAAAAAAATTGAATCATTATGTGTTAGGTTTATATCCAAGGTTGAAGGTTATTTTATTAAAGTGTCAAGAATTTATAAAAATTTGAATGAATTACTAAGAAAAAAATCAAACAAAAAATAAACAATGTTTTAAAAATAACAGGTTCACCAGAATGTTTAATATGTTTTGAATTGAATGAATCAAACTAATATAGATAAACTATTGAAATTAATATAAAATAAATATACACATTCATAAATAAAATATATAATTTAAATAATGGGAAATTATCTAAAAATAATAAATTAACCTCTAGTTATGAAAACCTCTCTCAAATTGATCTTATGTTATATGTGTAGGTTGAATGGAACTAAAAACTAGATAAAAAGACTTATGTATTGTGTCATGTCTAAAATCAAGGATTAAAATTATCTTGGGATAAGTCCATTATAGTAAGATAGGGGTCTATTGTGGTCATATTTGTTGACTACAGCCACATACAAGTTGATTATGTGACTAAATACCATACACTAGCACCTACAATTATCAATGAGGGTTTTTAGATTTTGTGTTGGATTTGATTTGTTATGTGGAAACATACAAAACATAAAACCCTAGTTCCTACATAATACACATAATAGAGATCAAATGATAAAATGGAGGAAAAGGGTTAGGATTTTAAAACCTTACGTAATATTAATGTTGTCTATATAGTTGAAATGGGCCTCACATTGATGTAGTTCTCCCTCCCAAGGTGAGTGTATGATTTGTGATTGTGCAATTCTATGTTTTCAGCTATAAGATTGATTGAAATGATTGACAATGGATACCCTTGATCTATAATGAAATATATTCAGACTTGGCCTATGACTATTAAAATGTAACACAATTGAAATTGGAAGAAATAATGCTCTTTTGCTCATTGTGTAGTAAAATTACCAAGTGATTGCTAGATGTGTTTAGAGAATCCTTGATGTGATTATATATGGGATTATTTCAAATATTTATATTAATCAACCTTTCTAAAATTATTGGAGGGATTCAACACAACATAAAAAATTTAAAATGTTATCATTGGAGCATGGGGGACAATGCCCTGCTAGTAGACAAGGCCATAATATGGCCTTGTTTGACCAATGTAGTCTTATCACGTAATGACAAATACTACTGGAAAATGTCTGATAGGTGTCTATAAGTAAAATAAGGATGTTTAAATCATGTTTTGAGTATTTTCAAGATAATTTATAGATTAATGTATGTGTAATCACCTAAAAATGACACTAGAGTGATTAAAGTGCTACTTGATACCACCTATCCCTAACTTAGCCCTAGAGCTATCTTAGGGCCAATTTTTCACACTTATCCAACCTTCATGCAGGCCATAGGCATCCCTAAACATCCCTAAATTAGTCTTAAACCCTCATACTAACATCATGTCCCCTAGTGCCCCAAGTTATACCACCTGTACACTAATGCCATAATAGGGACATTAACACCACATGGTGTTAGTGTCCCAATTTTAGCACTATTATCCTTTCCCTTCATTTTCTACCAACATAGTCTAAGACTATCTATGGTCAACCTAAACCTATTTTTAGACCCACATAAGCACCATAATAGTATATATACATGAATTTTACCCTTGTAACCATTAGATGAAAAGTAGATGTAAATTACACATACAAAATCAAAACTAGTTGTGCACAATCAAGGTTATCAATCCCTATTTTGCCTTACTTCTACATACACCATCTAGAACATTCCTAAGCTTAGATTACTCAAGTTTCTAGTCTCAAGCACATTCAAAACACTCAAGTAAACATCCATACTAGCTTCACTTGCGCTTGGACCAACACTTAGGTGGAAAGAACTACATCAAGTTTGATCCCTCTTTAGAGTATTGATATTTAGGCAACTCTCAACACAACAGGGTGTTGAGGATGTCTAGCCTACCCAACTAATAACACACTTTATTGCTTGTATAAAATTGATGCCCTAAAAACATGGAAGATTAGGGTTTATATATAAATTTAGTCAAAATAGGTCATACATAGAGATTTAGAACTTATGCACATAAGAACATGCTTGACAGACCCAGACACAAGTACACCTAAAAGCTTAGAATATTTTTGCATAGAGGACACTACCACCAAAATAAGAACACTAACATCACATGGTGATAGTATCAAATTAGGTTTTTATTGTCCAAGAGGGTTTTTGAGACCTGGAGCTTATTTATGACACTCATACCAACTTTTGTCTCAATTTACAGTCTCTAAATCTCCCATTTCAGTTATTTTCAAGCCAAGTTCTTATTTACATTATTTATTACTATTTTTAGAAAGATCAAATTAAATCAATTTTGTCACATAGATTAGTAGCTATATTTATTGCATATTTCTATCTTGATTTACTATACTCATCCCTTTAACAACATATGATTTACATACATCTAAGTCTTAAAAGGTTAAAATAGTATGTTCATGTAGATATTATAAGTTAGTGGAATAACGAATAGGCCAAGTGAGGCAAAGATGTCAATATTAAGCATTGTAAACCACTTAATGATTAATTTTATGTGTTTACACCCTTATAATCTAAAAATTATGAATCACATTATAATTATAAAAACTATATAATATCATAAATCTAAAATTTATTGTTCAAAATAAACCCATTAAGATACCCCCCTTTTGAGATGAGACGCGTAGCCAGTAAGTCACTTATCTCAAAATAAATCATATGTAAAAGATATAATCATGTAGTGTCTCATACAAACATTTAAATTGTATTGCATCATAGTATTGAATATAACATTGGAGTGTATATGAAACATGTGTTAGATAGATATAACATTGAGAAATATAAGTAGCATATGCATGATATGTATTATGACACAAGATTAGAAATAGAAATAATGCATGATATGAATCATGGTACCATATTAATAAGTAATGGACATACAGCTAATGTCACATAATGTCACACAATTTGTATATAATGTCACATAGAAGGCCCAAAAGCCACATACAAGGGACATGATAATGTTTCATAAACACACAAACCCAAGGGCCACACTCAAATGGCATGAGGATACCATACAATCAAGAACATGTATATATTGCACACAAAAGGCTGAGGGACACATATAATAAGCAAACAAGTCTCAACTCATTATTAAGTAATGTATTTTTAAAAAAAAGAAGCATAGGGCAAATGAGACTAGTTTACATTAACCATATGTATGAATGTCATTGTTATCAAGTATCATATCCATGTAATATAATGTAAATTATGAGTGATTATTAAAAAAATTGTATGAAATGCTCCCAACTTAGCATATCAAAAGGTTCATGGAGAACAAAGAGATGTTCCCAACTTAGCATGGTTGTTAGGTAAAAAGGGAATCATGAATTTGGAAAACCATGTAATAGTATGTCCTATATCACACTCACATATATTGTGAAAATCATTGTGTATTTAAAAATTGAAACATGTGATCTAATTGACATTAAATAAATTACATATGAAAATAAGTAAGATAAAAACATAAGAGAAGGTTTGTAGGTCCTGATTTTGCATTTTTTAAAATATTTTGATTTTATTTTTATTTTTTGACATATATATATATATATATATATTTTGAATTTTTGAAAAATTTGAATGAAAAAAAATTGAAAAGTGTTAATAATAAAGGATTCAAACAAATAATAAATGGGAGGGATTATAAAAATACACAATAATGGTGTTAAAGTATAATGTGTCAAGGAAAAAGGTAAGAAATGTGCCCCCAATGTATGTGTAAATAAGTCATAGCAGTGTAACACAAATGATTGGTATGTAGATAAGAATATACATGCCCCTCAATGGACAAACATATGTCTATGCTCATGAATAATGTAGGAGTATAAATATGTGATTGTGTAAGTACGATGAAATCCATTGTATGATAGTTTTACATATAGAATGTGCATTGAAAAATTTGTAAGTTAAGTGTTTTGGATTGTTCGAAACAATTTTTTAAATTTAAGAAGGCAAGTGATTAAAGATGAAAATAAAGCCAAAGGCTAGAAGAGTACTTAGATAAAGGATATACAAAGTAGAAAAAAAGTAAAATAAAATAATCTATGTATAAAATAAAAGGATATATGTAGCTAACCAATTATATTTGAAATGAGAGTCATGCATGCATAATTATAGCATGATATAAAGGAATGACTTCACTTAAAGATGAAATTCCAACTATAGATGCCTCTAAATTTAAATATGAATCATATGTTGTAATATAAGCATCTGAATCATTGTTCATATGCCCATGTATACTTGTATCCTTATGTATAATAGGATAAGATGTAACAACCTATACATGTGGTGAATCATTATAAAAACCTTGAAGTGCATTAGGATATGAAATCATATTTTTAGATGCCACTTTATGTTTAGGAGAAAGTAACACACTCTTTATAACTAACTACTTATGCTCATGTGTAACTAGATTATGCTCATAGATAGATTTTTATTCTATAGTATGCTTTGAAATATGAAAATCATGCTCTTCAATAATTTTGTTGACTATTTCATTACCATGTTATTCAATGTATTATCCTTCTAACTATTTTATAAGAGGAATAAATACCATTGGTTCCAAAGGATATTCATAATAGTTTCCTAAAATTTTGACCACTTTATTATCGTGAATATATTTGAGACATTTATGTAATGTATAAGGTATAACTCTAATATTTTATATCCAAGGTTGCCCTAATAGCATATCAAAGACAGTGTTTGGTAGAATTTAATATGGATTAGGAACTATGAGATGTACCACTTGTATAGGTAGTACTATATGCCCAAAAGTATCCTATGTATGACTATCAAATGATTTAAGAACTCTATAAGTATCATGAAAATCTTGCTCTGTATAACCAAGGGAGTAGATAAGTGCTATGGTGCACACATTTTTGCTTGATCCATTGTCTATCATAACACTATGTATGGATTTCATGTCAACATATTCTTAAATAAAGAGTGTGTGTCTATCTAAATCATCATTAAAAACTTCACTATCATCAAATGTAATCATAATATGTGATAATTTTTTTTATTTTAACTATACCAATGATGATACCAAGTGGATGTCCATATGTATAAGGAGGAGGAAGAGCATTGTATGCATAATGAACTTCAAAATCATCCTCTCTATTTTTTACTTCATGATTATAAAAATATATTTGTACATTATGGGATTTGAATTATGATTTGCTTGTGGCTTAACGTCTTCAATAGGTTTACTAATGTTAATAATTTTATTATCGAGAAGATCTTGAATCTTGTGTTTGAGCTTGAAACGTCCATTTGTGGAATTCCCAATACATCTATAGTAGTCACAATATGTATTTACATCAAAGTTTTTAGATTGTGGTCTAAACATATTTAATTCAATGGTAGAGTAAGTTAAATTAAATTGCATTCAAGTAGTTTTGTTTTAATACACGAGGAGGTGATGTTAACCTTGAAAATTAACTCTTTTGTGGATCTTGTAATTCATGATTTTATGTTGGTTATGAGATAACATTAACTAAAATCAAAGCTTCATTCTTGATTTCATTGGGTTTACTTTTATAATTTGGCTTGATTTGGAACTTGACATTTGAAGTAGAAGGAGCATTTTAAGTATACTTGAGCTTGTTCAAAGTAAGCAATTTGACCTCACACTCTTTAATTATATGGCATAACTCATCAAAAAACTTAAACTTATCAAACATAATTGACTCTTAAAGTAGAGATATTAAACTTTGAGTGAATATATCTTGGAGTTCATTATCAACCATTTGAATTATATTTTTTTCTAGCATAGCCTTGTATCTTAGAACATATTTATTGATTATTTCATTATACCCTTGTTTGAGCTTTGCAATTTCAGCATATGCTAGCTTTTCACCAATGTTGATAAGGAAGTCTATTAAAACCTAATTTTATAATGGATTGAAAGCCTTTACTGATTAAAGATGAAGATCATAAAACCATCTAAGATCATAGTCTTTGATATGTATTAGAAAAATATTTGTCAACAATTTGTCATTATTTGTATATTCTAGGAAAGTTTCATGGAATGCACACAAATGATGTTTAAGATCACATTTGACTTCATTTAAGGGAAGTATAGGAGCCAAAAATTTAATTGGTAATGGATAAGACAAAATTTTAGGTGTTAAAGGGTTATGTAATAAGGAACATGAATCCATGGAGGGACTAACACGAGAAAGAGTTTTCTCATTTGAGATAGCTTAGCTTATAAGGTAATAATTGTATGTTCAAGAGTAAAATTTTTAGAAGTGATTGTAGGAGTATATGTAGCATGGGTAGGTATAAACATGGATATGTATTTGAAACCAAGTGATGTTCCAAAATGAAGGGATGATACTATGGAAGTAATTGAAGTCATAGAAATGGGAATAGATGCAATAGTAGAAGATCTACCTTAGGCACATTTATTTTGTTCATCTATAGAAACATATAAAAGTGAGTAAACCTTTTATGGATGTTCAAGAATATATTCCATAGATATTGCATCATCATTTTCACTAGAGTTTTGATTCTTATTGGGTTTTAAAATAAGAGCCATAGTACACCCTTTAAGAGGGTTTGAAGTGAGCAATGGAATATCCCTTGAGGTTAAAGATTTGATAAAATTTATAACATATGATTCCTATTATTCTCAAGTCATTTTAGATTTGATAACTATTAGATAAGAATAATGACATGATATATTAGTGTAACCATTTGAAATAGGAAGGCCATGAAATTGGGCCTTGTTTAACATAGCTTATTTATTAATTTGACATTGAATCCATGTAAATACATAATGAAAAACATGTTGAAAGAGAACACATGATGAAAAAATTAATTTCATAATCCAGGCAACATATGAAAAATAATTTCAATAATTGATCCCACTATGAATACAATACAAACAACAAATAATGTATAAAGGGTGATCTAGGTAAAGGTTTGAATGATTATGTGGGATACTAAATATACTTTCTTATTTGTAGAGTAGTGTCATCCCAATTTTTTAGAGAACTAATTACATAGGAAAAGTTGTATTTCTAGTCCAATATCCCATCTTTGAGTGTACGATGAGATTAACTTCCTTAGGTGATGCACTTCTCTCAAGTGCACCAAAAATCAGAAGGCCAAAAGAGACTATTTATGGTGTAAAAAAAGGACCCTAATAATTTACAATATACAATGAGTTATGTGGAATCTAAACTTCATGCTTAGTGTTGTACAATGGTTTCAGTATTGGGGTAGACCTCTCACACATGGCATTTGTAAAATAGACCACCTCTTAGACTACAATGACATTCATTAAGTAGTTTTAAAACTGTGGGAACATAATTTCTAAAAACAAAAAAAAAACAAATAGAAAATAAAAATGAAATAGTTTTGTTTATAGAGATCAACAAATTTCAATATGAGGTTGAAAGAAAATTCTTTAGTGTCATATTTTTATCCAAGGTGACAAGATAATTTATTCAGTGTTAGATGAAAGCCAAGATCAAATAATATTGACTCATGGTGTTAGATTTATTTCTAAGGTATCAATTTATTTTATTTTTATTTTATGAATTTACATAATTGTATCAAATTATAGTATAAAAATCAAGCAAACATGAAGCAGTGTTCAAGTAAAATTATTGGTTCACTAGAATGGTTATATGATTTTTATTTCATTTGTAAATGAAATATAATAAAGAACTAAACTATTGAAATATTATTTGTGTTATATTATATAAAAAAATAAATTTATAGCACAATAATTTACATAATTTATAATGAGCTATAATTAATAAATTGACAAAAAAATATGCAAACTTAGCTTAAATTGATTTATGCTGATTGTGCATGCTAACTATTGATGGAAACTGAATAAGAAGGCTTAAAAACTATGTTGGGACAAGGTTTCACTAGAAAGATAGTGTCACACTATGGTCTTGATTATTGAAAATAGCCACATCTTGGTTGACTGTGCAACTAATTTTTAGTTTAAGTGCATTTGCCTATTTGTGATGACTTATTGATTTACTATGTCTATTAATTTGTTGCATAAAAGTCCTAAAAAATCAAAACCATAGATAATACATAATACACAAAGTATAAGTAATACAAAGGTGGACTCAAGTAAGAGGAATAAACAAAATATCCTCAATAAAACATGCATAATCCAAGTGTTACCTACATATCCCAAAAATGTCTCAAATCAATGTAGTTCTCCCTCCTAGAGTGAGTATGTGAATCTTGATATTTGCTATATATATATATATATATATATATATATATATATATATATATATATATATATATATATATATATATATATATATATAGACTTGAATGATTGATAATGAGTTCCATTTAACTAAGATAAAATGACTTCAAATATGACTACTTGAATAAAACAAAATTAGAGTTGGAAAGAATAATGCTCTTTTGCTCAATGTGCAGTAGAATTTCTAAAAGATTATTAGATGTGTTTTGAGAAGCCTTGATGTGATTATATATATAATTTTTTTGAATATTTACATTAATTGAGCTTGATAAAACTGTAGGAGATTTAATATAAAATGCTTTGAATTTGAAAAGTTACCATTAGAGCGTGAGGGACAGGGCTGCACTAGTGGACAATGTCGCATTACAACACTGTCTGCTTAGGGTGGTCTTCTCCCAGAAGGACATAAAATAATGGAATATGGTTGAAAAGATTTTTAACCAAAATAAGTATTCTTGAATGATGTTTATATATTTTCAAGGTAGTAAATATAATAGTGAAGGCTCTAGTGTAGATTATAAGTTAATGAAATGATGAATAGGCTAAGTGAGCTAAATATAGGAAGATTATACATTATCAAGAATTTAATGATAAAATTTGAGTGTCTACAAATATATAAGATAAATTTTGGTGCATTATCTACTACCAATTAAAATGCACTAGGTAGATTCAGTTTCTAAATAAGCCCATGTGATATAATCGATGAATCTATTTAGTTGTACCAAATCTATACTAAGCCCAGTTCTAAAATCTAAATATTCTTGTGCATATTAAATTACTATATTAGCTCAAAAATTACTAAATATAACATAATAAAAACACCCAAAATACATGAAATATATAAATATAATGAAATATAATATACAAATTTATCCTAGGTAGTATGACTACCTATTTATATTAGAGCTCTAGCTTAAATTCACCAGTATTACAAACAATAACTCTCATCTATAATGATCCTAAAAAACTAACCATATATGTTATTATATAGATAATGAGGTTAGAGTTAGGGTTTTAAAAGCAATCATATTTAAGAATAAGTCTTCGTAAGAGTTACTTAGCTAGTTGTTTTACCCTATTTGGATTGATGATAACCCTAAATAAGATATAAATTATTTTAATAATTTAAAATAAAATGTATTAAAATTAAGTAAAAAACTAAATTTAAAGGATTTTAATTGATATATCAAGGGAATTTTCTAAATATATGATGTAAAACAAGGGGATAATACACTTGGAAATTAACTACTCTTTAGAGGATTAAGGTTGTAGGTTGGTGGCATAAAATGAATGAATTTAGATAACAAGTTATTTAGATTAGGATCTAGTATTTTATGTTAACCTATAAAATAACATCAACCTTAGATTAGTACTATCAATCACCATGTTTTGAGTCTAATAGTTTTTTTCATGAATCTCACAATTTGTTTAGGTATAGACTTGTGTGACTGCTTTATGGATGTGCTTATGATACTAAGGTCTAATTATGTGTGTGAATCACAAAAAATGTTTCCTTTAATTAAAAATCTAGGTCCACTTACAATGATAAGAAAAAACCTCAAAAATGGGAAGAAAGGTGTGTTGATAGAATTCTAACCACTCCCCATTGAATGGTTGAGCACTATCTACATATCCAATACTCTAAAGAAGGAATTGAAACTGTATGTAGTTTTCCCCATTAGGTGTATATGTGTAATTAGTGATCTTTAAATGTATGAAATATGTGATCTATATTTTAACACTTTGAAATTTTTTAATCTGGATTGGATTTTAGGTGCTTAATATTTGGATAAAAATTTCTCCTTGAGATTGATTTATAAATTAGGAAGAATAAGGCAATCCCTTTGAATGTGCATTAGTGTATAAAAGTATCCTAGATAAGTGATTCTTAGATAGATAATAATTTTAGAATTATTTTTTATTTATATAAAATATTTGGGTAATTTTATACTTCTATTCTAGGTAGATGGGCCAACCCATAGGAATGATTTGAATTTGAAATATGATTGTTGTTTGGTGAAGGATGAAATCATAAGAATCATGTAGTAGAGTTAGATGGTATGTTTTGAGTCTAACATTACTGTCTAACAGATAGAAACACTAATATGATGATCTTGACATGCCTAAATATGATAATTTACTCATTTTACACAAACAAGTGAAACTCTTATACGTGACTGACAATAAATTAGAATAATTGGACCCATATATAGTATGTGGATGTGAGAGATTGGTGAATTAGAGTCATATTGATATGTACAAGTCATGTAGGTTGAAGATAAGTAAAAATTAATATTTCCAAGTGTCTAATACCATATTTTAATATCAAAAAGTTTCATCCTTTTATTCTAGTATTGAAATTCAATACAACTACTAGAGTAAAAGGATAAATATGTACCCGGTGTGAATAACACACTTTATCTTTGAGAAATGATCTAAATACATAGCTTGATCCATGTAAACTTGAAATGAACATTTAGTAGTTAATTCCCATAAAATAAAATTTAAAATGTGAATATAATTCAAATATTAAAAATTTTTAGAGCAAGGAAAGAGTACAAATGTATGTGGGTGAAACCATGTTGTCCCGTAACTTGTGGGAAATGATTCTTACTTATTGTATCATTAGACAATGGTTCCTATTGTTGAACCATTTGGATAACTTAGGGTGATAAAATCCCAAATTTATGTAATTAAAGCAAGGCCATGGGTTGGGAAGATAAATGCCTTAACCCTTATGAATAAGTAATTATGCCAAGGTCATTGAGTGCTATTGAACCTCAAATTAACTAAGTCATATAACTAATCTTTCACTAATATTGTAACCCCAAGATGAAATGTGGGAGCCATATATTGGGCTCACCATGAGTAATTTCAAGTCTATTAAGTATAATTGAACCTCAACCAAACTACCTTAATACATGAATCAACTACCATAAATGACCTTATATATTCAAGGTTTCTCACCACTACATACCATCAAACATGTTTGAAAAGTAAAAAAATTATGTGCAAGTGCATAAAAAATTATCATACCCCATGAATCAGTGCCAAATATAAAATTTTAGTGTATATGCACATGAACAAGTGTCATTCCCCATGAATTGGTGCCAATTATAAATTTTCATAGTGTATATGTGCATGAATAAGTATCATGGCCCATGAATCGGTGATAACTAATATAAAATTATATAGATATATGTGATAAATTTGAGAACCTATATCTCAAATGTATCTATATCTAATTTTTTTTAATTGCTATTCCTTTAAAACTACAAATGTATATGCATTGTATATGCACATAAGTGTATATGTATCTATGATTTGTAACTCATGTCATTGTAAAGTGAGTGTATATATAATGGAATATGTCCCTATAATATGTATCAATGTATAAATATATGTTTAATAATCTAAATCAAACTAATATCTAAACCAATCTAAAATATATTAATCTTATGTTCTTTCCCAAAATCAAAATATTCTACTCATGGAGGCTTAATTATATATGATAATCCCACTAATATGTCCCCATTTTAAGGTGAGGGATGTAGCCTATATGTCAATAATCTCAAAATAAAGAGTTAATTATATCATATATAGAGATGTAATCATGTGGAATCTGATAGGAAACCTACATCCTAACTCTTTTAGTCTCTATTAATTAATATTAATAAAAGCTCAACCCATATGCTTTGTAATTCATCCTTTTTTCTATATGGAAGGTAGTAGTTGTCTTGAGTATAATATCTTAAATAGAGGGCTTGTGTAAGAGGAAATTTAATCTATTGAATATTTTGTTTTGAGTTATGTGCAAAGGAAGTTCCCCCCTCAAAAAGGCCCATGATACTTTATGGTGAGATTATATCATTTTCAATATAATATTGTTATTATGTTTTCATTAAATGTATATTGGTTATATTTATGTTATTTTATTAAATTTTATACATGCATTTCATAACATCTAGTATTATAACTCTTTTAAGGCCATTTTTACACAAAAATTTCTAGTGGTTAGGGTTCTCTACTTCCATCTATTGTATGCTCTCAACATGCCCAATTGGGATCTTGGTGATCAAAAAGTGGTAACAAGGTGGTAGAACTAAGATTATTCTCAAAATTTTCCTTTATTCTCTCTGATTTCCTTAGGTTGTAAATTATAATCTAACAATATTAAAAATAACATAAGGCTATCCTTTTGGGCTAAGTGGTTATCAATTTTCCCTAAATTTATGGAGTGAGGGGTTATACCTCAATACACAATCCATTAGATAACATTGTATACAAACTTGTGTTTCCATGTACCTTTGGGTATACAGAAAGACCCCCTAGTTCATTTTTATTACCTAGCCATACAAATCCTTTGGTCACTTATTTTTGTGATACATTGATAAGCAATTATCCCTGAGAATTTACTTACACCATACCTTAAAGATGGGATAATGGGAAATATAATGGTTATTATTCATAAATATCACTCTAAAATATTGAGCCAAGACTATTTTAAGGATGAGATTGGTATATTTGTAAGCTCACAAACCAAACACATACGGTAGTATCCTTACAATCTTGGAATTCATATAGTCATAGATCTAATTTTGATTTTTTAAAAGCTATAGTAGCAAATAATATCATATTCTACCAATTGATAGAAACATAATAACTCCAAATATCATAAGGGTTGACATGTTTCAAAATAGTTACCTAAAATCATTATAGTGGCTAGAAGGGTTTGAATGTTGCATAATGGCTACCTAAATTTGTTGCTTGTTAGAAAAGAAAAAAATTCCCCCCTATAGGATGAATACACCATTGTGATTTTATTGTCAAGATAGTCATTTTCATAAGTCAAATTTTCAACAAAAAAATCACACAAAATTATTTTTCACCTATAGTTGTTTAACCCTTTTTTAAAATGCATGTAGGATTAAGGGGGTTGAATAACCTATACACAAGGATGAATAGAACTATTGTAAAGTAGGTAAATTAGCCAAAAACTTAGATAAATAAATATTCTAAATTAAATTATTGAGTTATGATAACTATATAAAGTACACTCAAAACAAAAGTTTGATTACATAAAAATGAAGAAGAGATAATACTTATCTTATCTATAAATTTACAAGCTAATCTGAGAAATATGAAGGTGGAAATAAGCAAAGACAAATTTAGAATCTAGTCATTAGATTATATATATGTTTTTTTAGAGGCCTGGACACTTTCATTGATCTGTGGACACTTACGTTGATGCTTCTATCCTAATTTCAATGTAACTATTATGTATAGAATATTCATTATATTGAAAACCGACCACCTAGAGCCTTCTAGATTTTTTATCACCTTTATATTGATATGTTTTATTTACATGCATATAAAACCAATAACTATGTATTGTTTAAACCCTAACTCTTCACCTTAGGTCTTTTTTCCTTGCCAAAAATGGGTTAATTGGCTCACAATGTCAAGCTGACCTCAAGGACCCCTTTATGAATGAGTGATGTCAACATAACCAATACTCCAAGGAGGGCCTCAAACTTATGTATTTATCCCCTAGGTGTTAGCTTATATGTGTACAAGGGTGAAATATACTATATTTAAAGGCATATAATTATCTAACTTGTAATTTGATAAATACTACACATGGGTTGTTTTTTAAGTGCTTCAGACCTGTAATATGATTGATCCTATGTCTCATATGGAAATAACAAATAATAGGGTATTAGAACTTAGTTGTGCAATTGATTAATTGATCTTGAATAGGGGCTTTCATGGTATTTGATAGATGAATAATAATAATGATTAGATTTATATATATATACCATACCTTTTGAAAATATCTCACAGTATGGTTTAATAAGATAAAAAATTTGATCCATAGGATTCAAAATATTTGCAATTTTGATGACTTTTGAGGACTAGATAGTTAATAAAAATTTGGACACCTACATTGATGCAAGTGTCCCTATGTGGGACATAAGTGTTCATTAGGCTAGGAAATTGTTAAGGATCTAAAATTGATAGTTAAGGATATATTAGGTTTTAAGCTTATTATATAGTGCATGATATTTGGATAATTAGAAATGATTGGGTCAAACCATAATATAAATAGTTAGGCATAATAAGATGGTGAACATGAGCTTTTCAAAATTAGGAAGGGATAGAACTGAAGGGTAGAGACTTGATAGGTATTTATCAAGTATACTTGACTGATTACTTGAAAATAAAGAGAGAAAGGAAAGAGTATACTAGAGGAAAAATTACAATTTAAGGAATAAGTATCCTGCCACCACTTTAATGCCTCCAAATAATAGTTCCACTCCTCATCCAGACCCCAAGGAAAATGCTAATCTACCTCCTCCAAAAGGGAATGATTAGTTTTAAAGTGCATAACTACATAGAAAAGGAGGCTATAATATTATTGAAGATATGAAAAAGATCAGTCTTCATGAGCTACTTCATATCATTAAATAAAGATAATTATTTCACAAATCCCTAACTGGGAGATCATCTATTAACAAATCAAAAGTTACACATAAAAACATGATCATTTATAAGGGTAAGCCTGAGGTCCTAACTTTTCTCTTAACTATCAAAATGTTTGGAAAGAATGTGCATAATTATTTTGTTGACTCAGGTGCCTCAGCCAATGTGATACCCATACCTATATGCAAGAAATTGGGTTTGATCCCAGATAAGTCTAAAAGGGTGGTCCTACAAATCAATAATTCTTCTTTCCCATGTGTTGGGGAGTTTAAAAATGTACACATTCAACTTTAATTTGAGCCACATGTACAACAATACATAAACATCTTAGTCATTGACATTCTTAAAGCCTATGGCTTGCTACTGAGTCATGACTATTATTAGATTTCTAGGCTGCACCGTAGCTGATGAGAGAAGTGTTCAAGTCCTATCCTCAAACCTAGTCTAATATGAGAGTGACCTTAGAATGTGGGCTATCTAATTTTTAGGTCAAACCTCTATTTTTCATGGGGATAGCTCCCCTATTATGACAATGTAGTTCTTTCTAAGACTTAAATATTTCACAAATAAAAGGGAAAAGGATGTGAAAACTAAAGCAAGAATCTAACCTAGGTGGTGATGAACCAATTGATGAATCATCCACTCTCAACTATTTCATTTGATAACTACTGATGAATCTAATGAAGACAAGGGTTGATCAAAATTTTCAACAATGTTTCAAGCATGAATGTTTTACATGAAGGTTGGGTAGAGACCTATAACTTGAAGGATAGAAAGAGATAGGTCTGTGCAAGACACTATAGACTCATGTCACTTCAAGGGAAATCTTACTTACTAATACTTCACACAACCTAAAATAAACTAAAAAACTGAAATCAAGGTACATGAAGGACATATAGATGAATAATATAAAAATACAATCTATAAATAAAACTCTAATAAAATACACTTAACATTCAACTAGAATCTAAAATTGTCTTTTGTTGCTTTGAAAGAGTTTACAAAATGATTTTGGTAGAGCTTTGCTATACCTAGCTAAGGGATGGAAAATAAGAGATAAATTCCTAATTTTATAGAAAAAATGGAAGACAAGAGATGGAAATCTAGGCATATGAGGGGTCATCAATGAGCTCAAAGTGGCTTAAGGTAGTTACACAAGCTTATCCTTATTTTTGAGCATTGACATCCCATTTATGAGCCCATTTTTGGCATTATGGTGGATATAAATCCTTAAATTAACCTCATTTATGCCTTGAACATTTTAAAAATAGTTCAACATTCCCTTCTTTGGAAGTTATGTAATACACATGGGGTCTAAATAGGTCCACTTGAGGAATTGAGCAACTTTTCCATGAATATGCATGCTAAATGCTTCATGAAACTACCTCTAACCTGAAATAATGGCTCCCATTTTGGTTTAGGATCACCTAGACAATTTTTACAATACATAAAGATGGTCCATTAATGACCTCATGCCACCATTTTCTCGATATATCCTTCTATTTGCATGATAAGTAGGCCTATGTGGTCTGATCTCCAACCTTTTGCTCATATCCACTATGTGAGTGGCCTAATAATTAAAATTAGGCTTTAATTTCATTTGATGAGACTTATATAGTCCTTAGATAACCTATAATGCATTTATCTTTTGATTCTTGAAGAGTCTTTCACCTACAACACACATTAGCCTTGCCTCACTAGGCCAATTAGATTACCCCATAAATTGGTAATTTAGATGGAGATGATGAGAACACTTTTAGTCAGTTCCATGGGATGTATTGATGTTAAATAGATATAAAAAGTCTTAAACCTAATCCTTCTATGGCTTATAACTCTTCCTTAGGCTTTGGAACACAAATTTTAATCAAAACCTTACAATTTTACTTGTTCAAGAGACATCTATACAATTTTTGTACCATCCAATAATATGAGTTGAATCCCCTCTAAGTCCCCAACATGATCTAAGTGATAAAAAAACAAATTTTGAGCAAAATAATGTATTTATACTTAAACCTCTCTAGACTGGTCATTATTAGGGTTTAAGGGAGGTTTTAGGGGGTTTGGGAGTCTTAGGGCTAGTTCTTGAAAATATGAGCTTAAGTTTATGAACTAAGTGCACCAATCCCAAGCCCATAATCCCTCTCACCTCCCATGAACATTTAGATCCTCCATGTGTAACCTTCAAGCCTTGGCAAGAACTTCAAGGTGCTCCTTGTATGAAGAATTTTATCTTTGAGTGATCCCTACATATCTATAAGTAGAAAGGTTCACCTTGATGACTTTCCCAGGGGCTTGAACTTATCCAAAATTATTCAAACATTATGTTATCCCTCCCTTTTTGGTCTGAGATCATCCACATTTCTCATCTTATCTTCTATTTCACTTTTAAAAGCACATTCCTAATGGGATTTGAAGGTTCGTCTTGTCTGTAGACTTGGGACATGGATTTTTGGCCTCATTATTAGAGCTATGAACCATAATTTCCTCTTTTATTACTAGGAAAACACCTTGGACACCTAAAAAATTAGTATTATTACCTTCATTATGCTAATTACGCTCCTTTTAGTGCATATAGCTAAGTGTTCTAATCCCTACAACTCTCTATTTGATGGAACATTAATTGAGGTTAGCATGGAAACCACCAAAAGGATTAGTTATGTATTTTTTGAGTCCCTCTCCCTTATTTAACTCATTTTGCATGTTAATATTGTTTATATCCCGATCTTTGAGCTCAAACTAGCTTTTCTACGTCTCTTTCATACAACCTTAAACCTAAACATGCCAACTAAGGAGACATGGTGGTGCTCAAAGGACCTCAAAATACCTTTAAGGTCATTTCATGATTTAATCCCTTCATTTGAGTGGGGTTTGAGGTGGTATTTCATCATCGGGTCATTTCTAGGCTTTGTGCAGGGTTTGAGACATCCACCATCTTAATGATGGTTCATATAGTATGGATGTCCAAACCTAAAATATATTCCATAGATGTTTAGTGAATCAACCCCTTCATCTCCCATGAATATTCTAGATTCCCATGCAAAGGCTCCTTGGATATATGAGCATTATAAGTGGGGTTAGGGTTATTTACAGGTAGTTTTGAGTCCTTATTTTCTTAACAATCATTCATACAACCTAGCCATTCATTGTTAATAAATCTACCCTGAATGTTTAGTACATAGGGAGAATTAAATCTTCCTAAGAGCTCTATCTCTAATGATGTTTATGGTGGAATGGGTGAGCATGTGAACATGCCCCTCAAATTGCTTGTATGCAGGTGAACTGGCTCAAGCTAGGTTTTATGAAATTTGGATCACTTTTTCCACCTCCTGAATCTTGAAACCCCTTTTTTGAGTCTAAAACATGCTCACACTCCTCACCATAGCTAACATATTTACTATTTTTTAAGGCTTGGTTATTCTTGGAAGTGTTTCATATCACCATTTTGGCTCAAATTAGCTCCAAACTCTCTACTAATTAGTGCACTCAGACTTGTATATTTGAATATAACCTTTAACTAGGATTCTACAAGTGCTTGTGACCTTGGGAAGTGTTTAATATAGGATTATAATGGTCATTGTTCTCAAGTGATATTCCTCTAACACTACTTTCTTTCATAACCCATCTTTTCATTCAACTCAGGTCTCATACTTGCATAGACTATGTGCTTTCATGACTATAGTGATGTCATTCTACCTCTTCATGGGTAATGGTTATCAATTTTACACCATTGATGATGTGTATCTTACCACCTTTGTATGTATTCTACTTATCTAAGCTTAAATGAGGGGGAAACACTCTATATGTTAGTATTGTCAACTATTACCCTCCTTTACGTCTAACTATCTATAGTATTTGTTACCAAGCTTATGTTAGGAAGGAGATGGCATAGACAATGTTTGAAACTTGTGACATGGGTGGTCCACATCACATTAAACCCATTTTGGAATTCATATTATATGATGTTCATGTCAACCTTTGCACTTTGGATGATTCACATAGCTCCTTCTGAGGCCTTGCTACAGTAACTTTAGTGGCTGACTATAGGTGCCCTTTTTGCATTTTTAGGTTGCCATATGACCATATAGGTCTAGTGTCTAATGATCCTTATGGTTTTAGTGTAGTGTGGGGGTCAACTTGGGATGATCTAATCTTGAATGGAGGGTGTATGGCTGAAGGAAGGTAACAATAGAGGAATGTTGGAGTGGAATGAACATATAAATATGGTCAATATAGTGTAATGATAGTGGAAACATAGTGTAACAATATAAGTGTGAGAATGATATGGAATGGACATTAGAATCCTCCCAAGACTAATTTAAATGGACCCTATAGACACCCTAATGTATAAAAAAGAAAATATGAAAGTTTGGAGGCAAAATCAAAGTGTATTTAGTCTTACAAGGAAACATAAGATTCTAAAAAATACATTAATATCAATAAAAAACCTTAAACTCTGCAAAATGTGACTGAGTAGACTTATAGACATAAAGGGTGGTTTGTAGGCTTGTGAATCCATCATGAGAGTGGATAAAGTTTCCTTGAGGCTTGTTAAGAAATCTCATCACCATCTCAACACCATATTACATACTTTGGGGCACAATGGGAGTCCTATAGATGCCTTTATCTATGCATATAATCTCTATCATATAGTGACCTTAGCAAATATACAACCTTATTTGCTTGGGATAACCTAGGGTAACCAGAGGAGTATTAAATATTTTGTCTAAATAAGGAGGCATAGAGAGACTTAAAACATATTTACCAATCTCTCAACTCTGATTGTAACCTTTGATGGAGATGCCAAACTCTACTCCTTACACAAATTTATTTGTAGACCATGTACAAAAACTAGTCAAGGGGATTTGCATGCCACACAAGCTCACATATGTGAACCCAATCTTTAAAATACCATGGGAAGACTCTACATGACTTGAGAAAATAGGAACCATGACTAGTTTTAAAAAATGAGGTAAATTCCTTTGAAACTTGTTGACTCCAAATGTGCCTATGTAGATGAGGGGGGGGATATAAGTTCATTAAATTCTTAATTAATTTTCATAAAGGATAGGTAGTTAACCTCTAAAAAAATGCCATGGGTGTTTAGTTCCCTGAGTCTACCTTCCATGGGAAGGATCTTGGAACCCCACTAACCTTCTCCTATATGGAATAAGTATGAACTTGAGGGGTCCTCTAAGCATTCTAATAAGATCAAAGTAGAGGAGTAACTAGTTTGAGCTCCTAGTTCACTAAAATACACTACTCCCTTCACCATTAGATATCTCTAAACTCTTTATAGAAGAACATGCATTTGATTGAGCTGGTCCATATAGTATGAATTTTTACTATTTAAGAAACACCTATAAACTACCATTTTTCCTATAAATCATCTTACTTTAGACCAAAAATGTAGCCAACTGGTGTGGTGGATGGAAAATATGGGGAAAGACAACATTTTGACTTAGTGGTAAGAACTAAGGAAGCTAAAAAGTCACAATTTAACACATGAGATTTCTTAAGGGGAAATGAGCATTAACCAAGACAATAATGGATCCAAATGAGGTATGAAACCATCCCATGATGGCTTAATGAGGATAATGAGGTCCTTTGGAGGCATATGGGGTTATTTAATGATCAATCAAAGCTAAATATCATCTTGACCAAAACTATTGACTATGCACAAGTATATGGCCTTAAAAAGGTTTATCAATTGGATCAACATGTTAATACACCTAGAACACCTCAATGGTAAATTAAACCTTGATTAAACTTTATAACATTCCCTATAATGCTTCTTGAAATCTTAATAATGGGCATGCCTCTTATGATTATGCAAGACTAATGTGTCTTTTAGACCTTTACCAAGCTGTCTTCCTAATTTGTCTTCATCACTACATCTTTATCATGTTGATGACCCTTTAAGGTGGATAAGGACCAAATAGGCATATTTTAACACCATGACACTACATAAATCAAGCTTGAAAGGAGGTACCAAGGTCTATAAGGACTAATAAGGCAAGTTTGAAACATGACCAAATAGTGGACTGATTAGACACCCTTTTCAACTCATGACATAACCAAAAACTATAGTACCAATGATGAAACATGACCTTAACCCATAAGGTTGGCCACTTTATAGGTCTAGGACTAGAAAGTGACCAACATTTATGGTGACTCAATTGTCTTGACTAGCTTGCTGGTTATGGAACCCAAATAATTGGTCAAATTTATTTATGATGACTGACATATAGAGCATGATTGCAACATTGAATTTGCCTTAACCTTGTACACTCTTGAAATAATGATAAATAACCAAATATTAGGAAATAACAAAGAACAAAACTCATAACTATCTAAACAAAAATACTAAACAAAAAACATGACACTTGTGTAAGAGCACTTAGAGGTAAAAGACAAACCTACCTAACTATGTACAATAGAACATGAAAGAGACTTAGTATTAGAGCTTGAGATACCTCCCATTGAGAGGGATGTAAAGGCTTTCACTACTCAATTTATCAAGCTCAAAGTCATTGCTCTCCTTGAAACCAGTGATAATATAAGGTCCACTCTAAAGGCTATCAAACTTGGAGTGTTTTCTTGGCTTTGCACACTCTTCATCCCACTTGAGGCCTATATCTCCTTATTGAAATGTTCTAGAGGAAGTTATCTTATAAAATGAATTATTCACTTGATTATTATTAGACCAAATTGTCTAGATGGAATTGTCTCTTGTCTCCTCCATCTATCTTAACTCATTCAATCTCACTTGCATAACATCGTCTTCTAGGAGTTTAAGTTGGTGGGCAAGATCTAATGCAAGAAACTCAAGAGATATAAGAAGTCTTACCTCTCCACCATAGAAAAGGAGGTATGAGGAGTGTCTATTAGCCTTATTAGGTATCACTCTATATGCCCATAGGTTAGTTATCAATCAAGTATGCCACTCCCTTTGACTATCCTCCATATTCCTTTTGATGATTCTTAGCAAGTTCTTATTTATGGACTTTGATAGTCTATTGCCTTATGGGTAATTGTTAGAGGATTATTTAAGGTAGAATTCATGTGAAATATCCCAATCACATACCTTGATGCTGTTAAAAGACAATGCATTGTTAGAAATGATTATTGAAGGCACACCAAATCTATTCACAAGGTTGTCATAAAACTCTAGGATAGTATTTTCATTGGCTTATTTGAGGGAATCTACATCAACCCACCTTGTGAAGTAGTCTATGGATGTGATGAACCAATTTTTCCAAAAAATTAAAGGGGGGTGGATCATCCCTATGAAATCCAAGCCCCATTTTATGAAGGGTTGTTCTACTTGTATTGGTTGTAAAGGAAGAGTAGCTAGCTTCTGCTTGCCAGTGAATATGGCACACTTTGAAAACTTTTTCACCAAATAGTGTGCATATATAAACAATATGGGCCAAAATTAACTATATATGATAATTTTAGAGGCTATGTTATTATAAACAAAGTGCCCACCAGCTGGGCCATCATGAAATTATTCAAGCAATTTGTCCACTTGGTATGATTTCACACACCTCAAAAGCATGCCTCCTATGTCCTTCTTAAAAAGTAATCCATCTATAAAGAAATAGGGTATAGTTTACAACCTAAAGTTCCTTCTCTTATCTCTATCTAACTCCATAGGACATTGGCCTTATTTAATAAATATGATCACATCATGTGTCTAGCTAAGAGGGGTGTTGCTTGTAGCTACTTGTTGACTGTCATAAACTAACAACATTTGATCTTTGCCTTCCTTTACATCTGATTCAAGGTACTCACTTAATCCTATACCCTTGATAATATTTTTAACTCTAACTTAAAGGTCATACGTAATGTATTTTGTTACCCACCCAGCTCTCTTCTCATTAAGGTCTTTATTGAGTATGAACTCCTTGATGCTTGGGTGTACTGCCATGAGTATGATCTTGCTATTTGACATCATGTGCCTAGATTTATTCAACATTATCACCAGATAAATCACATGTATGTATAAAAAATTATACCTATCATCATATCCTTCTAATTCTTGACTAAAGAAGGTAATAGGCTATTTTAGGCCTTGACCATTTTGTTGCATTAACATGGAAAAAATTGCATCTGATGTAGAGAAAGCATACAAGTAGAATTCCTCATTAAAATCAATATTAATAAGTGTAGGAGCATGGGATATGGCCTATTTGATGGAATCAAAGATTATATTACCTTATTTTTTCCATGTGAACTCCTTGTGTTTATTTAACATATGAGTAAGAGGTTTGACCAAATCTACAAAGCCTAAGATAAACCTTCATATGAAATTAATCTTCCCCAAGAAAAATTGTAGACCTTTCTTGTTATTGGGAAGGGGTAAGGATAGAATGGATTCAAATATCTCAAGGTCTATAAACATACCATAATTTGGCACTACATGACCCAATAATCTACCCTCATGAACAACAAAGATGCATTTCTTAGGATTCAATGACACTCCAAACTACCTGCATCTATCAAAGACTAGTTTTAAGTGAGCTATGTGGTCTACTATATCCTTTGAGAAAATAGTTATGTCATAAATATAGATGATCACCATTTCATTGATCAACCCCTCAAAGGCAACATTCATTTCCATTTGGAAATTTACTCTTGCATTAGACAGTCCAAAGGGTATCTTCATGTATGCATAAGTGCCCCAATTTATGATGAAATAAGTCTTATGCCTATCCTCTTCTTTGACCAGGATTTGGTTGTAACTAGAGTAGCAATCTAGTAATTAGAACATATTAGAGCCTAAAAACTTTTGAAGAATTTGGTCCATTGAGGGAAATGGGTAGTGGTCTCTTAGAGACACCTTTTTGAGGTCTCTAAAGTCAACACATAATCATATTTCCCCATTCTTATTCCTTACTAGAACGAGGTTTTCCACCCATGAGTAATATTTTATGGGGAATATTATCCTTGACTCAATCATCTTGAACAATTCCCTTCTCATTAGTTCCTCCACCTTTGGATTGATAGGCCTTTATTTTTGTCTCATTAGCTTTACATTATTTTCCATTTCTATGGTATGTTATGCAATTTTGGGGTCAAAAAATTTAAATTAATGATATTTAAATGAAAATAAATATAAATAATATTGACATAAATAAATAAAATTATCTCTCTTTTGCTATGTTAACCTTTCACAATTTCAACAACTTATCCTTAAAGATTTCTACCATGTCATAATTCTCTTCCTTAGTAGAGATACATACCTTGTCCTTTCTCATCTGGTCATCTTAATTAAAGATGATTTCCAATGTCAAAATTCCATTATGTATATTTTTATACCTCAAATACACTATTTGATCATCATATTGGTGTTGGAACTTGCTTTGGTTCATATGGCAAAATTCTACCTCTTGCATGAAAAAATAGATAATTTGCTCATCATTTTCAAAAACTTGCCAACTCTTTTAGGTACAAATGGCTTGCATATGACCTTGATTTTGGATTAAATTTTATTACCTTTTACTCCATTTATAATCTCATAGTGAGATCCAATGGCTTCAGGCTTGTCTGCATGGTGATTTTCCTCCCATGGTATGGACTATATGTTGAATGCCGAGAAATATTCTATGAGGTCCCATAATTGATGTTTATAGGCCTTAAAATAATGGTTATTTACTACAATAATAACTCATACTTATTTCATAAAAATCTCACTATCACCCTTTACTTGAAGGATCTTGATACCTCTCCTTCTTGCTTCTTGTAACCCATGTAGAAGAACTTCATACTCAGCTGTGTTTGAGGTATAACTAAATTAGATCCTTATAGATGAGTAATATTTTTGATTTAAGGGAAAAAAAACATCACACCATCCCCACTACCATTATTTAAACTTGATCCATCAAAGGATAAGGTCCAAAAAACATCATCTTCTTGTGTTATGTTTATTAGGCTAGGCATAGCATCACCCTCCTCATACATATAATACACCCCTAAGTCTACCTCTTCAATGGTGTTGTAGGGGTAAAATCCATGGTTTTTAATTTCACATTCATCCAAGTAGAGATATGATATGCCCTCAAGGTGATAATTAGGATCTTATTCACTAGCATTCTCATCTTCATCAAGTATGGTGAAGTTGACATTTTAAATATTGGGCATATAGGGTTCTAAGTAGAACCTTGAAAGAGACTTAAACCTAATAGTGACCCTAGTCCCATATCTTGTCCTAAAGACCATGTATGACTAGTTAGCGGAGAGGTAACCCCAAATCTTTGTAGTAAAATCCCTAGATAAGCATAGGGAAAAGTATGGGGGAAAATAAACAACCATGAGATCCTGAGTAATAAAACAATTTGGGAAAGAAGCTAATGTAATAGTTAGGTCCTTCAAGACACCTACTATTTTGGTGGGAACACTATCCAACTATAATATACCTTTCTCATTTTTCACATAATTGAGTTTTAGCTTGTTTGTTATAGACTTAGGCATGACTGAGGTTGAGGTACCAAAATCTATCATATAATTATGGATAAGACAGTCCCCTATGATGACTAGCAAGTAAAATCAAGGGGGATTAACAACCTTAGGGGCTTGAAATTTCATAGGATGACCATCATTGACATAAACAATACTGACTTTATTATCTACCTTGTTCACTGAGAGATCTTGTAGATCTCTTATTGGAGGATGTCTTTTTGCCCTAAATTGGATATAACATCCCACATAGAAATGCTGATGTTGGACCTATTTATATAGTCCATAATGTTGAATGGAAGAGTGGTACTCTTGGTCTACATCTTAGAGGTAGAGTGTCACTTGACACTTGAATAATTTTAAGAATAAATGGAGCCTTTTTCTACTAACCATATATTTGATGTGTTTGCTAAGTTGGAACTGTCTTAGTGGCTATGTTTTGAGTGGTAGGATATTTAGTTACTTGAGGAAGTGTAGAAGAGACCTTAGGATGCCCTAAACTATCATCCATCATCCTCCTTTTATCCTTTGTATGGGATGAAACTTTATCATATATATTTTGTGAAGTATACCCTAAATTTGCTACCACATGTTTAAAAACATGATCCCCTTAGTGAAATTTCACACAAGTGGTGTCAGTTGGTACTTTTCAAATATTCCCTTGCTATTGGCTTAGAACCTCTGATGGTGTCATTATAGGCAAGTCACCTTGAGTCATTGGAGGACCTTGTGGTGGAGGAGGCATTGAGTCATGAACTTGAAATGGAGGAGCCTACTACCAACTAGGATTCTAATATGTTTCTCCACTTGTAGATATTACCATCTCATTAGACTACCCCCATGATTGTTACCATTAGACCTCTTGTGTAAGGTTATTGTGTGTGGGTACCAAGGCTCTTAAGATACTTGAAGTTGTGGGGTTATAACTATTTTATGGCTTGGCTTATGTGATTTGGCCTTGGGTTTATTCGTTTGGTCAGTAAGGAGGCCTATTAGAAGAATAAGAAAGATATTAAGCTTGATAGGGACCTTAGTATGGTCTATAGAGGTCTAATACTACCTCTAAAGACAATGAATTGTTTTGTGCTTTCAACAAGAATTCAATTATCTAAAGCCTATCCACTTGGATGTCATTTGATTTTCCTTAATTATTTGGAGCAAGAAAGGAAGCAATGGTGGGTCGATTAGGTTGGAGCTCAAGAAAGAGGGCCATGAGGGGTCTTAGTTTTAGTTTCCCTACATGTGTCAAATAATTTTTTACCCTTATAGATATTTCATAAGCCTTAGGCAAAGTTGTTCCACCCATGGATTGGATCATTACTAGAACATCTAAGTTTTAGGCTCTTAGGTAGTAAAGAAATGCATAATTGGGTGTGGGCTTTATGATGACAAGGATTTTATCCTAAGTTTTTTGGAATATATAATTGAAATCAACCATATATTATTGGGGTACCCTCTTGATTCGAGAAACAATTCAGGTGATAATTTAGGTGACGGGTCTACCTCAATTGATGATGGAACTTCTAGGAGCCATAACTTTTGCACCGTAGCTCCAATTGACTCACTGTTTGAACCATTGGAAATATAAGAATGAGGAGAACATGGTGAGATGGAATGGATATTTGTTAATGAATTTTGACCTCTAAAAACCCAATGGAAGTGCCCTAAATTTCAATTTTAGTAGTGCAATCTAAAAATAGTAATTCCTTAAATTCTATATTGTTGTAAATCATGGAAGTCAAAAAAATACATCTCCCTTGAGATTGGTGACCTTCCACATCCTCCCCCCACCTTCAAAACATGTATAAATAGAGATTTAACCTAAAATGGAAATTAGACATCTCTTCTCAGAGATAATCATATGTTTGGGTCTACAAATTTTATCAATAAAACATCTCTTCTCAGAGATAACATTATTTGAATTATCTTGTTCTAGTTTCTTGATTTATATTTAAACCAAATATTTCAAGTTTTGGATCAGTGGTATCAAAGTAGTTTATATTTAGAGTGTATGATCCTAAGGATGAGGTCAGATTATAGGAAGCTTGGGTGGAAAATAGAACCAACAAACTATCCACCTATTCACTCCAAACCAATTCAAATGGTGGAAAACACTGAGACATCTGATCCTTTCAAGGAAATGGTGAATGAAGCCCTCTAATAGTAGTAAGTGCAGATGCTACAATAATTTTCTCAAATTCTCCAAAAAATATCGATGGGAAATTCTAGCTCCTCATCCACACCCCCACATCCTTTCAGTGCCCCAATACCCTTTAAGGTTCAGGTGAATTTTGATATCCCTACATTTGAAGGCAAAATCAATGATGATGTAGTAGAAAATTGGTTGGATCAATTGTAATCTTATTTTTATGTAAATAAATTCACTGATAAAGATAAGATCACTTTTTATCTTTTGAAAGCATGATTGCCTATCAAAAATTGGTGGGAAGTGTACAAAAAGAGATTCAGTGTAGATGATATTGGCCTTGAGACGGAACCTACCTAGGATGATTTCATAGAAGATGTAAAGGAAGGAATACTACCCCATTGGAGCATATGATGATCTATATATAGAGTGGAAAAAACTTTACCAAGGTAAGGAATAGTCTGTTCAAGATTATACTAACATTTTTCATTCTCTATCTACGAGATTGGGCATCTAAGAAAGTGAGAAACATAAGTTTCTCAAATACCATGGCAGACTACAATGGTACATATGGGGAGAAATGGAACTCTTCAATTTGGAAACCCTTAGTGAAGCATATAAGTTCATAGTAAAGATTGAGTAGAAGCATGAAAGAATGAATATGAAGAGTCAACCTTCAAAATGGAAAAGTGACAAAGAAGGTCAAACATGAGGCCAAAATAGGTAGCAAAATGAAGGAAAGACTGTGAAGTGGTGTGATTATCACAAATTTGGAACTCACTCTAAAGAAGAATGTCGAGCCATCAAGTCCCTATTTTTTGAGTCACAATCCTCAACATCCACTACTCTACCTCATACAGACCCTGTAGTTGAAGAGGTTGAATAAGAGATTATAGATGTTGAGCTCAAAGCCATCGTTGCTTCATCATAGACCCACGAGGTGAGGCTAGATGACAAGGAAAGGTTGTTTCACTCTAAATTATGGGTGAAAGGTAAGCCTCTGCACTTCATTCTTGATAGTGGAAGTCAAAAGAATTTAATCTTTGCTAATGTTGTGAAAAGACTAAATCTATCCATGAAGCCTCACCCAAAGCCATAAAGTATTGGATGGTTGAGTCTAGGGAGAAACCTCCATGTCACCCACCAATGTCTTCTCTCATAAACAATAAAACCTTTCCAAGATGAGGTCTTATGTGATGTGGTCAATATATATGTTTGTGATGTACTCTTTGGTCATCCATTCATGTGTGATTGACATGGAATATATGAATCAAGAACTTGAAGGATTAATATCACTCTTTAAACATGGCGTTATAGGGTACCAGAGGTACTGCCTTCTACATTTATCTCTCTGATTAGTGCCAAGAAATTTGTTCTCATGGTGGTTAAGCCACAAGAATTGAAAAGGGCCAATGTTACATCCCTAACTACATAAACAACACAATAAAAGAATCAAATAGATACCAAGCTGAAAAAGTTCATGGCCTTCCATCCATAGACTGATGGTTAGATAGAAATGGTGAATAATCGAGCCCTACACAGTTCCATAAATCACATTCCATTCCAAGTTTGCATTGAGAATAAAATCAAAGTAAAATTGCCACACTTGATGAAAAATCTTGATGAAATGGGGACCATTGCTTCTCAAGGAGGGAGGAATGATCTGGGCAACAATTCAGGTGATGGGTCTACCCCAATTGATGATGAAACTTCCAGGAGCCATAACTTTTAGACCATAGCTCCAATTGACTCACCGTTTGAACTGTTGGAAAGCTAAGAATGAGGAGAAAATGGTGAGATGGAATTGTGTTCAAATAAATGAATTTTGACCCCTAAAAACCCAATGGAATTTCCCTAAATTTCAATTTTAGTACTGTATTCTAAAAATAGTTAGTTTTCAAAAATAGTAATTCCTCAAATTCTATATTGTTGTAAATTGTGGAAGTCAAACCAATTCATCCACCTCGAGATTGGTGACCTTCCACATCCTCCCCTCACATTCAAAACATGTATAAATTAAGATGTAAACTAAAATGGAAATTAGACATCTCTTCTCAGAGATAAGCATATATTTGGGTCTACAAATTTTATCAATAAAACATCTCTTCTCAGAGATAGCATTATTTGAATTATCTTGTTCTAGTTTCTTGAATTATCTTTAAACCAAAGCTTTTGAGTTTTGGATCACCTCTTGATTGAGGTGAGCTATTCAACTAGTGACACATGGTCACTCCTATCTTCTAAGTGCTTACAAAGACACTCATAAAACTAATCCCAAAATTTAATTGAGGTAGGAGTCAAACCTCTATACCATTGTAAGGCTTTTCCTTTCAAGGATGTGGCTATTAGTCTCATCACTACATTCTCCTAGGTGATATTATGCATTGAGCATAGGTTTACAATGTTAGCTATGTGATCCATAGGAGTGGTGGAGTTTTATCATATAAAATATGGAAATTTTTTTAGGGAATTTAACTAGGATATCATAATATTATTGGATGTTAAGAGGGTTAACACTATTGAAAGGTACAAAAGCTTACAATCTAGGCTTTACCATTGGGATTGGTGGACTTTTAGGGGACTGTGTATGGGAATTTTTTTAAAATTTTAGAGATGTGGGAGAATTGAAAGGGTGTGAGGTTGGGGTATGAAATAGGAACCCTCTTTATCCTTGTAATATCTAATGGTAATTCAACAAATTGAACTTGCTTACCTTTTGAAGCAGACCTAGTAGAGATTTAGTGCATGAACTTACCTTCCAATCTAATGATGGCTATCTTAAGCCATCCAAATGTCCTTCCACATTTTCAATATTTCCAAAATATATGTCCAAGTGACTTGATTTATATCCCATTAGGTGTGCCAAAACTATTGGAATTATATGTTGCACCCTAGCTAAGGAGAGAAGTGTTCAAGTCCTATCCTCAAACCTAGTCCAATATGGGAGTGAACTTAGACTATGGGATGTCTAATTTTTAGGTCACACATCTAGTTATAATGGGGATAGCTATAATAATATGAAATTTTAATTCTTTCTAAGACCTAAATATTTCACAAAGAAAAGGGAGAAGGATGTGAAAACTAAATCAAGAATCTAACCTAGGTGGTGATGCACCAATTGATGAATGATCCAATCTCAACTATTTCATTTGATAACTACTAATGAATCTAATGGAGACAAGTTTTTATTAGGATCTTCAATAATTTTTCAAGCATGAATATTTTTCATGAAGGTTAGTTGGAGACTTACAACTTGAAAGATAAAAAAAGATAGGACTGTGTAAGACACTATAGAGTCCTGACACTTCAAGGGAGCTATTACTTGATAAAACTTCACACAACATATAATAAAATAAAAAAATTAAATCAAGGTATATGAAAGACATAAAAATGATGAATACAAACATACATTCTATAGATCAAACTCTAATAAAGTATACTTAGCATTCAACTAGAATATGAAATTGTCTTTTATTGATTAAAAAGAGTTTACAAATTGATTTTGGTAGAGATTTGCTACACCTAACTGAGGAATGGAAAAAAAGAGCTCAATGCATAGTTTTATAGATAAAAATGAAGACAAGATAGGGAAATCTAGGCATATGAAGGGTCATTAATGAGCCCAAAGTGGCATAGGCTAGTTACACAAGCTTATCCTTTTATTTGAGTGTTGACACCCCATTGATGAGCCCATTTTTGGAATTATGGTTGATGTAAATCCTTAAATTTACCTCATTCATTCCTTGAAAAATCTAAAAATAGTTTAAAATTCCATCCTTTGGTAGTTATGCAATGTATATAAGGTGTAAATAGGTGCACTTGAGTCATTGATCAACTTTTCCATTAATATGCATGTCAAATGCTTCATGAAACTACATCTAAAATATAATAATGACTCTAATTTTGGTTTAGGATCACCTAAATGACTATTAAAATACATGAATATGGTCCATTAATGGAATCAAGCCACCCTTTGCTCCCTATATCCTTCCATTTACATGATAATTAGGCATATGTGGTCTAATCTCCAACCTTATACTCATATCCACTATGTGAGTGGTCTAAAAATTAGAATTAGGATTCAATTTCATTTTATAATACTTAGATAGTCCTTGGATAACCTATAATGCATTAATATTATGATTTTTTAAGGGTCTTTCACCTACAACACACATTAGCCTTACCTCACTAGGCTGATTAGACTGCCCCACAAATTGGTAGTTTAGATGGAGATGATGAAAACACTTTTAGTTAGTTACATGGGATGTATTAATGTTGGATATATATAAAAAGTCATGAACCTACTCCCTCCATGGCCTATAACTCTTCTTTAGGATTTATAACATAAATTTTGACCGAAACCCTATAATTTTGTTTAATCAGGAGACATCCATACAATTTATATACCATCCAAGACTATGAGTTAAATACCCTCTAAGTCCCCAACATGATCGAAGTGATATAAAAAAAATTATTAGAAAAATAATTTATTTATACTTAAACCTCTTTAGACTGATCATTATTAGAGTTTAAGGTAGGTTTTAGGGGGTTTGGGAGTCTTAGGCCTAGTTCTTAAAAATATAAGCTTGGGTTTATGAACTAAGTGCACCAATCCCATGAAAATAAGCCTTCTCACCTCCCATGAACATTTAGACCCTCCATGTGTAACCTTCAATTTGTGAAAAGCACTTTAAGGTGCTCCTTATATAAAGAATTTGCTCTTTGAGTGATCCCTGCATGTCTACAAGTAGAAAGATTCACCTTGATAACTTTATTAATGGATTTAAATTATCCAATGACCTTAAAACATTGTGGTATTCATCCCCTTTTGGTCTGGGAAAATCAACATATCTCAACTTTTATTTTTCACTTTTGAAAGCATAGTCCTAATGGGATTTGAAGGTTTGTCTTATCTATAGACTTGGGACATGGACTTTTGGCCTCAATATTAGATCTATGAACCATAATTACCTCTTTTATTACTAGGAAAACACCTTAGACACCTCAAAAATTAGTATTATTACCTTCAATGTGCTAATTACCCTCTTTGTAGTGCATATAACTAAGTGTTATATTCCTTGCAACTCTCTGTCTGATGGACCAGTCATAGAGGTTAGCATGGAAACCACCAAAAGGATTATTTAGGTGTTTTTGGAGTCCTTATCCCTTAACCAACTCATTTTTCAAATGAATATTCTTTGTATCTTGATCTTTGAGCTCAAACTAGCTTTTTTAGGCCTCTTTTGTACAACCTTGAACCTGCACGTGCTAACCAAGGAGACATTGTGGTGCTTAGAGGACCTAAAAAAACCATTAAGGTTATTTCATGGCTGAATCCATTCATTTTAATGGGTTTTTAGGTGGTATTTCATCATCAGGTCATTTCTAGGCTTTATGTAGGGTTTGAAACATCCACCATATTAATGATGGTTCATAAAATATGATCATCCAAACATATAATAAATTCCATGTATGTTTATGGAATTAACCCATTCATCTCCCAAAAATAGGTTGGATTCCCATGTAAAGGCTCCTTGGAGATATGAGCATTAGAAAGTGGGGTTTGGGTTATTTACAAGCAATTTTGAGTCCTTATTTTCTTAGTAATTATTCATACAACCAACCCTTAATTTTAAATAAATCTACCAGGAACGTTTAGTACATAGGGAGACTTAAATATCCCTAAGATATATATCTTTGAGGATGTTTTTGGTGGAGTGGGTGAGCATGTGAACATGCCCCTCAAATTGCTTATATGTAGGTGGACTGGCTTGAGCTAGGTTTTATGACATTTGGATCACTTTTTCTACCTATTGAATTTTAAAATGATTTTTTGGGTTTGAAACATGCTCAAAATCCTCACCTTAGCCATTGTATTGACTACCATAACTTGTAGAGGTCCCAAGATACCACCAAGGTCTATGTGTGAGTCTACCTGCATGCCTATGTCACTTCATCTCCAATGTTTTTGAATCAAAATCTAAGTTTTAGACCTTATGAGGTGTTTTTGGGGATCTTGGATATAATTAATCCATGAATAAAGACCTTATTTAGGACCCATACTCACTAAAAACTTCTTATATCATGGGTGTGTCTCTAACTCACTATCTACCTACATAGACAAGCCTTGGTCTGAGATAAAATAGTGAGTATATCCACTATTTGTATTATAAAAGTGAATATATGGACCTATTAATCAGCTCATGACCACAATATTTATTAATTTTAGAGGTCTGGTTGTGCTTGGAAGGGTTCCATATCACCATTTTGGCTCAAATTATCTCCATTTTTTTTGCTAATTAGTGCACTCAGACTTGTATCTTTGAATATAACCTTCAATTAGGATTATATAGGATATTGTGACCTTGGTAAGCATTTAAAATAGGATTATAATGGTCATTATTCTCAATTTATAGTCCTATAACACTAATTTATTTCATAACCCATATTTTCATTTAACTCAGGTCTCATACTTGCATAGACTGTGTGCTCTCATGACTATAGTGATGTCATTATACCTCTTCATGGGTAATGGTTATCAAGTTTACACCATTCATGATGTGTATCTTACCTCCTTTGTATGTATTCTAATTTTATAATCTGATATGAGGGGAAAACACTACTATATGTTAGCAATGTCAACTGTTACCCTTCTTTACCTCTAACTGTCTATAGTATTTGTTACTAGGCTTGTGTTAGGAAGTATATGGCCTATACAGTGTTTGAAACTTGTGACATGGGTGGTCCACATCACATTACACCCATTTTATAATGCATATTCCGTGATTTTCATGTCAATATTTTCACTTTGGATGATTCACATAGCTCTTTCTGAGGTCCTACTAAAGTAACTTTAGTGGCTGACTGTAGGTGCCCTTTTTGCATTCCCAAGTTGCCATATGACCATATAGGTCTAGTGTTTGATGATCTTGATGGTTTTAGTGTAGTGTGGGGGTTAACTTAGGATGATCCAATATTTAATGGAGGGTGGATGGGTGAAGGAGGGTAACAATGGAGGAAAGTTGGATTGGAATGAACATAGAAATAGGGTAAATATAGTGTAATGGTAGTAGAAACATAGTGTAACAATACAAATGTGAGAATGACATGGAATAGACACTAGAATCCTCCCAAGACCAATGTAAATGGACCTTGTATATGCCATAATATATTCACAATAAAATATGAATGTTTGGAGGAAAAATCAAGGTGTATACAGTCTCAAAAGGAAACATA
This sequence comes from Torreya grandis, assembly GCA_037957365.1. Lineage (NCBI taxonomy): Eukaryota > Viridiplantae > Streptophyta > Pinopsida > Cupressales > Taxaceae > Torreya > Torreya grandis. Next base: position 498,180 of record JARHVA010001606.1, on the reverse strand, counting down.
TGATTCTTAGAAATACCTTAATATCTACAAAAAAACCCTAAACTCTACAAAATGTGATTGAGTGGACTTATAGACATAGAGGGTGGTTTATAGGCTTGTGAAGCCATCATGAGAGTGGATAAAGTTTCCTTGAGGCTTGTTAAGACATCTCATCACCATTTCAACACCATATTACATACTTTGGGACACATTGGGAGTCTTATAGATGCCTTTAGCTATGCATAAAATCTCTATCATACAGTGACCTTGGCATATATACAACCTTATTTACTTGGGATGTCTTAGGGTAACCATAAGAGTACTGAAACTTTAATTTGAACAAGGGGGCATGGATAATATTGAAACATCTTTACCTATCTTTCAACTCTATTTATAGCCTTTGATGGAGATAAAAAAATTTGTTCCTTGCATAAATTTGTCTACAGACCATGCACAAAAACTAGTGAAGAGGCTTTTCAAGACACACAAGTTCACACATTTGAAACCAATGTTTAAAACACCATGGGAAGACTCTATATGTCTTGTGGGAATAGGATCCATGATCAATTTTAGAAAATGAGGCAAAATCCTTTGAAAACTATTGAATCCAAATGTGCCTATGCAGATGAGGGGTGGATAAAAGTTCCTTAATTTATTAATGAATTTTCATGATGGATATATAGTTAACCTCTAGACAAATTCCATGGGTGTTTATCTCCCTAAGTCTACCTTCCATGGGCAAGATCTTGGACCCTCACTCACCTTCTCCTGTATGGAATAAGTATGAACCTGAGGGGTACTTTGAGCATGCTAATGAGATTGAAGTAAAGGAAAAATGGTTTTGAGATCATAATTCACTAAAAAACACTACTCCTTTTTGCATTGGACATCTCTAAACTCCCTCTAGAAGAATATGCCTCTGACTGAACTGGTTCATATAGTACAGATCCATATTATTGAAGAAACACCTGAAAACTTCCATTTTTCATACAAATCATCTTACTTCAAACCAAATATTTATCCAAATGGTGTGTGGTGAAGGGAAAATATGGGGAAAGACAACATTTGAGTTAGTGGTATGAACTGAGGAAGCTAAAAGGTCACAATTTGGCACATGTGGGCCCTCTTTAGGGGAAATGAGCATTGACCAAGGCAATAATGGATCTAAATGAGGTATGAAACCATCCCATAATGGCTTAATGAATCAAATTAGGCAATTTTGATGCATATGGGGTGATTTAATGATCAATCAAATCCAAATAGCATCTCATTATGACCAAAACTATTGACTATGCACAAGTATATGTCCTTAAAAAGGTTTATCAATTGGATCACCATGTTAATACACAGAAAACCACAATGGTCAATGAAATCTTGATTAAAATTTATAAAATTCCTCATAATTATTCTTGAAATCTTAAATATGGGCATATCTCTAATGATTTTGTAGGACCAATGTGTCTTTTAGATCTTTACCAAGCTGTCTTCCCAATTTGTCTTCATCACTACATCTTTATCATGTTGATGACCCTTAAAGGTGTATTAGGACAAACTAGGCCTATTTTAACACCATGAAACTAAATAATTTAGGCTTGAAAGGATGCACCAAGGTCTATAAGGACTGGGAAGTCAAGTTTGAAACATGACCAAATAATAGACTAACTAGACACCCTTTTCAACTCATGACATGACCAACTACTATAATACCAATAATGAAATTAGAAAGTGACCAACATATATATAAGACACTGAATGGGTAAATGGAAAAAAATTCTCACACATATGGCTATGATGGAAAGGGGTATCCAATCATATTTGAGTAGATCAAGAACCAAAGATGAAGTACCTAATCACTGAGTATAATATTAATAATGAGAAGGTCAACTTTGTATCCTCACATGTAGGTGTATATACAGTCACTACCAAATCCAAACCTCATGAAAAAGAATTTGAAGGTCCATCTTAGTTAAGGAATCTCCATTTCGATAGAGCTAGATCAAAGAAAGGTATAGGTGTTGGTATAGCTTTTATCGACCCATATGGAAAGTAATATATATTAGCATATAGGTTGAAATTTACTTAAAATAACAACAAAGCTAAGTATCAAGCTCTAATCCTTAGTCTGTAATTCACATTAAAACATAATGTCAAGTATTTATGAATTTTCAACTATTCAGAGCTGGTTGTCTACTAGATTATAAAGAAATATCAATGTAAACTTGATTAATTGAAGAAGTAAAAACATCGAGCATGGGATATGATTGAGTCCTTTTAAGCATTGAACATCATAGCTATTCTAAGGGAAGATAACTAGATGACAAATTCAATAGCAGCTTTAACTACCAACTTAGCACCACCCCAAGAATATAAGATGCATAAAGTCTTTATGGTACTATTTATTTTCCCCTCTATCTTAGATAAAGTGGATAACTTTTAGGTATTTGATAATGATCAACAAAATATACAATTTATGAATAGTTTTGAAGCCTTTAAATACCATATAATAGATGAAAGGGATGTGGAACCCATGAATATAAAGGATTTAGGATAAGACAACATTCCATAAGTAAAATAAAACCACATTTCTATAGGGATGGTCTCACTATATCAAGCTTTTGAAATGGATCCACAAACTCAAAATAAGAAACAACCAAAGCTAACTTTATCAAAGAGAATATGGGAACTGACCAACATCCCTAGAATGTAAACATTGGCTGGAGTTGCACTAAATTTGAGAAATAAAAGTTTAAGGGTCTATTAACAAAATAAAAATATTTGATAACTTGTAATTATGAAGATCTTAAGGTTTTTGACCCTAGGGTCATCACACACCACTGAATCCATAACATAAGCACTTTAGGAAATGATAGAGGCTAGTGAATTCAATTCTAGAACCCCTCATCCAAACAAAAGTACTTAGGTGGCCAACCTAGTATCAGTTAAGAAGAGTGAAGAAATATATTTGTGTAGGATATTTATTATTCCATTTTTGTATTAAAAAGATTATCCCTACACATTTATATTTAAATTACTTATGTGTAATAAATAGTTTAAGTGGGTGAGAAGGTGAGTTCCACTTGGAGTTTAATTGAGTACCACTGTGAGTTATCCTATGAGTTCCATAGTGAGTTACACTCAGTCCCACAATGAGTTATCCTATGAGTCCACTCCCTCTACTCCTATATATTATTATTCACCAATATATTGTAATATGAATCCAATAAATTATTTAACACCTTCTTACATATTTATGAATACAAGCAAGGTCATTGTTACATAATTCTTATGTGCTCACTCTACTAGAAGTCTGATATTATGACATAATTACCCAATAGGTGATCTTATGGTAGAGTGAGCACACAAAATTTTTGTAATAATGGCCCTTCTTATATTTATAAATATACAAGAAGATGTGCAATAATTTTTTGGATTCATATTATAATAGTCTGGTGAAGAGGAATATATAGGAGTAGGGATAATGAACTCATAGGAGAACTCACCATGGGATTGAGTGTAACACACTATGAAACTCATAATGGAACTCAATTAAACTCTAGGTGGAACTCACCATCTCACCTAATTAACCTCTTTATTAAACCTAAGTAAACTAAAGATAAATGTATAGGGATAATCTATTTAATACATAAATGGAATAATAAATATCCTACATTGACACCCCCTCTTAAGCATAACTTAAGTGGGCAGAAAATAAAAAATGGGTCCCATCAACAAGACTTGATGAGGTACCCATGTGAAATGTAAGTTTCAAAAAGTATATTAAAAGGAGAAAACCCAGTGGAAAAAAAATCCCCCCCCAAAAGAGAGACAAAGAAGAGAAGGTATGACTAGAAAGCCCTATTTGAAGCTATAACTACCTGTAGCCACCCTACATCCTATAAAGTAGCCTCCTAAAGTGACTGTTGATTAGAAGTAGATGTAGTTAAGAGTAGATCACATTGAAAAGGTGAATGAATCTATAAATTATTTGATGGATATCCAATGAAGGTGTGGTTCTTATATAAGTAACTATGATCCTCATGCAAAGTAGAAATGGTAACTGCTCTATGAAGTGATGGTGAATTTGAATCAAAAGTGGAGTGTGGAAGGCCCTAAAACTATGCATAAGATTGCATAATGTATGATGTGTCTTGAATCAACGATCCTACTCCCTAAAAAGTTTGTGGTGAACTAGAAGTAGCTGGATCAATAAATAACTCCTAAATACATGAAAGATGATAAGGATATGGAAGAAATGGGTCCCCATCACTACTATAATCATCTATGGTAGAAGAGAAGTCATTAACAACAAAAATGTGCTCAAGATTTAAAGTGTCATCAACTATAGGTGAAACTAATGAAGAATATGAAAGAGGGACAAAGTGGGAGAAAAAATATAACTAAGTATCATGATCAACTAAACCCACTAAAATGTTACTATCACTGTGAAAATATCTGACATACACTAAATCTAGAGTGAAATCAACTCGCATACCTTGACCTAGGTGAGCAATTTGATATACTGATAGGAGATTAGTTAACAATGAGGGAATATTTATAACATTGTTAAATGTTCCACCACTCATGTCAATGGACCCTCTCTAAAACACTTATGCATAAGTATCATCACTTAGTTAAACAAAAGACATGTTACATGGATCCAAAGAAGTAAATTCCACATGTGAATATGCCATATGATTTGATGCAACTAGAGCTCGCCCCTTTGTTTTCTCTTTTCATAATTCCTTCTAAAACCTTTTTCCATTTCCCTTTTCCTTGGATTTGTGGGTTGATGAAGATGGTTTGATAGACTCAAAAACACCTATGTTGTTCTTTTCAAGAATACTCATGAGGCGATCAATCTAATTTTTAAACACTTGATTTCATTATGGTTTCCTATGCAATACCCACACTTGAACCTCTATTTTTTGGATTTAACAGTAGAAGAGGAAGTGTCAAATTTTACTTTAGTGGTGGGTCCATCCTTCTTGCTCTCATGATCCTTGGTATTATGTTTCTTCTCTTTTGACACCTTTTCAATGTCATGTCCTAAAAGTAGAGCATGTGGTTTAGTGGAATTTAGTACACCCATTTTAATTTGTATATCTTATTCTCAAGTTAAGTAAGTAAAAAAATTCATCAAAGGAGGGCATAGTCCATGAAGTACCAAGTGCTCTCTTAGTTACATGGAAGGTGGTTATGAAAATAGAATAGGTAGGTCTAAGTTTTATAAGGACACAAAGGATAAGCTGTGAATCCTTCTTATCAATTTTACATTCTTTTAGTTGCAATATCTATTATTTGAACTTGGTGAAATAGTCTCGAGGTGCTTAAAAACTACAAAGGCTAAGATGAATCAACTCATTTTTAAGTTCATGATGTCTCATCTCTTCAAAATTCCCAAAAAGTTTCTCTAGGATATTAGAGCTCTAGGTTCTATTTATGAGCATTGATTTATATCTTTGATTTCTATTTTGTATTCTTTTGAATGAATTAAGAGGAATTTGCATATTATTTGTATTGGAATTTTCATATTTTTTCATGTGTTTTTAGCTATATACATCTTTACAAGTGATTTACTCTATAGATCTGTAAGGAGACATATATTGGAAGACATTTTCAAACTCAAAACTACGTGGTTTTTGATCCATGTATCAATGTGATTTTTTTATAGAGTGATGAGATCCTCATCCAACCCTCATCTAACATGAATAGATATTCCTCAAGGAAATCTTCCCATATCTTACCATACATTTTGGAGGTCTTTTGATCATTCTACTTGGGTGGCCAACTAAGTACCAGTCAAGAAGAAGAATGGAGAAATAAAACTATGTGTTGATTTCAAAATCTGAATTGAGCATCAGAGAAGGAAAACTATCTCCTTCCCTCCTTGGATAAGGTGATCCAAATGGTCAGTAGATCTGATATGATATCCTTCTTAGATGAATTCTTAGGTTATAATTAAGTGCTAGTAGAAGTATAATATATAATGAAATTTGCCTTCACCCCCAAGTGTGGGAATTTTGCATATAAAAAGATTCTAGTTGGCTTAATAAATGTAGGCACAACCTTCCAAAGAGATATAGAATTTGATTTTCAAGGAATTTTTGGCAAGTGCATCATCATCTATATGGAAGAAATATCAATGTTTTTGAAGAATAGAGTTGATCATGCAAATCACCTGCAAAAATTATTTGATAGATGCAAAAGATATGGAGTATCACTCTATCCAAAGAAGAGTATCTTTAGAGTTACTAAAGAAAAACTATTAGGCCACATCATTACCAAAGATGGGATTTCCATTGAACCATAATGAATCTAGGCCATTTCTAAGCTAACCCCCCTAACAACAAGAAATAATTAAATTCTTTCTTTGGAAAAATAAACATTGTAAGGAAATTTATTTTTAGATTTACAGAGTTTGTCAAACAACTGAATACCACATTGAATCATTATGATAAAATAAAATGGTTAATTGAAGCCAAGAAAGCTTTTAAAGATATCAAAATTACCATTTATCAAGCTCCTATTTTGATCAGCCCACACTTCATTAAATATTTCTTCCTTTATTCATTTGATATGGAACACACTATAAGAGGATAATGAACATCTAATTTCCTTCATGAGTATTTATTTAAAATAAGTAATGTTAAAATATTCAATGATAGATAAACAAATATATACATTGATCAAAGTTGTGAAGAAGTTGAGGCATTACATTCTAAGGAATAAGACATATTCCATTGTTTTAGACTTATCCCTTAAGCTCACACTCAACCATAATGAATTAGGTGAAATAAGAGGGAAGTGGATGGAAAATATACAATAGATTGATCTAGACATACAAACAAACAAGATGGTGAAAGGCCAGGGAATCATTCATCTCATGACTAAGATTGATCCATGTATTTACAATGAAAAAATCAATGAGACTCATGTGGATGGTGGAGAATGGTATGCCCACATCATATATTACTCACTCATGGGTATATGTCATAATGATATTAAAAAAGAATAAATGTGAAACTTTAGGGTCAAATAAACCCATTCTATGATAAGGAAGGGATTTTTATACCTGAATAATTATGAAGGCATCTACTTGAGGTGTGTTTCAAAAGAAGCCAAAAATATCCTGAATAATTTACATTAGAAGATAGGTAAAAAATATTCCTTAGGAAATATAGCAACTCATAAAATATTGATAATGGAATAATATTTCCCTACATTTTTTCAAAGATGCTCATAATCATGTTAAGACCTACCATGAATGTCAGATACTTGGAAAAAGGGAAGTGCATGCTACCATGCCTTTATAACTAGTCATTCAAGGATGCTATTTTTCTCAATGGGGTCTTCACTTCATTGGAGTGTTCAACCCAAATTATTCATCAAGACATAAATTTATCCTAATAACCACTAATTATTGTACCAAATGGATACAAGTTATGGCCACTAAGAACTCTATAACATAAGATGTGATCATATTTTTAGAAGAAAATATACTGACTAGGTCTGACAATCCCATATACTTAGTTTGTGATAATGGTCTAACCTTTAAATATTAAAAATTCACTAAATGGGCATACAAAAACCAAATTACCATTAAGTTTTCATCAAATTATTATCCCCAAGGTAATGGAGTAGTTTAATCTACTAAAAAGAATCTGATGGAAGCCATCAAGAAATCAACACAAGATAAACTAATAGAATGGAATTTAATGCTAAATTATGCATTATGAGTGAAAAAACAAGACATAAATAGCCCTTAAGGATTCACCTTTCCTCTTAGTGCATGGGAAATAATTAGTCCTACCTATTACTCTCAAGCTACCAATATACTAGTTTATATGAGAGCACATGGGAGAGGATGAAAAAATCCAGTCCAAATTAATTGACATATTCTAGATGGAGGATGCATGAAAAAAATCACTACACAAATTCAAAAAAAACCAAGACATCATGAAAATATGGTTTGATAAAAGATCTAAAATTGAGGCTTTCAGGATTTCAAACCTAGTGATTTTATGGAATAAGGTAAATGATAAAAAAGGACAACATGATAAGTTCACTCCTTTATGGATTGGCCCATATCAAATATATGAAATCCTAGGTAACAATGCATTTTTTTTGAAGGACCTCCAAGGTAACACCTTATTTTTCTAGTCAATGAACAATTTTGAAACATTGTTTCATGGCTTCTCCGACATAAGATGGTTCTAAATGATTGTAAGAATGCATGTAGATATATGATTAGTCTAAATTTATTAATTTCTATAATATATTTAATGATTTCTTAAATTAATATTCCTTGTTTTCTTAGATTAATATTTCTCATTTTCTATATTTATCTTTCATAGTTACTTTCGTTGCTTTCTAGGTTAGTTTTCATAAAAACTATAGAACAATCCAATAAACTTATTAGATCGAGGTTATGAAAAACCTACCAAAATTAGGGGGATGATATAAGAGGAAACACAATTGACATCCACTAGGATTTATTCTTGCAGTGCTTGAGGATTCATGATTGAGGTATGTGTTATTACTAAATTAAGTTCTACCTAGATTGAATGAGTTAACTAGGCATTTAGGATATACTTTGATATACTCATGTGAAATTTAAAAATAATTTTAATTTTTAAAGATCAAGATACACTGTTACATACTAAAACTTGGATGAGAGGTAATAAAACATTGAAATGGATGCACATTAGCAAGGGCGTATTTATAAAAAACAAAATTTCTTATATATACACCTAGTTAATGGTGATTCCTAACCCTTATTATATATGTGTTATGCAAAAAAACCATACAAGCCTATGGAGGAAGGGTAATTCAAGTAACCTCTACTGAGGCTATGGATGCCTAGCTAGTATTAGAGTAAGGCTTAGAGTGAAATGTATCTTTATCAAGGGTTATGAATATTGACTAGCAACAAAGCAATGACCAACCTTCCCTTATTATTTGGTTATAAAATTTGAAATCATAATGAAATATTCCGTGTTTATTCAAGTCTTTCTCAAAACTCCCATAATAAGAGGAAATAAATTCAAAAAGTCACACAGATCCTAGGAATGACAAGGGTTAATATGTTGCATGAGGAAGTAGGAGTCATTTTGAGTCGACTAGTTCACTTATTATTTTCTTGTTGGGACTGAAGTTTTGATATGATGCATTAATTGAGATTTTAGGTTCTCAAATACTATAGAGTATTTCCCCACTGAGTTGTCATTTTTTGTGCCCCAACACACCACATTTTCATGAAATTCAAATAGGGACCCATTATTATTAAGACATGTATATTCATGGTCCATATCAACCTTTGGATTTTAATATTGATCAGATGTATGAGTTTAAGGCTATTTTCAAGTCTAATTTTGTTGAAAATTTTATGGAAGGGAGAATATCAAATCTTAGGCATCTATCATGAATTATTAATCATCTTTGATTCTTTTCCTTGCTGATGAATTATTTTTTTAATATCATGTTCTGATTTAAGGAACTAATGGGACTAATGGAAATATGTAGCTTATTTAAGCTTTGATGTGCAATGAGTTCCTATAATTTTAGATCTCCATCAAGTCTACTATATTATGACACATGTCATCATCCCACTAACCTTGAGCTTAAGTGGAAAAGTATAAGTTATTGAATAATCTAAAGAAGCCAAACAATGACAGCTAACCACATGTCAAAATATTGTAACTCAGGACACATTTAGTATTCATGAAACATTCTAAATATCTGAGCTCTTGGAACCATAATATTTTTCAACATGGAAACATCTTGGTCACTCAAAGTCTATGAAGAGAAAGTACATTAAAAATTTCAAAAGGGTTTTTAGAATTTTGAGATCATGCCAAGTGGAAAAATATCATTGACCTATAATCCAGAGGATCACTGCAAGTTTATTATTTTTAAAGATCTGAATTCCCTGGATCATGCCAAATGACATAATCCCATTCAATCATATAAAATTAGTTGTATGTATAGTGAAAATTTTGATTTTTCTCTAGATTCTTGAGGGTCTTATAGGTGTCATCATCATGGAAGTTGAAGGCTTGATAGACAAAGTACACAACCAAAATTTCTAAGTCCCTAATTTAATGTGAACTATCCATGTGTTACAATCCCTTTAATTAGGTACTTTCTAGTCAAAGGTACATTGGTTAGAACCTAATTTTATCCATATTTCTAGAACCATCCAGGTGTCTGCATCTTAGAGGTTCAAAACTTGTCAACATGATGGTACATAGACAAATGTAATATTTTATCTAGAACCATGAGATTGTTCCACATGGCATCATCCTCCTCACTCACTGCCTTCCAAAAAGGGTACATAGTATTAATTTAAAATACCCCAAAGTTCATGAGATCATGAACCATTGTAAAATTTCATTAAGTCATGGTCCACAAAGCATTAATGGTAGAGTTATAAAATGGGACACTTTAGATAAACAAGATCATGATAAACACCATAATATCAGAAGTTTGGATCCTACTAAGATAAAATACAAATTAAAATAATTACATAGAAGTTCCACAATCCTAATAATTGTCCACATGTCTTGATATCTCCAATCATCATTTGAAGTTACAAGGTTAGAATCCTCATAACTCCAAAATTGTGAGATTTTTCCATGTGGCATCATCTCATATACATGAATCCTTTTAACATAGGTACATAGTTTAGATTTCAAAGAACTTTGAGTCCCTGAGATTGTAACAAGTCATATAATTTTTTTAAGTCATAGATTGAAGAGCATATAAAGCATAAGTATAAAGTGAATCCCTTTGGGTAAATGATAACCTAATAAATGCCACAATATTTGAAGGGTATAATCGAAACACCTAGATGAAAGTTAACTACTAGGTTAAAAGCTAAGGAAATGAGAAATGGAAACCTATCATGAAGTGATGATTGAGCACTTAGAGTTAATGAAAAGGCACCACCTGATAAAAAAACACTTGTCAAAGTTGACTTACCAATTTAAAATTGAAACATGAAACAAAATTAAAGGCAAATGTTGCATTAACTTCACATACATTGTGAATTCAAGTCTCAAGATTTAAGTAATGATGGGACCCTATTTTGACTAAGTATATATCTATGCCATCACTATAAACATCTCAGTATAAGATAATCATTTGGGATGACTACTATTTTTTTTAATCTTTTACGCTAGTTGAAGGAATTGATGCACACCTTACACTAGCTAGGAGGAGGATAACTAATTCAATGATTAATTGGGCACCTTCAAGGAATGGATACACATGGAGATCACATTGCAAAGGGTATAAGGTAATGGAGCTGGTGGAATGATTGCTAAAGCTCTAAATCAGCACCAAACATGCACAACTCCACCATGATAGAAGGTGCTCCTGTAGCCTATAAAAGATAACTCAAATCAGTTAAGAGAGACACAAATTTGATGTAGCAAATCTCTATAGAATTAGATCTAGATATAATTTTATGGATTCCATTAGTATGAGAAGTAGCATGGACACCACTAAGGCTCCTAATTTATACACCCAAGCTCACCTTTGGGTAGATAAATAACTCAAGTGATATACTTACTCTGTGTTCTATATAATTTACTCTATTTTAAATGGACTTTAATTAATGAATGATGAAGGTTGAAATACATATAATGGTTATGGTTTACCTATCTTTGATAATTTTAGTGAATGCATAGGTTAAATGTGGTAAGCTCATTATAGTAATGTTGTTTTCAAGCTTCTAGTTTATGTTGTTAATGGTGTCTCTATACTAAGTAATGATGTCAGCTTACTCTATGAAATACTTTAAGTTTAAGGAGAGTCATGCACCCAAGCTATGATACCATTTCTAAGAAGAATTATACAAATCATGAACACTTGATCTAAAGCATTACCTTGACCCCTCAAAGCTCTTGAATGACACTAAGCTTAGTGAAATAAAGGATTGTACCCTTGAGACGATAGAACCAACCCAAAATATGCTTTCACCTATTGACCATTAGGATTAGCCTAGATAAGACTTGTACCAATGAATCTACCAAAAGTATATGTTGAAAAGACCAAGTCGTATAAGTTATATCTTTCACCATGGCACAACTAGCCCAATGTGGGCCTCAAATCTTTCTCTGATACACTTCGAGTGTGTGAATAAGGCTTATGCTTTATGTGAATTAATGCTAGTGAAAAATAATGATAAATGTTGAGTGCTATGAGAATATACTACATTTTCACCTAGTTTTAATGAGTCTATAACCAACTTGGATAACTAAATGATCACTTAACCTATGTTAGATGAATTTACCCCCATTTTTACAACATTTTGGTTCCATTACTGGGACCCATACTGAATTTTGTTTTTATAATGGTGCAAAAGAACAATGATCTAACTCTCCCTTGAGAACATCAAGCACTGGCTACAAAAGGTGGAAGATAGCTTTTTGGTAAATCATCTAACCTATAAGGGACAAAATCTGTGGAAGTGGGTCCAAAATAACTTATATGATGCTCTATACAATTCTTCTTTTACAAACTAATAGAGCTTGTGTACCAAAGGTTGGTTGTATATGCAACCCATAAAAGATGACGATATGGATAGTGCCTTGAGTGGATAAAATAGCTCTTAGAGAGACTTGAGACTCTAGACACCACTTGTACTAGAGTAGTAGACAAATGGTGGTAAGGAGCATTGAATAGTTACATGTTTGAGTTTACTATTTTGACATACTCTACTTCCCTGATGAAGCAAAGTATCAATTTTTACATGAACCCAGAGGCACATTTATGAAAGATATAAACACAAAACTCAAGAAATTAATGGTGGATTATAGCTTTGAAACTTTGATAATGGAAGGCTAAAGTCATTTCACATATGTGAAACATAAAGGGGGAGAAGGGGATGTGTAGGTGAAGCATAATGGAAGGGGACAAGTAGATTGACTCATGAGAGCTCAAGAGATAGACTTATAACAAGATAAGGTGCAAGCTAATGGAAGATTTGAAACTTGGAAGTGTCAAGAGAAACCATATTAAGTGGGAAGGGTATGGGGAAGGATTTATTGAATTATAGTATCATAAGGAGGAGAGAAACAATGAAGCCATAGATTGAGCTCAATAGTTAATGGGTATGGAATGCACTAGGTTCCTACAAAATTTTATAACTAAAGATGCACTAGATGTGCCTACCCCCTTTGAAACTATAGTATAATTTCATGTACTAGATCCCCTATGTGAAGAAAGAAGAGTGATAACTGACCTTATTGTCAACATAAACTTTGGATGTTCTGCAGATTTGGAGTATAATTTTGTGATTGAATAAGTTATTCCTTATAAGGAGTTAAGAAAGGGTACCTCTAGACCATTAGGTGTTAATTCACCAAAATATAATGTGAGCACAAGCATACCAACTCAACTAATGTTAGCACATATACAAGGAAATAAGCCACAAGAAGTGGCCTGATGCCATAAGTTAGTAGTACAATAACATCATCATCTTTAGTGCCAATAGTAACAATGGGGAAAATGCCTAACCTAATGGCTGGAGGCATTAGATGACCAATTCCAAGACAAGTACCAAGGGGATAAACATTTTGGATGCCAGCTACCCCCCATAATGTATCTATTATGAGATGGCCATGCACTTGACAAAGTATCACATTGTGGATAATGCCATAGACCATATGCTGAAATGTGAACTATAATAACATGCTCATGGCATCACCCAATTGAAGCATAAGGCAACCCAATTTATTATAACTCTAATAGATCATGCCCATACCTAGTATAGGGAATTTAATCCTAACTAGGCTATGGTTGACTATGAAACCTTGAAAGAAGCATTCCTAAAGGAATTTGACATACCAAGTTTGAATAACAGAGCATCACCATGCTCAAAGAGATTAACCAAGGAATTTTAGAGAGTGTGTGTTTGTATGATCCAAGGTTCAAGACTCTCCTTTATAAGCTTCCTTATGACATTCACCCCTCCCAAAATGTATAATGGTTCATTAGAGGGTTGTTAGTACTGTTTAAAAGAACACTCTCCATGAAGACATTCACAGACCCCTATGAAAATATTGAAGCCATGCTTAGGGTTGAGGTAGTCATAATAACCGATACTAAGATTAACCCATTCATGGAGGTGCAAATTTCATCCATGGCCATCCAAATCTAAAAACTTACTACTAGTTCATCACAATATGCTCAAAGCAGGTTATGGTACACCAATTTCAAAATGGAAGGCCATAATAGGAATAACTACCCTTGAATAAATGTGCACACATTACTTATAAACTATGAGGTCTATCATGAGGTGCATAATGTTCATAACTACCCTTTATTACAATGTGATAGTCAAGTTAACACAACCATCTATTATCAGTTATGCAATGCCTACACTCATATCATATTTAACTATCAAGTGATTGATGAGATGCATGAGAACATGTAAAGAGGTGTATAACAGGGCATTGTAGTAGTCAAAGGGCAAGTTAATCAAGGAAATGAAGGCTATGACCAATTGAATGTAAGATATGGGATGCCTGAGGGTGAGGTGGAGGATGTGATGGTGGAAGGTTCTTACCCCACTCAAGTTACAAGTGTGGTTCCATAAAACACTATCAGTGCAACTACCCTACACATCCTACATGTGGGTACTTTTAAGGAACCCATAATGTTGAGGAATGCCTTGACTTATATAAAAATTTGACCCAAGGTAGGCTTGACATAGACAATGGTGTAGGAATGATTAGGCATGAGCTAAAAGCAAAAAAATGGACTCTAAAGGTGTGATTGACCAGCGTAGAGATAGTTAAAGTGTAGGAAACTACTCATAGTGGATTCACATCTATGCCACCAGTTGTGCCAATGCCTGAGTTGCATCTATAATATGTGGAATAGAGTCATATTAAGTGCATCATATGGCCTAAACCTAAATTTATACTTTACCCAAAATCTACAAGCCATAAAGATGTTTTATAATAGGACATTAACGTCAATCAAAACCTAAAAGGCTAGTTCTAACTGGCACAAGATTTCAAAGCATAAGATGCCACCTTTTGCAAGAAGTAAAATAGCTAGGATGCTAAGATATAAGAGATAACAAATATCTTGTGCCTCCTATAGATAAAAGGAATGCTATCCCTATTGAAGAATTTAATCTTAGAGCATGCAGGGAAAAAACTAGTTGAAGTTACTATGCCACACATGAAGTGAGCATAAGAAGTAAGGCATATATAAAATGTGGAGTATGATCAAGAACTGCTTGTGAATGTCACCATTGATGGATAATCTATATGTGAGTTCCTTGTGTACATAGGCACCAAGGTTAATATTTTGACCAAGAGTGCATGGGAGAAGATGGGTAGGCCAAGCTTGAGACATTTTCCCCATGTGTTTTTAATGGCTAACAAGACTTGAACACAACCAGTTAGAATTCTAAAGAATGTCATTGTAGTTATCATGGGCACTAAGTTTTGTTCTAACTTCAAGGTGATCAAGTTGGTAGAAGAAGACAATTATCTAATGCTCTTGGGAAGGCCTTGGTACTATGAAAATAATGTAGTTATTCAATTCAAGAGGTGCTATATGACCTTTGAAAATGACAAGGAGAGGGTATTAATCCCCCTATCAAGTGACCAAGTACCCCCATATGTATAAAGTGTTGATCTTGAGGATGAGATAAACCATATATATAACATCACAGTGTAAGGTGCCAAGACTCTCAACCCCAATGATTAAGGAGTAATTTCTTGGGAAGATGGATAGTTAGCCTTAGACACCACTAATGTTTCTTGAAACTAATGGGTTGAATAAGCTTATGAAATCACTAGTTGAAGTTACCACTTAGTGCACACAAAGGTGCCAAAACCTATGAGGACTAGCTGGGTCTAGATTGATTACACTTAAAAAAGATGGGTCTCTCACAATAGGAAGAAGGAAAAGAGATTATTTTTCCTGAGCAAAGGTAAAATTATGATGCTTCCAAGATATGAGGGAAGAAATCCTATGGAAGAGTATATTTGTGACCTCAAATCATGCATCCTAAAGGAGATAGATAGAATGGGTGCACTGGTGTATACTTTGAGGAGCACTACCTTTCATTGGTGGGTAGTGAAAAGGCCTAAATTTATAACTTAGAAAGATGTGAAAGCATATTTATACACTAGATTCAAGAAAAATAATGAGGACCTAGACATCTTTGCCTACTTTGATGATTCTGACCCTATAGTGTATGTGCACTTATGCCAAGAAACATGGACTATCTATGGTGAGAATGCCCCAAGAGACCTATGGGTACATGCCTTCTAAATAACCTTAAATGTGTGGGTGATAACATGGTATGTTGTAAATGAGACATGTCATGAGATATAAAATTATGTAATTAAGTAGTGGTTCATGTACATCTCATTTTCTTCATAGAACCTGGAATTGATTGAGCCACTATAAATAATTTGAAGGGTAGTGTTTGAGGACACTACAATCCTAGTGGAGTGCATAAAAAATATCTTTGTGGAGAAAGGGTTGGTGATCTCAACTTTATTTTAAGATCAAGTTCTCAATAATGACTTGAGTGATAAAGATAATGATATTTGGAAGATGCACAATTAGACTACCTTAATAGGTAAAAAGAATCTAGTGCACCAAGTCAAAGATAACACCCTTGATGAAGAAGACCCAACTCATATTCACATAGAAACAATTGAAGGAAGTAGGCAAGTTGAGGATTTACATCAAGTAAGGAATGAGCCCTATCATGCACCTATCAAAACTACCAAGGTAGACATCAGCTCAAAAGGGGAACCAAATATGACTACTCTAGGTGCATATTGGTTTGACACAGAGCTGGTGTAAATTATGGATCTCCTAAAATAGTTCTAAAACTTGTTCCATTTAAATTATGGAGACATGAAGGGCACCCACCCATCCCTTAGGAAAATGAGTATAAAGCTAGTTCATGGCACAAAACTTTTCAAGAAGTTCCATTACAGAATGAACCCCAATTTCCATGCCAAGGTTAAAATTGAGATTAATGGAATGCTAGACATAGGTGTCATCTACCCTATGAAATAAATTGAATGGGTGAGCCCCATGATTATTAAATAAAAAAGGATGGGTACATTTTTATTTTAATTGATTATAGACTATTGAATGCTACCTACATCACTAACCCCTTTTAGAATCCATTCACTGAAGAAGTCTTAAATGGCATCAAAAGTTGAAAAATATACACCTTCACTGATGGGATCTCAAGATACTATCAAGTCTAGATTGAGGAGGATGACAAGACTAAAACAATGTTTGCAATAAAATAGGATTTATTCATATATAATGTGATGCCTTTTTGAATCAATAATGCACCAACTATATTCTCTAGAGTGGTAATCACCATATATAAGGACTTCATTCACAAGTTCCTCCAAGTGTACCTAGATGATTGGATTATGTATGGGCTAGTGATTGGACTATGTATGGGCTAGTGAAAGACACATTTTGGTAACTTTCTCAATCACATCATCTATAAATATGGTCTACTTATTAATCCCATGAAGATCATAATTATCCTACAACTCTAGAGCCCTTCCATGTAAAAAGATGTTCTCACCTTTCTTGGCCATTATGGCTACTATAGAAAGTTCACAAGGAGCTATGCAAGGATTACGGTGTCACTATAGGATCTCTTATGTAAGGATGGCCCATTCTATTGGGGAACATTGTAAGAAGATGTCTTTGAAACTCTAAAGATCAAGTTGGCTAGCATGCCTATTTTAAAATTTCCCAACTAGATGACTCCATTCCACATCCATGTTGACACATTTGGCTCTACAATTGGCACTATTCTAGCACAACTTGGTGAAGGTAAAATATATCATCGTATCTCCTTCATAAGTAGGAAATTGATCCAAGTAGATCATAACTATACAAAAATTGAGTGTAAAGCACTTACCATGGTCTATACCCTATAAAAATTCAGGAAATACTTGTTGGCAATCCCATTCATCTTCTTCACTAATCATGAGGTGTTTAAGAACCTTATGAACAAGCCTATTATCCATGGGCACATTTAGAGATAGATAGTTATATTCCAAGAATTTTAGTTCTTAATTGTCATAAAGCCTAAAAAATATAAATCAAGCCCAAACCATTTGTCTCACATCAACTATAATGATGTGGTAGCACCTATTGAGGATGACATGTCAGACATGAAACTCTAAAAAGTCTAGAACATCCTTGAGGACTTAGTGGAGATTACCACTTTTCATAAATATGGGTCTATTCCCTAGACTATAACAACTAGAGAAAAAATCATCTCATAGTTTGTGTTACCCCCTTTTAGTTCATTAGTGGGGAACTATAAAAATTGAGATGAGATGAAGTCCTATGACAATATGTCTTAAAACACTAAAGAGACTCTATCTTACAAGAAGTACATGAGGGGATAGTAGAAGGCCATTTCATTAGAGATGTAATAATGCACAAAGTATTGCAATCAAGCTTGTGGTGGCTAAGCCTATTCTAGGATGTAAAATATTATGCCAATGCATGTGATTTCTACCAGTTCATAAGAAAGCCCAACTATCAGGATGAGATACCTATCATTCCTATTTTTTCCTAGGCAACATTCAAAAAATGGGCCATTGAATTTATTGGGCCAATCAATCCCTCAATAGAGTGTACAAACACAAGATACATTTTCATGGCCATAGACTATTTCACCAAGTCAGTTGAGGCAATGCCAACCAAATACTACACAACTACCACCACCATTAGGTTTACTTGGGAAAATATCTTAGGTCACTATGGGTTCCCACTTAGTCTGACTAGTGATAGAAGCACACACTTCCTAAATGAAACTATATAAATCCTATTGATTGAATACATGGTGGTGCACCATAAGACAACACCTTACCATTCCCAAGTGAATATCACAACTGAGGCATTTAATAAGATATTAAGGACATGCCTCATAAATATATGCAACATTGGTCACAAATATTAGGATGATCAAGTGTCAGTAGTACTATGGACCTACCAAATAACATATAAGTGCCTAAATAAGGCTACACCATTTCAAATGGTGTTTAGTGTAATGGTAATTTTACCAATGGAGTTCATGGTGCCCTCATTGCACATTATGTGTATTGGTCATTTAGATGACCAAGAATTCTTGAGTACATTGCTAGAAGACTTGGAGTACTTGGATGAGGTGTGTGCTTAAGCAAGATGGATCTAATAGATAGATAAGACATGCTAGAAGCTATGACATGATAATCATATAAAGTGTAAGGTGCTTATTGAATGAGCATTAGTCTTAATAGATGACTCCTTGGGAATTTAAATGGTAATCGACTAAAGCCCTATAGGCAATAAGATGGCACTTATGCCATCAGACATTAAATTTTTGGTCACAACTCAATTGTGTTATGCTAACCATCATAATGTTTGGTGTAAACACTTGGGCAAGCTAAAAATTAGGTGGATGGGCCCTTATGTCATCCATAACATATTGGATACAAGTGCATGTAAGTTGCACATGTTATTGGGTAAAATCATCCTTAGGCATTTCAATGGTAACCAACTGAAGTTATATAGGCAATAGGATGGCACTTGTGGCATCAAACATCAAATTTTTGGTCACAAGTCGATTGTGTTGTGTTAACCAACATAAAGTTTGGTGCAATCCAAAAATTTCCTTATGTTTTGTGTTGTGTTGGTGATAAGTGAGTCACCTTCAAGCCTATAGGATAACTATTCTAGTACTTCCATTCATAACTCTAGTCAGGTGAGTTGAGCATGGGTGCTTTCTAAGCACTTGAGGCTAAATACCTAAGTTTTTGGGTGCATATAAATTGCCAAACTTGGAAAACTATGAGTACCAAGTGAATAAAGGAAGGCACACAAAATGCTAGTGCACAAAAAAGAAAATGGAAAAAGAAGCAATAGAGGACCAACATAAGGGATTTGTATGGGGTAGGATTGGCCAAAGCAAGATATGAAAGTGCAAGAAATTTATCAAGAAAAAGAGTGGATAAATCTATTGGTGTAGGATATTTATTATTCTATTTATGTATTAAATGGATTATCCCTACACATTTAGCTTCAAATTACATAGGTGTAATAAAGAGGTTAAGTGGGTGATAAGGTGAGTTCCACCTAGAGTTACACCTAGAGTTCAACTAAGTACCATTGTGAGTTATCCTATGAGTTCTATAGTGAGTTATACTTAGTCCCATAATGTTTTATCTATGTCCACTTCCCCTACTCATATATATTCTTCTTCACTAGGATATTTTAATATGAATCCAATAAATTATTGCACACCTTCTTACTTACATATTTATGAATATAAGTATAGTCATTATTACAAAATTATTGTGTGTTCACTCTATTATAAGTTTGATATCATGATAGAATGCCCAATCGGTGATCTTATGGTAGAGTGAACACACAAGAATTCTATAATAATAACCTTTCTTGTATTTAAAAATATGCAAGAAGAGGTGTAATAATTTATTGGATTCTATTTATAATATCTTGGTGAAGAGGAATATATAGAAGGAGTGGAGATAATGAATTCATAGGAGAACTCATCATGGGACTGAGTGTAACACACTATAGAACTCATAATGGCACTCTATTGAAATCTAAGTGGAGCTCACCCTCTCACCAACTTAACCACTTTATTATACCTAAGTAAGTTAAAGCCAAATGTGTAGGATAATCCATTTAATACATAAATTGAATAATAAATATCCTACACTAAAACCCCCTCTTAAGCATAACCTAGGTGGGCAAAAAAGAAAAAAATGACCCCAATAATAAGACTTGATGAGGTATCCATGTACAATGCAACTCTAAAATGTAGAGTAAAATGAGAAACCCAGTGGAAAAAATTCCCCCCAAAAGAGAGACAAAGAAGATAAGGTATGATTATAAAGCCCCATTCTAAGCTACAACTACCTATAGCCACCATGTATCCTGTAAAGTAGCCTCCTGGAGTGACTGTGGATTAGAAGAAGATGTAGTGAAGAGTGGATCACCATGAAAAGGTGAATGAATCTGCTAAGTATTTGATGGATATCTAACCAAGGTATGGTTCTTATACAAGTAACTATGCTCCTTATGTAAATTAAAAATGGCAATTGATCCATGAAGTGATGCTAAATTTGAAGCAAAATTGAAGGAATGTGAAAATACCTATAACTATGTAGAAGATTTCATAATGTTTAATGTGTCTTGAATCAGAGATCCTGATCCCTAAAAAGTCTATGGTGAACCATAAGTAGGTGGATCAAGAAATAACTCTTCAAGACATGAAAGGTGATAAGGAGATGAAATAAGTGGGTCCCCATCACTACTATAGTAATCTATGGTAGAAGAGAAGTCATCAATACCAAAAATTTACTTAGGCTCTAAAGTTTCATCAATTACAGGAGAATCTAATGAAGACTATGAAAGAGGGAAAAAGTGCAAGAAAGAATATAACTAAGTCTCATGATCAACTAAACCCACTGTAATGATACTATCACTATGAAAATCTCTGACATACACTGAATCTAGAGTGAAATCAACTCACATGCCTTGACCAAGGCACATAATCTGATAGACTAATAAGAGATTAGTTGATAATGAGGGAATATTTATAACATTGTTAAATGTTCCACCACTCAAGTTAATAGATCCTCTCCCAAACACCTATGCACAAGTATCATCACTTAGTTGAATAAAACACATGTCACATGGATACAAAGAAGTGAATTCCTCATGTGAAAAATCCATATGATGTGATGCACTAGAATCAATAAATAACCCATATAGGAGCCAAAGGTACCACTTCAACTAGATCTCACCCCTTTTTTTTCTCTTTTCTTGATTTTTTCCTTTTCCTTTTTCCATTGTCATTTTCCTTGGATTTGTGGGTTGATGAAGATGGCTTGATAGACTCAGAAACAACTATGTTGTTCTTTTCAAGAATACTTCTGAGGTGATCAATTTAATTTGTAAAACACTTGCTTTCATTATGGTTTCCCATGCAATACCCACACTTGACCCTCTCTTTTTTGGATTTAACACTAGAAGAGGAAGTATCAAATTTTGGTTTGGTGGTGGGTTGATCCTTCTTGCTCTCATGATCCTTGGTATTCTATTTCTTCTCTTTTAACACCTTTTTGATGTCATGTCCTACAAGTAGAGCATGTGGTTTAGTGGACTTTAGTTCACCCATTTTAATTAGTTTATCTTGTTCTCAAGTCAAGTAAACAATAAATTCATCAAAGGAAGGCATAGTCCATGAAACACCAAGTGTTCTCTTAGTTGCATGGAAGGTGGAGATGAAAATATAATAGTTAGGTCCAAGTTTTGTAAGGACAAAAAGGATAAGCTATGAATCTTTCTTATCAATTTTACATTATTTTAGTTGCAATCTTAATTATTTGAACTAGGTAAAATCATCCTAAAGTGTTTCAAAACTACTATGGATAAGACTAATTAACTCATTTTCAAGTTCATGCCATCCCATCTCATCCAAATTCCAATTTTTTTTTTCTAGGGTATCAGAGCTCTAAGTTATAGTAATGAGCATCGATTTGTATCTTTGATTTCTATTTTTTATTCTTTTGAATGAATTAAAAGGAATTTGCATATTGTTTGTATTGGAATTTTCATATTTTTGAATGTGTTGTTCGATATATACATATTTATAAGTGATTTAATTTATATATCTATAAGGAGGCATACATTGGAAGCCATTTTCAAACTCAAAGCTATGTGGTTTTTGATCCATGTGTCTGTGTGAGTTTTTTTTTGAGTGACTAGATGCTCATCCAACCCTCATCCAAAATGACTAGATCCTCCTTAGGGAAATCTTCCCATGGCTCACCATATAGTCTAGAGGTGTTTTGATCATTCTATTTGGATGGCCAACCTAGTACCAATCAAGAAGAAAAATAGAGAAATCAAACTATGTGTTGATTTTAAAATCTAAACCAAGCATCATATAAGGATACATATCTCCTTCCCTCCTTAGATAAGGTGATCCCAATGGTCAGTGGATCTGATATGATGTCCTTCTTGGATGGGTTCTTAGGCTATAACCAAGTGCTGGTAGAATTAGAATATATAATGAAGTCTACCTTCACCCCTAAATGTGGGACTTTTGCATAGAAAAGTATTCCTTTTGGCCTAATAAATGTAGGTGCAACCTTTGAATGAGCTATATAATTTAATTTTCAATGACTTATTGGTAAGTGAATCATCATCTATATGGATGACCTATCAATGTTTTCAAAGAATAGAGTTGATCATGCAAATCACCTACAAAAAGTATTTGATAGATGCAAGAGATATGGAGTATCACTCAATCCAAAGAAGAGTATCTTCAAGTTACCAAAGGAAAATTATTAGGCCACATAATTACCAAATATATGATTTATATTGACCCATAATGAATTTAGGCCATTTACAAGATAACCCCCCTAACAACAAGAAATAATTTAATTCTTTATTTGAAAAAATAAACATTATAAGGAAATTTATTTTTAGATTTACAGAGTTTGTCAAGGTACTGAATGCCATGTTGAAGCAAGATGATAAAATAGAATGGTAAATTAAAGCCAAAAAAGATTTTCAAGATATCAAAACTACCATTGGTCAAGCTCTAGTTCTGATCAACCCAGACTTCATTAATGATTTCTTCCTTTATTCATTTGATTTGGAATACACTATATAAATAATACTCACACAAAAGGTAGATGATAATGAACATCTAATTTCCTTCATGAGTAATAATTTAAAAGATGTAGTGTTAAAATACTCAATGATAAATAAACAAATATATACACTAATCAAAGTTTTGAAGAAGTTGAGGCATTACATTCTGAGGAATAAGACATATTCCATTGTTCTAGAGTCATCTATCAAGATCATGCTTGGCCATAAGGAATTAGGTGAAAGAAGAGGGAAGTGGATGGAAAAACTATAGGAGTTTAATTTAGACATTAGACCAACCAAGAAGGTGAAAGGCAAGGGAATCATTTAGCTCATGACTAATATTGATCCATTTATTTACATTGAAAAAATAAATTAGACTTATATGGATGGTGGAGAATGGTATGAACACATCAATCATTACTTACTCATGGGTATATGTCCTCTTGATCTCAACAAAGAATAAAGGTGAGCCTTTATTCTCAAATAAACTGATTATATGATAAGGAAGGTAGTTTTATACTTGAAGAATTATGAAGGCATCTACTTGAGGTATGTTTCAAAAGAAGACAAAAACATCGTGAATAATTTACATTAGAAGATAAGAAACCGATATTCCTCAGGCAATGCAACAACTCATAAAATCTTGATAATGGAATACTATCGGCCTATAATTTTCAAAGATGCTAATAATCATGTTAGGACCTACCATGAATTTCAAGTGTTTTGGAAAAGTGAAATTCATGCTGCCATGCCTTTATAACCAGTCATTGAAGGATGATGTTTTGTGAAATGGGGTCTTGACTTCATTGGAGTGTTCAACCCAAATTAATCAATAAGACATAATTTTGTCCTAATAGCCACTGATTATTGTACCAAATGGATAGAATTTGTGGCCAATAATAAATTTATAGAACAAGATGTGATCATATTTTTGGAAGAAAATATACTGACTAGGTTTGACACTCCCATATCCTTGGTTTGTGACAATTGTCTAGCCTTTAAATCTATAAAATTCACTAAATGGGCCTACAAAAACCAAATTACCATTAAGTTTTCATCAAATTATTATCCCCAAGGTAATGGAGTAGTTTAATATAATAAAAAGAATCTAATGGATGACATCAAGAAGTAAACATAAGATAAACTAATAGAATGCAATTTAATGCTAAATTATGCACTATTAGTGGAAAAAACAAGACATAAATATCCCTCAAGGCTTCACCTTTCCTCCTAGTGTATGGGAAATAATTAGTCCTACCTATTAATCTCAATTTACCAATGTACTAGTTTATGTGAGATTACATAAGAGAGGATGAAAGAATACAGTCCAAACTACTTGACATATTCTAGATGGAGGATGCATGAATGGAAGAACTGCACAACTTCAAAAAACACCAAGACATAATCAAAATATGGTTTGATAAAAGATCTAAAATTGAGGCTTTCAAGATTTTAAACCTAGTGATTTTATGGCTTAAGGTACATGAGAAAAAAAGGACAACATGATAAGTTCACTCCCTTAAGGATTGACCCACATAAAATATATGAAATCCTAGGTAATAATGCATTTTATTTGAAGGACCTCCAAGGTAATGAACTTGCTTTTCCAGTCAATGGATAATTTTTGAAACATTATTTCATGGCTTCTCCAATATGAAATGCTTATGAATGATTGTAATCATGCATGTAGATATATGAATAGATTAAATTTATTGATTTATATAATAGATTTCATGATTTATTAGATTAATATTCCTTATTTTCTTAAATTAATATTTCTCATTTTTTGTATTCATCTTTCATAGTTAGTGTTGTTGCTTTTTAGGTTAGTTTTCCTAAAAATTGTAGAATAATCCAATCAACTTATTATATTGGGGTTATGAAAAACCTACCAAAATAAAGGGGATGATATAAAAATAACAATGATTGACATCCACTAGGATTTGTTTTGGTAGTGCTTGAGGTTTCAAGACTGAGGTATGTGTTATGATTGAATTAAGTTTTACTTGGATTGAATGAGTTAACTAGGCCTTTAAGATATGCTCTGATATACTCATATAAAATTTAGAAATAATTTTCATTTCAAAATATCAAAATACACTATTACATACTAAAAATTTGATGAGAGGTAATAAAACATTAAAATAAATGCACATTAGTAGGGGTATATTGATAAAAAATATATTTTCTTATATATACACCTAGTTAATGGTGATTCCTAACCCTTCTTCTATATGTGTTATGAAAAAGAACATACAAAACTATGGAGGAATGGTAATTCAAGTTACCTATACTGAGGCTATGGATGCCTAGCTGGTAGTAGAGTAAGGCTTAGAGTAGAATGTATCTTATTCTAGGGTTATGAACACCGACTAGCAACCAAACAATGATCAGGATTCCCTTATTATTTGGTTATAAAATTTGAAATCAAAATGAAAACTAAAATATTTATTTAGGTCTTTGTCAAAACTCCCATAACAAGGGGAAATAAATTTCACAAAATCACATAGATCCTAGGAATGAAAATGGTTAGTATGTTGCATGAGGAAGGAGTCATTTTGAGTGGACTAGTTCACTTAATAATTTCTTGTTGGGACTAAAGTTCTGATATAATGCATTAATTGAGATTTTGGGTTCTCAAATACTATAGAGTATTTCCACACTAAGTTGTCATTTTTTTCCCCCAACACACCCCATTTTCATGAAATTAAAATAGGGACCCGTTATTGTTAAGACATTGTATATTCATGGTCCATATCAACCTTTGTATTCTAATATTGATTAGATGTATATGATTTTAAGGCTATTTTCAAGTCTAATTTTGTTTCAAAGGTTATGGAAGTGATAAAATCAAAGATTAGGCATATATCATGATTTATTTATCATCTTTGATTCTTTTCCTTGCTAATGAAATATGTTTTTAATATCATGTTTTGATTTAAGGAACTAACGGGACTAATGGAAATATGTAGTTTGTTTAAGCTTTGATGTGCAATGAGTTCATAGAATTTTAGATCTCCATCAGGTCTCCCAGATTGTGATACATGTCATCATCCCACTAACCCTGAACTTAAGTGGAAAAGTATAAGTTATTGAATAATCTGAAGAAGCCAAACAATGAGAGCTATCCACATGTCAAAATATTGTAACTTAGGACACATTCAATATTCATGAAAAGTTCTAAATATCTGAGCTCCTGGAACTATAAGATTGTTCAACATGGAAACATCTTGGTCACTCAAAGTCTATGAAGAGAAAGTACATGGAAAATTTCAAAAGGGTTTTTAGAATTTTGAGATCATGCCAATTGTAAAAATATCATTGACCTATAATCTATAAAATCACTACAAGTTTATTATTTTCAAAGCTCTAAACTCCCTAGATCATGCCAAATTACATAATTCCATTAACTCATATCAAATTAGTTATATGTATAGTGAAAAGTTTGATTTATCTCTAGATTCTTGAGGGTCCTCTAGGTGTCATCATCATGTAAGTCAAAGGCTTGATAGACAAAGTACACAAACAAAATTTCTAAGTCCCTAATTCAATGTGAATTATCCATGTGTTACAATCCCATTAATTAGGTGATTTATAGTCAAAGGTACATTGGTTATAACTTAATTTTATCCAAATTTATAGAACCATCTATGTGTCTTCATCTCATAGGTTCAAAACTTATCAATATGATGGTACATATATAAATTCATTATTTTATCTAAAACTATGAGATTGTTCCATGTGGCATCATCCTGCTCACTCACTACCTTTCAAAAAGGGAACATAGTCTAAATTAAAGTACCCCAAAGTTCATGAGATCACAACACATGGTTAAATTTCACTATCATGTTCCATATAGCATTAAAAGTAGAGTTAAAAAATGGGACACTCCAAATAAACAAGATCATGATAGGTGCCATAATCTTAGAAATTTGGAGCCTACTATGATAAAGTACAAATTACAAAAATTCCATAGAATTTACAAACTCCTAAGAATTGTCCACGTCTTGATATTTACAATCATCATTTAAAGGTACAAGGTTAGAATCCTCATAAATCTAAAACCATGAGATTTTTTCACATGGAATCATCTTGTACACATGAAACCTTTTAACATAGGTACACAATTTAGATTTTGAAAAACTTTGAGTTCTCAAGATCATTATAGGTGGTATAATTTTATTAAGTCATAGCTTGTAGAGCATATAAAGCATAAGTATAAAATGGATCCCTTTGGGTAAATGATAACTAGACAAATGCCATAATATTTTAAGGGCATAACCATAACACCTAGATGAGAGTTAAATGCTAGGATAAAACCCAAAGAAATGAGAAATGGACACATATTATGAAGTGATGATTGAGAACTTAGAGTTAATGAAAATATACCACCTAATAGAAAAAACACTTGCCAAAGTTGACTTATAAATTTAAAATTGAAACATGAAACAAAATTAAAGGCAAATGTTGACTTAACTTCACACCAGTAAGGAATTCAAGTCTCAAGATTTACATAATTTTGGGCCCCTAGTTTGACTATAGATCCATTATAGCACTACAAAAATCTTAGTGTAAGGTAATCATTTGGGATGATTTCTATTTTGGTATCTTTTTACCAACTAGAGGAATTGATGCACACCTTACGTCAGCAGACAATTATGACCAATTCAATGATTACTTTGGAACCTTCAAAGAGTGGCTATACATGGTGATCATAGTGTGAAAGGAATAAGGTAATGGATCCAATAGAATGATTATTAAAGCTCTATCTTGGAACTCAATGTGTGAAGCTCTACCTTACAGAAGGTGTTCCTATAGCCTATACAATATAGTTTGAACTAGTGAGTAGAGAGATACAAATTTGATGTAACAAAGCACTACAAAATTAGTTTTGGATATAATGTTATGGATTACATTAACATGATAAGTATCATGGATTCCACTAAGGATCCTAATGTATATGACCAAGCTCTCCTGTGGGCCACTGGGTAGATAAATAGCTTAAGTGATATGTTAGGAATATCTTGGTTAGTGCTTCACATAGTTTATGTATTAATAATTACAAAAATGTAAAAGTAATTACTATTGTAATTAGTTGTTTTATAAACAACTAATATTAGTCAATTTTTATGGTGGTTGAGTAATTTGTACTCACCCATGTAAATAGGTTTAAGAGTTGTACTTATTTCCCAAATTATAGGAACAAGTTAATCTATATATTTGTTATGTACTCTCATATGAAGATATGAAATATAAATAATATTATGTGTGATTAAAATTTATTTATGCACTATTAATCCTCTATTTGGCTCTTTGAATATGTATCAGTGGTATTAGAGCTATGTCTAATCCATAGCTAGGTTGATGCAAGCATAATGAAGGCTTCAAGAATTATATATTCCATGCTATCTTCCACTCATTCCTTCAAGGTTTTATGACTTGTGCACATTTAAATAATTTATACCAATCCATTCATATCTTCAAAGGCATCATATTCAATAGATCTATAGTCCAAATGTGAGTTGAATATCTCTATGCAGGAAGTCTCCTTCACATACTAGTGCTCATTCATGGTAGATATTCTATGAGCATTCTCAATACCATGTTCAAATTCAACACACAACATTCATACCAACACTCTTTTAGCTCTCCAATGATGCTGCCCAACTCACCTCCTAACTTGATTTGAACTATGATGATAAATTATCGATCTATCACCTATCCAATAGCTATATAGCCATTTTATTCTGTCACCTATCAAATTTGCTATATTCTACATTTGAATCCTCCATGCATAGATTTATGAGTATATACAAATCTACTTAGTATTAAAGTTCAATCAATAGAGATTAAATAATCCATAGACATCTTAGCATTCGAAAGAGGATGAGTTAGGTGATTGACTCTATGGCATATTTGATATTCAAGGTGTAATTGAACTTAGTCACTACAACATAATGTGATTGGGTGTTTTGGAATGATCCACATGCAAACTAAATATACCTCAATTTTAAGCATTCTAAACTACATCTTCCATGCCTAACATGACTTTGAAAGTTGATCAAAATTTGTGCAAGTTTTGTGCTAGATTTTTTTTTTCAAAAGTCCGGTTTGTGATTTCAATGAAGTAAGTCAGTTTTCATATTCTCTATCATTATTTTATAATTAATGGAGACATCAATAGCACTGGTAGGTAAATTAAATAGAATTAAATTTCATACATGGAAAGTTAAGATTCAAATATAACTAATTAATAAGAATATTTAGGCAATAGTTAATGGAAAAGAGAGAGCCTATAGATGCTAACAAGTTATTAGAATGGAAATCTAGAGATGATAAGGCCAAAGCAATAATAGGAATTTTAATGTATGATCTTGATCTTTATCATGTAGATCTCAAAAAGCCATCTAGATAAATTTAGGAACTTTAAATAAAAACTTTGGTGGAAAAGTTATGAATGCTAAATTCTCATTAAAATTACAATTGTTCAAATTTAAGATGAGTGATGGTGTAATCATGTCTATTCACATAAATGAATTGAGGTCTCTTATGAGAAAACTATCAAAGGTGGAAGAGGAATTTGATAAGGAATATGCAAAAGTTATCCTACTAAATAGCTTGTCTCCAAAATATAGCATTGTTGTATTCACCCTTGGTCAGATGCCTACACATACTTCAGATGATATGATATCTACTCTCTTAGATGAAAAGAAGAGAACCAAATAAGATGAATAAGAAGAAAAGGCTTTATACATAAAAAATAAGCATAAGAATTTCTCCAAAAATGAAGGAGAAATTGAATGTTACTACTAAAAGAAAAAGGGACATTCTTCTACATACTATAGATCTCAAACTAGAGATGTGATTAGTGGAAAGCTTAGTAAAGAAGCCAATATAGTCATAGAAGAAGGATCAGAGGAAGAAGATAAATTAGTAAGAGAAGAATGTAGATACATTTTTGATGATTTATTATATTAAACAACTAACTGGAGGATGGAAGATACACAAAAGATGGAGGTCTTTTAGTGACCTCTCGCCAGTCACTAATGATGGGGCCACACCAATGATTTGGTGACTTATGTGTGTGTGAATAAGAATAGAAGAGCATTCCTATTTACTTGTGTGGTGTTATTTTTTTTTAGTTATGTGTTTTTCATTTTAGTTTTCATGGTGTGAATAAATGGAAACTTCACATTATGGGGGGGAACATGACACAATGTTCCATTTCCAATTTCTATGTGTGATTTTATGTGTAAAACACAATGTTCTATTTTCCTATGTAATCTCATCAAGTGAAAATATGACGAGAGATGATGGATGTACTTGGCACATCATGATGTTGTTGTTGATAAACCACTCAAAAACCATAATCATTTGTGGTTTATGGTAAACCAATGGAAAACCACCAATCTAGGTTTTTGGTTAGCCGTATGAAAACCATTATGTCTTGGTTTATGATCAACCAATGGAATGTCACCTAGTCACAAAAGTAGGTGCAGTACAGGTTGTATGTTTTCCCCATATTCACACTAAGGGGGGGAATGTTAGGAATATATTGATTAGGGCTTCACATAGTTTATGTATTAGTAATTATGAAAATGTAAAAGTAATTACTATTGTAATTATTTATTTTATAAATAACTAATATTAGTCAATTTGTATGGTGGTTGAGTAGGTTGTAATCACCCACATAAATAGGTTTAGGAATTGTACTTATTTCCTAGATTATAGAATAAGTTAATGTATATATTTGTTATGTACTCTCATATGAAGATATGAAATAGAAAGAATATTATATGTGACTAAAATTTATCTATGCCACTATTAGTCCTCTGTTCGGCTCTTTGAATACGTATCATGATATACTTACTTTGTGTTCTATATAATGTAGTCTATTTTAAATGGAATTTTATTAATGAATGATGGAGGTTGAAATACATATAATGGTTATGGTTTACCTATCTTTGATACTTTTAGTGAATGCACAATGAATGCACTGGTTAAATGTGGTAAGCTCATTATAGTAATGTTAAGAATGTTGTTTACAAGATTTTGGTTTATTTTGTTAATGGTATCTATGTACTAAGTAATGGTGCCAGTTTACACTATGAAATAGCCTAAGTATAAGGAGAGTCATGCACCCAAACTATGATACACTTACTAAGAAGTGCTAGCCAAAGAATCAACACTTGATATAAAGCATTACCTTGACCCCTCAAAGCTCCTGAATGATGTTAAGCTTAGAAAAAACAAAGGCTTACACCATTGAGATGATAGAACCAACCCAAAATATGATTTTGCCTATTGACCATTAGGCTTAGCCTAGACAAGAGTTGCACTAATGAATCTACCAAAAGATTATGTTGAAAGGATCAAGTACTATAAGTGAGATCTTGTGCCATGGCACAACTAACCCAATGTAGGCCCCAATTATTTCTATGCTACACTTCAGGTGAGCGTATAAGGCTTACATGTTATATGAAGTGATGCTAGTGTAGAAGAGTGATAAATGTTGAGAATTACATGAATATATTATGTTTGCACCTAGTTTTAATGAGTCCAAAACTACCTTAGATATCTGAATGAGTGTGTAACCCATGTTAGATTAATTTACCCCCTTTTCTACAACATTTTGGTTTCATTGTTGGGACCTATGTTGAATTTTGTTTCTATAATAGTGTAATAGAATAATTCTTTGGCTCTCCCTTAAGAACATTAAGCATTGCCTACAATAGGTGGAAGACAACTTTGTGATAAAACATCTACCTGTAAGGGACAAAATCCATAGAAGTGGGTCCAGAATGACTTATATGATGCTCTATATGAGGTCTTCTTCTATGAACTACCTGAGCATGTGTACCGATGGTTGGCTACATATGCAAACCATATAATAAAGCTATGGATAAGGCCTTAAGTGAAAAAAAGATCACTTAGAGAGACTTGAGACTCTAGATGCCACTTGGATTAGAGTAGTAGATAAATGGTGGCAAGGAGCATTGAATAGTTAAATGCTTGAGTTCACTATTTTGACATATTCCTACCCTGAAGAAGTAGAGTATCAATTTTTTCATGAACCTAGAGGCATGTTTATTAAATATTTTAGCACATAACTTAAGAAATTAATGGTGGATTATGGCTTTGAAACTTTGAGAATGGAAGGCTAAAGTCATTTCATGTATGAGAAACACAAAGGGGGAAAATGGGATGTGTAGGTGAAACACAATAGAAGGGGATAAGTAGATTGATACCTGAAAGCTCAAGATATAAACTTATAACAAGAGAAGGTATAGGATGATGGAAGATATGGAACCTAAAAGTGTTGAGAGAACCTATATCAAGCAGGAAGGGCATGGGGAAGGATCTCTTAAATTGCAGTAATGCAAGGAGGAGAGAAACAATGAAGCAATCGATCAAGATCACTAGTTAATGGGTGTAGAATATGTTGGGTTCCTAAAAAATTTGATACCTAAAGATGCACTAGATGCACCTACCCCATTTAAACCTATGGTGTAAGCTCATGCAATAGATCCCCCATGTGAAGAAATAAGAGTGATAACTAACCCTATTGTCAACATAGACTTTGGACATTTTACAGATTTAGAGTATAATTTTTGATTGAACAAGTTATTCCTTATGAGGAGTTGAGCAAGGGTGCCTTTAGACCATTAGGTTCTAGTTCACCAAAATAGAATGTGAGTGTAAGCATACCAGCTTAGCCAATATCAGCTATGTAGATTAGACAATAGCCCATAGGAAGTGGCCCAATATTGCAAGTTAGTAATATAATGCCATCATAATATTTAGTACCAATAATAATAATAGGGCTAATGCCTAATCCAATGGTTGGAGGCATTAGAGGCCCACAAATAAGACAAGTACAAAGGGGATAAGTGCTTTAGATGCTAATTTCCCCCATAATAGATATATTATGAGATGGTCATGTACTTTCTAGAATATCATGGTGTGGAGAATATCGTAGAGCATGTGCTAAGATGTGAACTACAATGATGCACTTAAGGAATCACCCAATTAGAGTACAAGGAAATCTAGTTTATGACAACTCTACTAGATCATGCCCATACTTGGTATAGGAAATTTGATACTAACTAGGCTATGGTTGACTATGACACCTTGAAGGAAGCATTCTTAAAGGAATTTGACATATCAAAGTTTGAACAATAAAACATCAGCATGATAAAGGAGATTAACCAAAGACTCTCAGAGAGTGTGCACTTATATGATGTAAGGTTCAAGACTCTCATTTCTAAGCTTCCTTATGATATTCTCCCCTCCCAACATGCCTAATAGTTTATTGAAGGGTTGATAGTACTATTCAGAAGAGCACTCTATGGAGAATAGCTGCTCCCCCCATAATAGATATATTATGAGATGGTCATGTACTTGCTAGAATATCATGGTATGGAGAACACCATAGAACATGTGCTAAAATGTAAACTACAATGATGTACTTGGGGCATCACCCAATTAGAGTACAAGGCAATCTAGTTCATCATAACTCTACTAGATCATGCCCATACTTGGTATAGGAAATTTGATATTAACCAGGCTATGGTTGACTACAACACCTTGAAGGAAGAATTCTTGAAGGAATTCAACATATTAGAGTTTTAACAATAAAACATCAACATGCTCAAAGAGATTAACCAAAGACTCTCAAAGAGCATGCACTTGTATGATATAAGGTTCAAGACTCTCCTTTCCAAGCTTCCTTATGATATTCACCCCTCCCAACATGTGTAATGGTTTATTGGAGGGTTCATAGTAATATTTAGAAGAGCACTCTCCATGAAGACATTCAAAAACCCCTACAAAGATCTTGAAGCCATGCTCAAGGTTAAGGTAGTCAAAAGCACCGATACTAGGATCAACCCTTTTATGGAGGCACAAATTGCATCCATGGCTAGCCAACTCCAAAAAATTACTGCTAGTTCATCGCAAGATGTTTGAAGTGGGTTATGGTGCACTAATTTTAAAATGGAAGGCCATAAAATGAATAAATTACCTTGAAGGAATGTGCACACATTACTTCTAAGATATGAGGACTTTTGAAAGGTGCATGATGTTCATAACTACCCTTTATTACAACATGCTAGTCAAGTTAACACAACCATATATTATTGATTATGAGATGCCTACACTCCTACCACAACTAAATACTAAGTAATTGATGAGATGTATGAAAATATGCAAATAGGTGTGTGATAGGCCATTACATTAGTTAAAGGGAAAGTTAATCAAGGCAATTAAGGATATATCCAGTAGAATGTAGGCTATGGGATGTAATGAGGTTCCCAAGGGTGAGGTGGTGTAAGGTTCCCACCCCACTCATGTTACAAGTGTGGTTATATAGAACACTATCAATGTGATTTCACTACACATCCTACACATGGGTATTTTTGAGGAACCCAATAAGTTGAGGAATTTCTTGAATTGAATAAAAAGTTGACCCAAGGTAGGCCTAGCATAGAAAAGGGTGCAAAAATGATCCGACATGATCTAAAAGTAAATAAATGGACTTTGAAGGTATGATTGACTAGCATAGAGATAATCAAAGTGTAGATGACTAATCATATTGGATTTAAAACTAATTTGCTAATTGTGCCAACCCCTGATTTGTACCTAGAATATAAAGAATAGAGTCACACTAAACACATCACGTGGCTTGAACCCAAAGTTGTGCCTTACCTAGAACCTTCATGTTAGAAATATGTTTTATAGTAGGCCATGAACATCATTCAAAACCTACAAGGGGAGATACAATTGGTGTGAGACCTCAAAGCATAGGTTTCCACCTCTCACAAGAAGCAAGATAGCCAGGAGGATAAGATAAAAGAGCTAACATAGATCTTATTCCTCTTACAGATGGAAGGAATACTTCTATTAAATAATTTTCTCTTAGAACACACAGGGAAAAATCTAGCTGAAGTCACTATGCCATACATGGAGTGGGTGTGATAAGTAAGGCATACACATAATGTGGAGTATGATCAAGAATTCCTAGTGAATGCCAATATTTATGGATGATCTTTATGTGAGGTCCTTGTGGACACAGGTACTGAGGTTAATATTTTGACTAAGAGTGTATGGGAGAAGATGGGTAGGCCAAGATTGAGGCCTTTTACCCATGTGATTTTTATGGCCAACAAGATCTAAGCATAATCAATCAAAATTTTTAAGAGAATTATTATAGTTATCATGGGTATCAATTTCCATACTAACTTCAAGGTGATCAAGTTGGTACAATAAGATAATTATGTAATGCTCCTGGGAAGGCCATGGTGTTATGAAAATAACATAGATATGTGCTTCAAGAGGCATTATATGACCTTTAAAAATGGCAAGGAGAGGGTAGTGAATTCCCTCTCAAGTGACCAAAGACCCCCATATGTATAAAGTATTGATCTTGAAGATGAGATCAACCATATATATAACATCATGGTACAAGGTGTCGAGACTCTCAACCCCAATGATCAAGGAGTGATTTCTTAGGAGGATGGATAGTCAACCTTAGACACCATTGATGTTTCTTGAAATCTATTGGTTGAAAAATCTTATGAAACCATTGGTTAGAGGTGATTCTTAGTGTGCATGAAGGTGCCAAAACCTATGAGGATTGGCTAGTTCCAGATTGATCACACTTTAAAAAGATGGGTATCTTACAATAGGAAGAATGGAACGAGAGTGTTTCACCTGAGAAAAGGTAAAATTGTGGTGCTCTAAAGATATGAGGGAATCAATCCTATGGAAGAGTATTTTTGTGACCTCAAATCATGCATCCTAAAGGAGATAGATAAAATGGGCACACTAGTGTATACTTTGAGGAGTACTACCACACATTAGTGGGAAGTGCAAAGGCCTAGCTTTACAATTTGGAAAGATGTGAAAGTAGCCATATACACTACATTTGAGAAAAGTAATGAGGACCTAGACATATTTTCTTACTCTAGTGATTCTAACCCTATAGTGCATGTGTGTTTATATGAAGAAACATGGACTATCTATGGTTAGAATGCCCAAAAACCTATGGGTACACACCTTCTACAAAACCTTGAAGGTGTGGGCATGAGCATGGTATGTTGTCAATGAGATGTGATATGAGACAAAAAATTAGGATGTACTCTAGGTTTAGTTCATTCACACCTACTCCTTTTATTCACAAAACCTAGAATTGATTAAATCCATAATGAAGGGTAGTGTTTTACACTGTAATCCTAGAGGAACTCCTAAAAGATATGTTTGAGGAGAAATGGTTGGTGATATTTACTTTCTTTGAAGAGAAAGTGATTCAATAAAGAATCAAGTGATGAAGATAATGATATATGAAAGATGTGTAACTAAATCACCTTGACATGTAAAAAGAATCTAGTGTTCCAAGTTGATGATAGTGCTCCCGATGAAGAAGACCCAAATCATCTTCACATAGAAACAATTGAGGGAAATAGGTAAATTGAGGATTCACATTAGGTAAATAATGAACATAATTTTTCACCTCTCAAAGCTACCAAGGTAGACATTAACTTAGAAGGGGAGCCAAAGATGGCTACTTTGGGTGCATATTGACTAACATAGAGCTAGTGCAAATTATGGATCTCTTGAAAGAGTTCCAAGACTTATTCCCTCAAAATTATTGAGACATGAAGAGTACCCACCCATCCTTTAGGAAAATGAGTATAAATCTAGTCAATTATGTAAGACCTATCAATAATCACCCTTATATAATGAACCCCAATATCCACACCAAGGTTAAAATGGATATTGATGGAATGTTAGCCATATGTGTCATCTACCCTGTGCAAGAATCTGAATGGGTGAGACCCATGATTATTATCATCAATAAGTATGGGTTCATATATATTTATATTTATTATAGATTGTTGAATGATTCTTGCATCACTATCCTCTTCTTGACTCTGTTCACTAATAAAATTTTGGATGGCATCATAGGCTACAAAATATACACCTTTATTGATGGGTTCTCAGGATACCATCAAGTCTAGATTAAGGAGAAGGACAAGCCTAAAACAACCTTTGTAATAGAATTGGGTTATTTCACATACAACATGATGCCCTTTGGACTCAAGAATTCACTAGTTGTATTCTCTAGAGTGGGAATCACCACATTTAAGGACTTTATTTACAAGTTCCTCCAAGTGTACCTAGATGATTAGACTATGTATGGGCTAGTGAAAGACCATTATGATAACTTTCACCTCATGTTTGAGAGGTGTATGAAGTTAAAATAGCCTTGAACCTTAATAAATGAATCTTCTTGACACCTTTTAGCACCTTACTTAGGCACATTATCTATAAATATGGTTTTCTTATCGATCCCATGAAGATAATAATTATCCTATAAATCTAGACCCCTTCTATGCAAAAAGATGTTTGCATATTTATTGGACATTGTGGCTACTATAAAAATTTCATAATGAGCTATGCAAGTATTTTGGTGCCTCTAAAATAGCTCTTATGCAAGAATGGCCCATTCTATTAGGGCACAACACAAGAAGATTCCTTTGAAACTCTAAAGCTCAAGTTGGATAACATGCCTATTTTATAATTTCCCAACTAGATGACTCCATTCCAAGTCCATGTTGATGCATCTATCTCTATAATTGGTTTTATTCTATCATAATCTGGTGAAGGCAAAATGGATCATCCCATATCCTTCACAAGTAGGAAATTGACCCAAGCAGAGCAAAACTATATAACTGAGTGCAAGGCACTTGCCATGGTCTACACCCAACATAAATTTAGGAAATAATTATTGGTGACCCCATTCATCTTATTCAATAAACATGAGGTGATTAATTACCTCATGAACAAGCCCATTCTCCATGGGTACAATTGTATATGGATAGTTCTGTTCCAAAAATTTTAATTCTCAATTGTCATAAAGCCTAAAAAATAAAACTCAGGCCTAGACCATTTGTATCACATCAAATATAGCAATGCAGTAGCACCTATTGAGGATGAAATTTTGGATGTGAAACTCTAAAAATTCCAACACATCCTTGAGTACTTAGTGAAGATCATCACTTTTTTAAAATCTAGGTCTGTGCCCTAGACTATGAAAACTAGAAAAAAAAGTAGCTCATAGTTTGTACCACCCCTTTTCAGCTCATTAGTAGGGAACTATAAAAATTGAACCAAGATTAAGTCCTATGGTAATGTGTCTTATAACACTAAAGAGACTCTTATCTTACAAGATTCACATGAGGGGATAACAAGAGGTCATTACATTGGAGATACAATAGCATGCAAAGTGCTACAATCAGGCTTGTGGTGGCCAAGCCTATTTTAGGATGCAAAATATTACACCAAGAAATGTGACATTTTATAACACATAAGAAATTCCAACCACTAGGATGAGATTCCTCTCATTCCTATTCTTTCCTAGGCATCATTCAAAAAATGGGCCATTGACTTTGTTGGGCTGATCACTCCCGTAACAAATCACACAAGTGCAAGATATATTTTAGTGGCCACAAAGTATTTCACCAAGTGGGCCAAGGTATTTCCAACCAAATACTACATATCTACCACCAAAATTTATCTAGGAACATGACATAAGTCACTATGGGTGCCCACTTAGTCTGACTAGCGATAGAGGCACACACTTCCTTAATGAAAATTTGCAAATCCTACTAAATTAATACATGGTGGCATATCACAAAATAAAACCTTATCATTTCCAAGCAAATGGCATAGTTTAGACATTTCAGAAGATATTGGGGACCACAATTATATGTGACATTGGTCACAAAGATTGGGATGATTGAGTGTCAATAGTATTATGGGCCTATCAAACAACATATAAGTGCCTAAATAAGGTTACACCATTTCAACTAGTGTTTGGTGTAGAGGAAATTTTACCAATTGATTTTATGGTGCCATCATTATGCATTATGTATATTGGTGATTTGGATGACCAAGAATCATTGAGTATGTGGCTAGAAGACTTGGAGTGCTTGGATGAGGTGTGTGCCCAAGTAAGATGGAGCTAGTAGATAGAGAAGGCATGCCAAAATCTATGGCATGACAAACATATAAAGTGCATGGTTCTTATTAAAGGAGTGTTGGTCTTACTTTATGACTCCAAGTACCTTAAAAACCTAGGCAAGATTTAAATTAGTTGGATGGGACCTTATGTCATCAA
This sequence comes from Torreya grandis, assembly GCA_037957365.1. Taxonomy (NCBI): domain Eukaryota; kingdom Viridiplantae; phylum Streptophyta; class Pinopsida; order Cupressales; family Taxaceae; genus Torreya; species Torreya grandis. The sequence continues at coordinate 458,324 of JARHVA010001606.1, read as the reverse complement.
TAGCATATTGGAGATAGGTGCATACAAGATGCACACATTATTGGGTAACATGCTCCTTGGGAATTTCAATGGTAACTTTATGAATCCCTATAGGCAATAGGATGGCACTTATACCATCAGACACTGACTTTTTGATCATAAGTTATTTGTGTTGTGCTAACCAACATAAAGTTTGGTGTAATCCAAATATTTCCTTATGTTTTGTGTTGTTTTATGTTGTGTTGGTGATAAGTGAGGCCCTATTAGGCCCATAAGAGAAATATTCTAGCAGTTTCATGCATAACTCCAGTCAGGTGAGTCAAGCATGAGTGGATTTCTAAGCACTTGAGGCTAGACACTTAAGTTTCTAGGTGCATGGAGTTTCTCAGACTTAAAAAACTATAAGTACCAAGTGAACAAAGGAAGGCACACAGAATACTAGTGTGCAATAAAAAAAATGGAGGTGTACAAGATGCTCATGCTTAAAAGATCAAAAGAGGAAAAAGAAGCATTGAAGGACCAACACAATGGATTTGTGTGGGGTAAGATAGGCCAAATCAAGTGATGAAAGCATAATAAATTAACCAAGGAATAGAAGAGTGCTTGAAAGGAAGTGCAATAAGAAAAGGAGATGGAACCGAGGAGGTTGAATCACACACATGTGAAGTGCTATGCCTAGGTTTCCATAAGAATGGATAAATTCATGCCAAGATGAATGGAGCATAGGAGGAAGATCATCTAGACTAGTTGGCATCCACCCAATAGTAAGTGGGAAGTGACTATTTGAAAACATCTATCACTTAATCGAATAAGTCATTAACATAATTTAATGTAGTGATGGTAGAGGCATAAATATCCATAATAAATGCAAATATGGTAGCATATTTTTGTGGATTTCTGGGGTTTTAATGAATTTCAAGAAATCCATGCATCACCATTTCATTACTCACCTATAATATAGAGGGTAACTGATGTTAAGGTATAAAGAAGTCAATGATGCACTAGTTTAGGTTATAAACCTTAAGCTAATTTGAACCCACAATGTAGAGTAGAACTAGAGCTAAACTAGAGCTGAATTGAGAAAATGATACCAAAGTGAAACCCTAAGCATCCACAACTACCAAATGAGAATGAGTGAATATGGAATGATATTGTGTTTCATCTAAGATTGAAATAGAGGCATGTGGAGAGGGAATTACTAGACAACTAGATAAGATAAACTCTGAGTAACATTGAGGCTACCATTAATGGTGAATGAAGCTCAAGATATAAATTCATAACAATAGACCCAATGAATATGAGTAAGTGCCAAGAAATATTATAGGTTTTAGCAAGCTCAATAGACTATGCTTCAACACTAGACAATTTTGAATAGGGAAGAAATGAATGACTTTTGGTCCACTATAGGCAAAGAAGGATGCCAAGAAGTCATGAATGATAGAAGAGATAATGGATGAAAAGAAGAAGGTGTAGATGGTTGAGGGAGTTAGAATTACTGAGGTTGACCCTAAGGTACTCACCAAAATGTCATACATGGAAATGTAGTTTCCAATAAAGGTCTTGAGGGGGGAGACTTGGGTGTCTTTTATACACATCTACAAGTTGAAAGAATATAACCATCGCACATAAATCAATATGAAAGAGCTCAACCAAGATTGGGTGGTTGACATGGGAACAAAGATGGAGGTAGGTATGGCATTGTTTGATGCCTCCATTTGAGATAGGCTTGCAACCACCGGTGCAACCCAACTCTATGAGTTATCATATTTTGGAAAAATAGAGGAACTCATGAAATTCTTCCTCTCACATGTATATGAATATAAATTATAATTTATAGGGAGGTGAATGCAGATATCAACATGCCTAATTAACATAATCACTAGGCTCCCAAACTTAGGCACATACATCCACCTAATGATGGCAGATGATGTAGAATTAGAAAGGGTTGTAAGACTCCTTAGTTATTATAAGGGATGATTAACATTACCAATAAAGGAAATAAAGGACCCTAGCATGAGGGCTGTAATGTGACTTATGAGTTATAAGCTTTGCCTTGGTGAATGATGGATGGATATCGGCAACGCCTACTTGTGCATCGCCCATCACATGGCATAAGGGGTTAAATTTAACATTGTAAAATTCATTATAGAGGAGATGGTGAAGAATGTGTTAGAATGTCACAAAACATAAGAGACCTTAAGGTAGGGGTCAATATTGATATTAATTATGATGGAGGAGATCAACATGCTTGATGGTGATAAAGATAATCTTTGGGTCTTCCTAGTGCACAAAGACTCCCCATTGCTGAAGTCCTAAGACTTCACTTGTTGACCTTCCTTTTCCCAAAAATATAAGACATGAGTAATGGGGTGGTGCACTTAGTACATTGAGGAATTTGGGATAGAATGGTGCATCCTAATAGAGCTCCCCTAACACATGTTTGGAATTGTGACCTTCATCATTATACAACATTTCTACGTAGTGCACCTGGCGCTCACAAATGATAACCTATTTGAATAGCTTCAAATCCCTTATACATTTTCTAAAAAATATTTTAGGGAGATGCTAAGGAGGATTCCCAATGCATAATAGTTGGACATCTTGGTGAAAGCTGTGGACCTAGAAAGGAGTAGGTTAAGGTGCTAGTATGTGCACTTGGGAGGAAAATCAAAAAAGGATGATGAGGATGAATCTAGCTGCACAAACCTCCATCCCCTTTAGAGGGTAATCATCACAAGGTGCATATTTAATTTATATTATGATATGAAGCCATGAAATATGGATGCAGCCCTTAAAAAAGATGATGATTTCCCCCTCTAGATCAGTGATAAAGGGAAGTTAGTGCCAATAATGTAGTAAAAGTCTCCCAAAAAAAAGTAGGGAAAGACACTTGAATAAATTCAAGAGCACATTAGGTTAAGGGCCACCTCTAACAAAGAAGCAACTCCTTTAGCTCCGAAGAATAAGTGCGTGACCTTCACACCATAAATCACTTCATCTAGTAAGAAGCAAAAAATAAGAAGTCCAAGGGACCCATTGTAATTCTGATAATAAACTTGGTATAAATAGAGGTAGAAGAGGCCCACAAGAAATAAAGGGAGGAAGAGACAGAGGAAGAGGCAAAAGAAGAAGGAACCAAAGTAGAAAAATAAGAAGGAACCAAATTCTACATTATATAATAATTTGGAGAGGAGCCTAGTATTGAGGAAGTTCAGAAAGCCCTCCAAGGTGGCACTACCATTACACTTGAATAAATAAAGAAGCCACCCAACACCCCATCTAAAGATCCTTCCACATAGCCTCTATAAACTAAGGAGGAAAAGAGAAGGTTGTTGAAGAAAATGGGAAATAATGAGGAATAAATTGAGATGGCATTGGAAATGAAGAAGAAGATGAAGACTATGAAGGATGACAACATGACTCAGGCAAAAATTGAGAGAATTGAGGCCAAGGAGGAGAAGGCTGAGGAAGAGAAGGTAAAGAAAAGGAAGGTGACCAATGAAGTAAAGGCCAATAAAGAGAAGAAAAAAAAGGATGTTCTTGTAAGTGTGGAACCATATATGGAAGCAATAGAGAAGGTGCCTAACATCCCCACCAATTAAGTAGATAAAGCTAAATAATAGGCATGCCATAGTAGTGAAGGGGAAATTAAATCAAAGGAGGGAGAAGTTGGTGCCAAGGAAATACACATAAAGGTTAGCACTATGAAACCTTATAAAGAAGAAGTAGATAAAGGGGACAAGTCTGAAGAAGAACCCCTCTATAAATAGAAGGAAGAAACCTCTAAAGAAGGTGCCAAAGAAAGTGGTAGCATCAATGAAGAGGAAAAATATCAAATGGAGATGGCCATCATTGAGGAAGAAGGCATGGAGTTGAGTATAAGGGCAAAAGTGTAGAAGAGGTGGATGAAGGATGATTTTTACATGTTTGAATACATGTCCCCTAAATCCACCACAAATAGGACATGCAAATAACTTGTATTTGCATTTGATAGCTATATGGATTAGCCTCACTTTGAGGCACCTCAAAGGGCCTTATTGGGTGCAAATAAACCTAAATAAGGGCATAAATCCCTTATCATAAATCCTCATTCCATGAACCTAGTCAGTTCTATGAATGCACTCATCTAGATGGCCATTAAAGTCATGCAAAAGAACATCATCAATGATGGTAGAGCAAAGAAATGGAAATTTTTTTATATGGATGCCAAAGATGAAGTGAAAGCCATGAATTTCAAGCTATAATAACTATGAAAGTGTATAGAGACAACCAAACCATCCCTTTTGGTTGGTGTTGATACATCAAACCTCTTGGAGGTTGATAAAGTGTGCATGCTAGTGGAGTAGATGCTCTTGAGGATGAAACTAGATCTGGTACAGGAAGAAGAAGAAGAAGACCCATGCACCATACTATAGAAAGCACTATATAATAAGATATAAGAGGTAGAGGACCTCTTCATAAAGATATAAGAAGGATAAGATGTAGCTGATGCCATATTCATGAACTTTTCCAACCAAGCATCAGTCATAGATATGCACCTCAAGTAGGTAAAAGTGGAGAAGGAAGAGTTGATGGTGTAGGTGTACCCTATGAGCAAGGTAGAGTGTGCATAGATAATGGTTAGGGTCAATGTGCTGAGCACATAGCTAAAGGCCTAGGAGAAAAACTTGGAATCACTCTTTTATGCCTTATAAATGAAGGCTTGTGAATAAGGAATAATCCTTGATAGAGGAGTGACAAAAGATATTGAAAATATTGTGGCTTTTAAAAAAGAGCTAGAGAAGATATATGTGCTCACACTTAGTGCTACCTCCATGGGGATAAATAGTGCCACTGAGGAAATAAAGCTTGTTATCAAGGGCTTTGAGGAATTCAATGCTGAACTTAAGGAGAGCATACCTAAGTTTTACATGATGAAGGCTTTGGTAGCCTAGTCTGAGGATGGACTAGTAATTTTGAATGGGATAATGTTGGGCCCCTATTTTGAATAAGTGTAGATCTATGCTAGCACTTCAAACATATCATTTCAAGGTAATCATTTAGGATGAATGCTATTTTGGTATCTTTTGTGCTAGTTATAGGAATCAATGCACACCTTGCACCAGCTGGCAAGAAACTAACTAATTCAATGATGAATTGGGCACCTACAAGGAGTGGATACACATGATTCTCATAGTGTGAGGGGTAAAAGGTATTAGATCTTGAAAAATGATTGATAAAGCTCCATCTCAACACCCAAGATATACAACTCCACCCTCACAGAAGGTGCTACTATAGTCTATAAAAGATAGCTCAAACTAGTGAGTAGAGAGACATGAATTTGATGTAGTGAAGATATGTATAATTATCTCTGAATATAATGTTATGGATGTCATTAGCATGAGAATTAGCATGGATGACACTAAGGCTCCTAATGTATACACCCAAGCTCACATGTGGGCCTCTAGGTAGATAAATAGCTTAAGTGATATACTTATTGTATGTTCTATATAATTTACTATATTTTAAATGTACTTTGATTAATGAATGATGAAGTTTACAGTACATACAATGGTTATGGTTTACCTATCTTTGATAATTTTAATGAATGAATAATAAATGTACTGGTTAAATGTGGTAAGATCATTATAGTAATGTTAGGAATGTTGTTTACAAGATTTTGGTTTATGTCATTAATGGTGTCTCTATACTAAGTAATGATGTCAGATTACTCTATGAAATAGACTAAGTGTAAGGAGAGTCATGCACCCAAGCTATGATACCCTTGCTAAGAAGTGCTATCTAAAGCATGAACACTTGATCTAAAACATTCCCTTAACCCCTCAAAGCACCTAAATGATGCTAATCTTAGAGAAACAAAGGCTTGCACCCTTGATATGATAGAACCAACCCAAAATATGCTTGCACCTATTGACCATCAAGATTAGCCTAGACAAGACTTATGCCAATGAATTTAAAAAAAACCTATGTTGAAAGGGCCAAGTCCTATAAGTGAGATCTTGTGACATGGCATAAATAACCCAATGTAGGCCTTGGTTCTTTCTTTGTTACACTTTAGGTGAGTGCATAAGGCTTGTGCCTTATGTGAATTGATGCCAACACAAAAGAGTGATAAATGCTAAGCACTACAAGAATATACTACATTTGTGGCCAGTTGTAATGAGTCCAAAACTGACTCAAACAATCAAATGAGCACCTAACCCCATGTTAGATGAATTTACCCCTTTTTCTAAAATTAATATATGTAGAATCTTGAGAATATCAAATCACTTTAATCAATGAATACTAACTATGAATTTGATCTATCAAGTCTTCAAGAACCCTAGTTTTCTACTAAATAATTTGAAAGTATTCAATTAAACTATTATTAAGAATTTTATAACACAAAAATGGATTCTTAATCCAAATAAACTAGCCAAAACCCTTCCTATTATTTAATCATAGGAGCAACTGAGTACTTAAACATGGTTTTTTATAGTGGGTATTACTATTTCAGTACTACTCAACTCTCTTGGATGAGATCAAAAACATCAATCCATATTTACTCTAGGACTAGATAAATGATGGCATGAAGAGATATGTAGATGACTTACTACCAATTAAAATAATGGGTCTACATAACACAATAGAAAAGTCTAAGGTAATGCCATCCATTGACCTACTTTATGATTTATTTTTAAATGGCGCTATTATAAAAGACTATTACACTTAAGGCTTCAAAGGAACATGGTCACTTACATTTCTAGTGATGATTTTGAGAAATATATACACCTCATAGTGCCTGAAATGGCTTACAACCATGTCATAGCTGATGTCTGACTAGATCATAACGTAATTGAGGGAAAGCTCAAGCAAGAACTAGAAAATGGTGGAAAATAAAACTTTTTAGGGGTTTTTTCCTTAGTTTTTATAACCAAATTTAGGCTAGGTATTAGGATGGCTATGGATTTGCTAAATATGTTATATGGGTTCACTAGTACTACTTATGTGCATAAAGAATGGGTGCCCTTAATGGACATAATCCCAACTTCAAATAAAATTATGGCACTTAGAGAAGTTATCAGTGTCCAATTCAAGGTGAAAATACTCAAGGTTGACAAAAGGCCATCTGATGGAAAATTCTATATGATGTCTTATGTAGTAGATGTCATCATGGGGATAATTCATACAACTTATGGATAACCCTGGGATCTATCCATAGAATATGTCAATAATAGGGTCTATGATGACTTATCCCTAATCTATATTTATTAGTTCAAGTGGGACATAAATAAGATGATAGAAGAAGTATACCCTATCATATACCAGGCTATTTATGGGTTTTCCATTTCTAGGATCTTAGAAAATAGAAGGAAGGGTATTATGAATATGGGCTACTATTAGATCTATCTTGATTATACTATAATCAAGATAGAGGGGATTAGAGCCACTCTTCTGAATTTCCCTCATTTTGTCCATGATAAGGTCACAAATTAGGAGATAACTTTCCAAATATATATAGTGTGGATGAGGACCTCATTTCCAAACATCAAGGGTATTGACATAAGACCCATCTGAGTATTGGTCAAATGTAATATACACTAAGGAGGCACCTCAAATTAGTTGGAAGACCATAACCCACCATAGGTTAACTCAAGATCAATTTAAGGATAAGGATCCCAAAGGTAGAGTGATATAATATCTCAATAACTACATAAATAAGGGAGTTCACATCCCTTATGGCCATAGGAGCTATGAGCATGACCTAATTTTTATGAATGTTATGGATGATTTTGAGGTTTATACTTGGATGACTTAACATAAAATGCCTATGATGGTGGCACATGTAATTTAATATGATCCTTTGATTACTAGGGAGTAATTCAATAAGATAGTGGAACATGCAAACAAAGATATGATTTACCAATATCCCCAACCTCAAGCTCAAGTATCACCTAAGTAAGATCATCCTCCATATCCATTATAATTGAAAGTTGGCCCTTCAGAGGAATGAACTCCTTAGATGGATGTAGATCCTTGGATAATAATCAATATACTTAAAAGACTATAGTCACATTAATTGGTGGAAATAATGTAGTCTCCTACAATAGCTATAAGAACGTCATCACCAATAGGTCTATCAGTTACAACATTCTCTATAGTTCTATTATCCCCATTGACTACAATCTAGTAGGTAAGTCTTCTTACATTCCTAAAAAGTTATTTTGTTATAATGCCTTTCACAGTTATAATTCCCACATCTCCAATTTCTCCCACCATCTCTAATACACCACCACCTTCCATTGTTAAAGTCACTTTATTCCCCATTCCATCCACTTCAGGGCAAGTTATTGAAACCACTAAAC